>BSBM01000314.1:9872500-10260260 GCA_027924585.1 Larix kaempferi
ATTGCATCAGCCAGTAAGTCGAGCTCTGCTTGTGTTGCTTCTTGTGGCTTGTATGTCGAGATGGGGCCGAATTGGTTGAGATGTACATATAATTGACCCAGCTGAGAGATATGATCCAGATGTTGTTGTTGCTGTTGCAGCTTTCTACTTTGGCACTGTTTATCTTGATGCTACTTTTTCTTGGACTTCCCTTGAGATTTTGGAGGCTCTAGTTGTTGTTATGAGTTTTTGTGTGTCTCAGCTGCTTCACGTGAGACTTGTGTTTCCACTTGTGCTTCGGCTTGTTTTGCTTTCATTGAGCTACTTGGTATGGCTGCTGTATTTGTCGGGAGTGCTTCTGCGACCATTGGTTGATTGTCTTCTTGTCCTCGTTCCGTGGCTACTTTAGTTATTTGTGTTGCTGCTTTGGCTGCTAGTTCCATGGTTGCTTGAGTGATTTATGCTGCTCGTTTCGCTATTGCTTCGAAGATTTATTGAGCCGGTGCTTCTTGTTCTTGAATTACTTTAGATGGAGTAGTGGTTCTGTTAGAAGGGGTAGGGAACGACACATTAATAGCTGGTGTGTCTTCGACTTGGGGAACAGGGTTGGAAAGGGAGCTGCTAGACGGTTCCAGACTGGCGACATGAGACAACACTTATGGTATCAATGGTTCGACTGAATTCAAAACTTCAGGATCTGGGGGTTGTTTTGGTGGGTTGACGACAGGTTGGGGAGGTGAATGGGCTTGCACCAATGGGTTCACTGGAAAAGGGATAAACTATGAAGTTTCCTCATAAGAAATGGGACTGGTGGGGTCCAGATTACGCTAAAGATGTCTGTGATGCATACCAATTGCTTCTGGTGCTAAAGTATTCGGAGGATTCAATAGTTTAGTTGGTTCAGCACGAAGAGGGGCGGAATCAGTCGATGGGTTATTGTCGATGAAGACAGGTTTCTTGGTCATAAATCTTGCCATTGTGGGAACATATTGGGAAGATTGGTTATGAACTACATTAGGTCTTGTTCAGTTTGAAATATTTGACGAAGAGGGAGAGGAAGAGATTGTACAACATTTGAAAACTGAGTTAGTGCTAAAGGTGCAAGTGGATTACTTACAGGTGTAGCGAAAACAGTGTCTTCCGTTATAATAGTCGGAGACATCGCGGGTGAACTTACAGTCAAGTCGATAGAATCCTCAATCATAAGCTAAAATTTCTTTTTTGGTTGTGGTCAGCTATGAGCTTCCTCAGCTTCAAAAAATATCTTAAACTCTTCGTCGACTGGTACTTTATTTTTAGCTACATCCTCAAGAATTTGTGTTGCACTGTCGAACAGTTCTACCTCGTCTTCCTTATTCGGCTCTTGTATGATCATTTTTCCTTTTCCCTTGCCATGCAATTGTACATTTCATGCTTGTCGAGCTTCTGCTAACTTGTCGGCTAGCTGTTGAATGTTGTCACTCGTCAAAGCATATCCTAAGTTGTCAGAGTGACTTTGTTCATTTGAATGTTCGGATGTATCCGGAGGGTCTTCATGTGGTGTAAGAGTAAGTGCTAGAGGTTGCTGTGTGACTGTAGGTTTAGCTTCATATACAAAGGTGTACATATATAGGAAGCTTTCATACTCTTCCTCTTTTTCTTGATCTATTAGAGGTTCAACTACGGGTATGCCTTAGCAGGAATTGTCAGTATTGTATTTCTTTGTCTGCTGAGCTCAGTGAAGATTTCGTCGACGAAAGGGTAAAAGTCGAGAGCTCTTGCGGCGCCACCTATGCCTTTGAGTTACTAGACCTTTATGTGATCCAACTCCAGTTGGATGTGTGCCGACGGAGGCAGACTTCATCGAACATTTTGAGGCACTCTCCATCTGGTGGATACATTTTTTAGGTTTTGAAACTAGACTTCGAGCCAAATTTTTACTATTGAGGGGCCTAGTCGACTTCCCCCAAATGTAAAAGACTTGAAGTTTTGCATTAACATGGCTCTTTCTAGAGCAAAGTCTTTATTTCCTGATGGTCTCAGATGCATCATGGAAATACAGATAATTAGAGATGGGTAACAAATGGCCGCTTTATCATTTTGACATTTCGAGCATATCGTCTAGATAATGTCGGCTAAGAAGTTTTCCCAATTGTATTGTTTTCCACTTACTGCCATGTTCAGTATTGCCTCTAGCATTTCAGTTTTTAGATCCAAACCGCGAACCGAAATTGATAAAGCGGTCGAAACGATTCGAGCAACTATCTTATAATTTTCAAATTTCATTTGACTTATCAATAACCCTCGAGAATTTTTTCCATTCGGGTGCTCTGTAAATTATTCAATCAACTCTGGCCTATTTCAAATGGCTACGTCTTCGACTTTATTTGAAAATCCTGTAATCTTATAAATAAGTGCACGATTTATCTCAACCAAGCTATCAAAATAAAATTTCCCATTATGAAATCTGCTAACTATGAATTGAGCAATAATATCCTTGAGTCCACCAAATGATTCAAACGGAGGTGTTTGCATGTAATTCATAATTGTAGCAGCCCGCAATTTTGCAGCTTCTTCTCTCCATTGGCCTTTTGAATCTTTTCCCCAAATTAAAATGTCTTTCCATGTTCTTCGCCAATGTGACTCTTGTACCTTAGTATTTCAAACCTGCTCCAAGCGGGTTTGCAACGGTGATTGGGCTTTCTCTAACTCACATACTTTAGCTGTGACTGAACAAGTGGTTGTTTGAACCCTCTTGGGCATCATCGTTTCTATGCAATTATAAAGATCGCAGAGGTTTTATGGTATTTCTTAAGTTTGGTTTTCTAGTTCTTATAGAAGAGTATCCAGGAATCCTCGACTTCGGGATTTAAAGAAGACGAGCTCAGCACATGTGACTGTAAAGTAGATGGGTGTAATAAAGAGTGACTTAACGATGGAGTTAATTTTGATTAACAGGCTATCCGTGCCTCATTAAGTGGATTCTTTGCATTTATGTTGGAAGGTTGTCGCCTTCTATCTTCTATCTGATCATGTCGGGAATGGCTAAGCTGTCGATTGTGATGAATATGGTGATTTCGACTTACACGTGGCGACTTGGAAACTTCCATCTTGAAATCCTTGGTATTGTTGATCCATAGGGTTGATATAAAATTCGGTGGATCTCCGACGAGTTACAGATGTGGTCGACCTTGGACGAGTTACAGATTTGGTCAACCTGATTTTACCTGATTTTCAACGATATATACTGCAATCATGAAGTTTGAAGTTCTCTACAAAGTGGATGGAGACAAATAAAAAAAAATTATATACATTTTTCTGTTTGTGGTTGTATAGGTCAGAATACAATATAAAGTGGTTTTGTGGTTACCCCAATTTGGGCTCTCTGCAACTTTAAGTTACATTTTGGGTGTTGACATCCAGGAGGTGAAATTCATCAAATCTAGAAACGGGTAGAAACAATGTGCGACCAAAAAAGAGTTTTGATTAATAAATTTGGCATAGTATATGTTAAAGTTGAGTCTGGTCGACTTTTAAACTGTTTTGGCATACTCGACAAGGGACTGCACAAGTCGGTGAAGAGTGCTCGACTGCTTCGGTATAGCTGACAAGCGATTGCAAGAAGACGAGCTCGGCACATGTGACTGTAAAGTAGATGGGTGTATTAAAGAGTGATTTAATGACGGAGTTAATTTTGATTGACAAGTTATCCTTGCCTCATTAAGTGGATGCTTTGCATTTATGCTGAAAGGTTGTCACCTACTATCTTTTGTCTGATCTTATCGGAAGTTGTCGATTGTGATGCATATGGTGATTCTGGCTTGTATGCGTGGCGGCTTGGATACTTCCATCTTGAAAGCCTTGGTATTTTCGATGCATAGGGTTGATATAAAATTTGGTCGTTCTCCAACGAGTTACACATGTGGTCGACCTTCGACAAGTTACAGATTTGGTTGACCCAATTTTACCTAATTTTCGACCATATATACTACGATCATGAAGTTTGAAGTTCTCTATAAAGTGGATGGTGACAAATAACTTTCTTTTTATATAATTTTTTTCTGTTTCTGGTTGTATAGGTCAGAATACAATGTACCACAATTTGGCCTCTCTGCAACTTTAAGTTACATTTTGAGTACTGACATCGAGGAGGTGAAATCCGTCGAATCTAGAAACGGGTCGAAACAATATGCGACCAAAAGAGAGTTTTGATTAATACATTTGGCATAGTATATGTTAAAGTTCAGTCTGGTCGACTTTTAGATTGTTTTGGCGTAGTTGATAGGAGACTGCACAAGTCGATGAAGAGTGCTTGACTGCTTTGGCATAGCTGACAGGAAATTGCACAAGTTGGCGAAGAGTGGTCGACAGACTCTTGTCGAAGATCGATTGACTATGATGATGAAAGATGTTATGGCCAAGGTAACCAACAACTTCTGTAAAAAGTCGGTAGCATGTTAAAGTATGGTCGAGATCTGTTGCTCGAACTCTCACATTATGGTCGATTTGGATATTCGAGAAAAAAAAATGTCGGCTAGATTCCTCGGTTGAGTCCACTAAAAAGTGACTTTATCTATATTGTATTTGGTCGACCACTCCGGGTCAATACTTATTTTTGGTCGAATTGTAAAATATGATCAATGGCTATGAAGGGCATGTAATCAAGATGACTAATTCAGTCGCATATGATGTTTATCTTACGCATTAATTGGTTGAGTCTGTAAAAATAGTCGGGTAATTATTTAAAAATATTGTCGATGTAACATTGTTGGGACATGTAGTTTGACTCTATACATCATATGGTCGATACAAAAAATTATATGCTATTTGGTCAACTGATAAGTCATTTTATTTGGTCGATTCTCAAGTTTGGTCGAAGCAAGTTTGGTCGAGTCCACTACAAAGTGACTTTATCTATATTGTATTTTGTCGACCACTCCAACTCAATACTTATTTATGGTCGAATTGTAAAATATGATCAATGGCTATGAAGGGCATGTAATCAAGATGACTAATTCAGTCGCATATGATGTGCATCTTATGCATTAATTGGTCGAGTCTGTAAAAATAGTCAGATAATTATTTAAAAATTATATGCCATTTCATCAATTGATAAGTCATTTTATTTGAGAATATGCGACCAAAAGAGAGTTTTCGTCGATACATTTGGCATAGTATACGTTAAAGTTGAGTCTGGTCAAATTTGAAAAATGGTTGCAGATAAAGTCAATATAGATAATGTCGTTGTGTCTGGTCGACTTTTAAAAATCATAGGTAGAGTGTTTTCATGGTTGTCTCTATAATATATCGTTGATGATACTTTTCAAATTTGGTCAAGTATAAGTGATGTATGTGGCCGACCACTTTGGTTGATCCTCAAGTTTGGTCGAGTCCACTATAAAGTGACTTTATCTATATTGTATTTGGTCGACCACTCCAAGTCAATACTTATTTTTTGTCGAATTGTAAAATATGATCAATGGCTATGAAGCGCATGTAATCAAGATGACTAATTCAGTCGCATCTGATGTGCATTTTAGGCATTAATTGGTCGAGTCTATAAAAATAGTCGGATAATTATTTAAAAATATGGTTGATGTAACATTGTCGGGACATATAGTTTGAGTCTATACATTATATGGTCGATAAAAAAAATTATATTCTATTTCGTCAAGTGATAAGTCATTTTATTTGAGAATATGCGACCAAAAGAGATTTTTCGTCAATGAATTTGGCATAGTATATGTTAAAGTTGACTCTGGTCGAATTTGAAAAATGGTTGCAGATAAAGTCAATATAGATAAAGTCGTTGTGTCTTGTCGACTTTTAAAAATCGTCGGTAGAGTGTTTTCATGGTCGTCTTGATAATATATGGTTGATGATACTTGTCAAATTTGTTCAAGTATAAGTGATGTATGTGGTCGACCACTTTGGTTGATCCTTGTTTGGTCAAGTCCACTATAAAGTGACTTTATCTATATTGTATTTGGTCGACTAATCTGGGTCAATACTTATATTTGGTCGAATTGTAAAATATGCTCAGTGGCTATGAAGGGCATGTAATCAAGATGACTAATTCAGTCTCATCTGATATTTATCTTAAGCAATAATTTATCGAGTCTGTAAAAATAGTCGGGTAATTATTTAAAAATATGGTCAATGTAACATGCAGTTTGATTTTATACATTATATGGTCGATACAAAAAATTATATGTTATTTGGTCAAGTGATAAGTCATTTTATTTGAGAATATGCGACCAAAAGAAAGTTTTCGTCGATACATGTGGCATAGTATATGTTAAAGTTGAGTCTGGTTGAAT
Source organism: Larix kaempferi (assembly GCA_027924585.1). Classification (NCBI taxonomy): domain Eukaryota; kingdom Viridiplantae; phylum Streptophyta; class Pinopsida; order Pinales; family Pinaceae; genus Larix; species Larix kaempferi. The sequence continues at coordinate 9,878,779 of BSBM01000314.1, forward strand.
TTGAAAAATGGTCGCCAGATAAAGTTAATACAGATAAAGTCACTTTGTAGTGGATTCGACCAAACTTGAGCATCGACCAAATTCGCTCTGTCCATATCCTTCTAAGAACTGCGCGAGCTCAAAAGGCCATAACGAGGCCCATAAACATTTTGCAAATGGTATTAGATAGAAAATGGAAAAATATCTTTAGGAAATAAATTTGTCAACATTTCAAATCCTTATAAAGTTAGGGTCCTGATTGAAACATTTCAGATAGACTATAAAAGAAACAATATGTCCAAATTGAAAAACTAATAATAAATCAGCACAGTACCATTTTAATCCTGCATCTCTTATGGGATGATTTAATTCAACTGAGGTGGTCGGCAGATAATCAGGTAATTATTTAAAAATATGCTCGATCTTTGTTAGAATAAATTATGTTTGTCGATGAAGAGTGGTCGACTGGTTTGGCATACTCGACAGGCGATTGCACAAGTTGGTGAATAGTGGTCGACAGACTCTTGTCGAATATAGAGTGATTATGCTGATGAAAGATGTTATGGATGACAGAACATATTCTTTAGATGGTCAATTTGTCTCGTTAGTGCCCAGGTTGGCTTCATGTTCAGGTCAACAAAAACATGCATACGTTTATCAATGTTTTTCATTCGACAAAAACAAATGTCGACTAGATTCCTCGCTCATAGAGAGATTGGAAAACTGCCACGTGTTTTGCGATGGTTCGTCAATTTAAGTTTCTTTTCATCGAGGTTTCCTATCACTTGGTCGCATAGTATATGTTAAAGTTGAGTCAGGTTGACTTTTAAAAATGGTCGGTAGAGTGTTTTCATGGTCGTCTCAATAATATATGGTTCATGAGAATTCCAAATTTGGTCAAGTATAACTGATGTATGTGGTCGACCACTTTGGTCGATCCTCAAGTTTGGTCGAAGCAAGTTTGGTCGAGTCCACTACAAAGTGACTTTATTTATATTGTATTTAGTCGACCACTCTGGCTCAATACTTATTTTTGGTCGAATTGTAAAATATGATCAATGCCTATGAAGGACATGTCATCAAGATGACTAATCCAATCACATCTGATGTGCATCTTATGCATTAATTGGTCGAGTCTGTAAAAATAGTCAGGTAATTATTTAAAAATATGGTCGATGTAACATTATCGCGACATATAGTTTGAATCTATACATCATATGGTCGATAAAAATAATTATATGCTATTTGTTCAAGTGATAAGTTATTTTATTTGAGAATATGTGACCAAAAGAAAGTTTTCGTCGATACATGTGGCATAGTATATGTTGAAGTTGAGTCTGGTCGAATTTGAAAAATGGTCACCAGATAATGTCAATATAGATAAAGTCACTTTGTAGTGGACTCGACCAAACTTGAAGATCGACCAAAGTGGTCGACCACATACATCAGTTATACTAGACCAAATTTGACAATTCTCATGAACCATATATTATCGAGACGACCATGAAAACACTCTACCGACCATTTTTAAAAGTCGACCAGACTCAACTTTAACATATACTATGCGATGAAGTGACAGGAAACCTCGATGCACATAAAATGCGACTGAATTAGTCATCTTGATTACATGCCCTTCATAGGCATTGATCATATTTTACAATTCAACCAAAAATAAGTATTGAGTCGGAGTGGTCGACCAAATACAATATAGATAAAGTCACTTTGTAGTGGAATCAACCAAACTTGCTTCGACCAAACTTGAGGATAGACCAAAGTGGTCGACCACATACATCAGTTATACTTGACCAAATTTGACAATTCTCATGAACTATATATTATCGAGACGACCATGAAAACACTCTACTAACCATTTTTAAAAGTCGACCAAACTCAACTTTAACATATACTATGCGACGAAGTGACAGGAAACCTCAATGAATAGAAACTTAAATTGACGAACCATCGCAAAACATGTGGCATTTTTCCATTCACTCTATGAGCAAGGAATCTAGCTGACATTTGTTTTTCTCGAATGAAAAGCATTGATAAACTTATGCATGCTTTTGTGGACCTGAACGTGAAGTCAACCTGGGCACTAACGAGACAAATTGACGGTCTAAAGAATATGTTCTATCGGCCATAACATCTTTCATCAGCATAATGACTCGATATTCAACAAGAGTCTGCCGACCACTATTCCCCAACTTGTGCAATCGCTTGTCGGGTATGCCAAAGCAGTCGATCACTCTTCACTGCTTGGCGGTCAGCGTGAAGCATTCTACGTGAACTCACCAAAACCCGCAACACGATTGACGCTCCACGGTTGTGAAACAGCCAAAGAAACTCAAATAAAAAACAAAATAATTACTCAACTATCTATGCTAATTTACTAGGCAAAGTGGTCGGTGTGAACTCACCAAAACCTGCGACATGGTCGGCGGTTGACGTGAAATGACCAAAGAAACTCAAATAAACAAAAAAACTATGAAACGGTGCGGCGGTTAGCATGAATCGGCCGCATAAGCGTGAAGTCTCAAAATTGTTGCCATACGGTCGAAGGACTGAGTGAAAGGAGCAAAGTAATTAAAATAATTTCGACGACATGGTCAACAAAGACGGCTGAAGATAAAATATGAGTTCTCATGCAGAGAAAGATAAATATCTAGGGCCAAAGTGGAAAACACATGGTAGGATTCCATTCGCTCTATAAGTGAGGAATCTAGCATATGTGGATGATCATGCTTCTCGTTGGTGAAATGCCTTCGGCGTAATAAAAAGGATTTTTTCAAATGTAAAACATAATTTATTATTGTGCTGTACTTTTTTTTTTATAGAGAAATCGATTCGTTTAGTTAGAACATAACAAGTGTTGTCCAACTTTACAACCTAATCCTAAGAACGAAATAAACATAGATTGTAAAGAATAGGCATTGATTCTCATCAAGATATGACCAGATCGTATACACGAGACAAAGATCAACTGGGGTATAAGTCTTAACAAGGAAAATTCAGATCAATCCACGAGGTTGAAAGAGCGGTAACTACGATTTGCAATTTATACATTTAGTAAGCTCAAAGACTGATACCGGGTTTTTTTTTTTAAGGGAAAGATCAGAACAACGGCTTAACTGAAGAGCTGGCAAGTATGGAAGAATTGGAACTCATCAAGGAACCAGAGTCAACGAATTTCCACTTAAGTCTGCAACGCGCTTCTCCGCAAAAATCCTACAAGCAGAAAATCAATGAGTCTAGAGCAAGTTAACAACAGGATTACAAATCTAACCAACCCGTAGTCAATAAAAGAAAGAAAAGCTTAATAGTAAATCACTCAAAGGTCAATCAAGTGAGTCACATAGCGCAACACAACATTGTTTGCTGAGTTCCGATTTTCCCTCTTGTACATGTAGTTAAAAAAAAAATATTAACCACAAAATTGTTCCATTCCAACTCAAGTTCGATGTAGTTACCATCGACAATGTAGACCGAAGTTAAGAATGTCCGTACTCATTATAAACTGATGGAAGTCCTTTAACTGACTTTGAATGCTACGTTGCTCTCTATGCAAGGATATATATATTTCAATATCTTTACATCATGATTTGATATCAACGGAATGAATTGAATGTAGAAGCTCCGGAATACAAGGTTTTCATGCACGGGAATAAAATAAAAAACGGTAGCAAATACCATGCTTATCTACAACATTTATACATTTAGGATCCGTTAAAGGATACGAATTTAAAAATTTAAAGGATCTGGTAATTTGAACATATTGCTTTAAGGAAGAGATAGAATGCAGAGACAGCCTGTACCGATGATCCGATCTATATAAATTTTTGACTAAAGCCTTAAACTTAAATTCTATAATTAAATACAGAGTTTTATAAACATATAGAATTTAAAAATAACATTCAATATTTAGATAATCAAATGATGTTCATTCCTCAGGGATCGAGTTAATAATGAATACACAGAGATCTCAATATACAGAGTTTAAAATAATATTCAACCTACAAAAAGCGAAGAATATTCATTCTACATAGATCGAGTTTATTAAACCGAGATCTCATTTCACAGAGCTCTAAATGATATCTTTTATACAAAGGTAAAAAATAATAATCAAAACCGAGAGGTTAAAATATTAACAGATCGAATTTATTGTAGAAACATGTATAAACTGATATTTAGATAATGTTCGACCTACATAGATTGAAAATAGTATTTATTTTGTAGAGATATCGTTATGAAGGCTTGGAGATAATATTCATCCTACAGGTATCAAACTAATATTTAAACTAATATTTAAAATACAAAGATCTCATTTAAACATAGTTTTACAATAATAATCAACCTATTAAAAAAAAGTGAGTGGTATTCACTCTATGGAAATCGAAATACTTTTTAGTATACAGAGGTCTCATTATACACATGGTTTTAAAAAATAATTTCCAACTTGTCAGAAAACGTTTAATATTCATTCTATAAACACCAGAATGGATCCTTTTAAAACATATAGAAATAAAGGACTGTGACTGTAACTTAGCCCTTGCCATGACAAAACTAGCCATCTTTCACCACCATAACCTCAGAATATATTAACAAGAAGCAATTACTTAAAAACATTACCCAAATAGAATCAACGATTTTAATACTATGAAAATGCATCCTCGTAACATCAAATACTTACTTGAAATAATGTAAATAAAAACTTAGAGAATCATATCCTCCCAACCATAGAAGTGAGCAACATAACCGCTAGCTTGACTCCACCACCGAGATGGATCACCATCATGCACACGAGAACCTCAAGAAAACTTCCATGCAACACTCTCTCTCAGAGTCCGTAACAAGCTTAGTGATGGAATTATGAAAGAGAGAAGAACTCAACTCATGCACTCACAACCCAGTTTCTCCATGCACAACATGACTTCTCGTGCTATCTCAATGCACCAATATATATATAGCTTTTTCCCATGCTTGTGCCATCCCAATCAAATATCAATCAATCCTACAATCCCTACAATTTAGGATCTTGTCTAGTGGTTGATATTTTATATTAGATTTGATTGGTAAAAATATCCATTGCTTGCTTTACACATGTTCTCTATGCCATGGTGGTGTACCCTCATTTAGCTGAATTCTCCAAGCACATTTTTTATTTTATTAATAATAAAATCATACTTTGTTGTGCAAACTGTCACTCACACTTCTTTTGTGAGTTTTTAATTTAATTCTTACAAAAATAATTGGTTTTGAAATATTTTCACAAATATTAAAAACAAAAATGTCTTCGAGGTATCACAATGTCAAGGAATGATGGAAATTCACAAAAGGAGCTAAAGATAACCATAGGAAGTTGAAGCAACATAAATGTATTCAAGTAGTGAGATGTCAGTTGAAAGTCATAAGAGTTAGTTAAAGAGGTGAGGAAGTTGAAGAGTGAATAGGAAAAGAGAAAAACAAGGATTGATGTTATTAGAGTTAGGTTAAGGGGTCCATAAGAAGCCCCAACATATAGATATGTAGTGTACAGAGAGTTAGTTGAGAACCAAAATAGAGCATTAAGGCACATTTTGTTAATCTATAAGGTTACATCTTAATTTCTAATAATGAGAATGACCATATCTTTTCCCAAGCTATGATCTTGTTCTTAATGTCGTTTCATTGATTTTTTTCAACATGTGATTTCTTCTAGTGTACTTGTGTTATGATTTGTTTGTTACAAACCATTGTACTTAACTTGGGAAGTTAAAGTTACTGGATAAATGAGGTTGTTGTGCTCCCAATTGTGTTGAGATGATAGAGCACAAATATATTGTCATGTAAAATTAATGCATTAAAGATAAAATATTTTGACACAAACCATACATGGAATTGTCTGGAAGTATCAACATATACAGTAGAGACTGAACCAAACTACATTGACTTCAACCGAAGGAGTGAGGAAGTAATAGAAGATAACACTTTCCTTCCTACTTCCAAAAATAAATTATCTCACAATCAACAACTTGCATTTGACATTGTCGGGAAAAATTCACAAGTAAACAGAACAAAAGATCCATTGAGGATGATCATCGAAGTAACTACAAGCACAGGTAAATCATACCCTATAAGCACCATAAAAAAACACTATCTTCTCAAGCAACCTCTAGCCATAGCCCACTACTTCTCCTTGACCCTACTAGAATTGCAACGTTTAACATACATGCAAGGCTCTAGATTCCTATAAAGGACATGAAGCATTTATAGGGACATGCCCTATTAATGTTCTAAGAAGAGATTATGCATATCCAATACACTCTCATTGATGATATGAGCTTCATAGGGCCTAAATTGTTTGTGTAGATTGAGAGTCGCTTGCATACATGTTTTCTAGAAAAAAAAAATTACTCATGTGACAATTGTTCAATAATTCTTGTCTTTGATTTGGGAAAAATACCAACTGTGGAAAAACCTTTATATGTAGGAGCAACACTTGGGAAGTTTTTGTGGACATACCTTACCAATGTAATCAATTTGGAAATAGTCTTCCATCAAAGGGGCATTAATGCCACTCAACTTGGTTTTCGACAACTATTGACAAACATCCACAATGCTACACCAACCTTGGAAGACTGGAGCCTCCCCCAATCTAGGACTAATAGATTGTTGTCAACAGAGGAGCGTTCAAAATTTGACATAGAAATCCATCTGTTTACAGACAATCTACATGAGCGGACTCAAACAAATCTCCCTAGTCCTAGTGGATCTAGAACAAATAGATACACAATACTAGTTACTTTCCTAGATCAATAGAATTACTAGACAGGTCAAGATGTGGCTTACCTCGAGTCAGTAGTCCCTTTCACCTTGCTACTCCAAGCTCCAAAGTATTTAGAGCTTTAGCTGCAAAACCATGTCAAGCAGTAAAAGCATATGAACATGAATTGATCTATATTGACAGTTAAGGAGGATAATCCTAAGTATTATAAACACAACAACACCTATGAAAATAACTTGTATTAATGTAATAAACAGAAGTACATTGGGTAGAAATGTCACAAACCAAGCCTTAACATTACAACTTCTGTCCAACGATCATAGCCTCCAAAGTAGAATGATTACCTCCCAAAGGACGAATGAGGATCACCTAGAGTAATTTCATTAGCATAAGAGTACTATGGTCCTTCCTCCCTTTACAACGGAGAGGGGTATTGTATATATAGGTATAAAGGGATAGAATAGGTTGAATATTTAGGGAAGAGGTCTAAGGGATCACCCCACTAGGTTAGGGGATCGAGAGCCAGATTTCCTAGCATCTAGGGATAGACCTCCATGCCACCAAGCTTCTAGAAATCGCTCGAAGCTTCCTTTTATCAAATTTAACCAACTTCGACGCACCTTGCAGGAAGACAACCTACGTCAGAAGTGGGTCGCCTCATTGTGTACAAAGTCAGTAGGTGTCACCAACACACGATGCTAAGGTGAAGAGTGTGTCACCTAGGGGTTGACGCTCCTTGCTCAAAGGAAGGGTGCGTCAGGGTGACAACAAAAGATGGAAAGGGAATGACAACCACCTTTGAGTCTTCGAGATTCCATGAAGATTTTAGAGAGGAACCACCATGCTTGCTGCTGCACTACTCTGATTAAAATCATTTTATTAAGTGGAGAATCCATCCCCCATACTACTTGTTTCCCCAAAAATTTGAAACCAATGAGACTAATAATTATCCTAGGGTCCCATTGCTTGTATTGCACTCCAACAATTAAGATTTCTCTCCAACTCATACCATCAGGTAAGAGTGTTCCTGGATCCCATTTTCTTGTATTCTTTTTTCCAAACATCATGATTACAAAATATATATCATCAAAGTACATATAAACATAATGAAAATGTACATCAAGAAGATGCTTCATCAAAGAATCATGAAAGTGCTTATACCTCCAAGCAAGTAGACCACCATTTTCCAAGTGCATACAAGCATCAAGTAACCAATCAAATATGTTCCAATTAAATAGGTGAGGATCCCATGTCCTATAATGTTGCTCCAAAAGGATGTGATACGCATCAAAATATTCAGGAATCTATTCTTTCATCCAAGAAGTGAATGAAGAATCTCCACTAAAATCTGAATCAAATAATGACCAAAGAAAACAAGGAGACTTCAAATGACTCAAAGAAGTCTCACCCATACATCCATGAATCTGAGAATCATAAAGATATAACAAAGTATGTGGCTTCCAACAAAAATGTTTTCCAATCATAAATCTATTCACCCAAGTGTCGGATGAAGTTCCTCCAACATCAAATGAACCAAGTGTTTAGCAAGAAAAACCATGAGTCTCCAAGTGACTCAAATGCATATCATAGGTGCATCCATGTAGATGTGTATCATCATAAAGTAACAAAGGATGCTGTTGCAAATGTGAATAAGAATGTGCTCCAACCATGTCATCATAAAAAGTAAATCTAGGAATTCCATACTCCTCATGTGGCACCATAAAAAATAACCCTTTCACCCATACTTCATTGAGACTAATGATGCAAAACAGGGAATTGTAGGATGTAGGAGAATGAACTAACTCACCCAAATGATCAAAAAGTGCAGAAGTTTTATCATGGGAAGGATCCATATGGGTAGTATCATACAGCTCCTTCAAAAGTGTGAAACCTTTGTCGTAGATTGGTTCCAATGTAGAGGAATCATGCTCTTCTCTAAAAATTGAATAACCTTCATCAAGAGACAATTCAAGTTCCTCTTCCACCACATCCAGTGTTTGGATCTCTTCAAGTTCATCTTCGAACACATCAAGCACATTCAAATTTTCACATTTCTCATGATCCATGATGTCATGAGAATCCTCCAAACAATCTACCATTTGACAATCTGAAACATAGGAGGAAAAACAAGTATCTTGCAACTTTTCAAGAAGTTGTTCATTTTGAATTGTGAGCTTATGATTATCCTCATTATTCTTCAAGTATGCATCATGCAACAACTCATTAAGCTCAAACAAATGGTTTCTATAAAAAATCAAAGACATGAAATTACCTTTGATGTGGCACATTGCTCTTTGAATCTTCTCCATGTCTTCAAGGAAGGATGTTTCCTCCAATGAAGTAGCTCTCCAACAAGAATTTGACACCAATGTTTGAGTGTCATGGAGAATGCTAAGGGACTCTTGGATCTTCTTTTCATTCATCTTTAAGGACCCTTCAAGAAAATGAGACTCTTGGAAATGAACCTCCTCATATCTTCCTTCTTGCTTGGACCAACTTCATGAAGCTTAAGTGGTGATGGGGAAGTTGACCTTGTTTCTTCTTCAACTGCTACAAGGTCTTCATTTTCATGCTTCGGAGAATTTTGTCTTCCAGCAATACTGTCAAAAGTGATCTCTATGTCACCAACATAGAGGTGTGAGCACCCATCAGTAGGTACTCCTTCATAGTTCAAGCATCCATTAGTAGATGATCCTTGATTAATGGCCAAGGTAGAATGTGTATCGAATTGATCTTCAATATTTTCAATAGGTTCTTCTTCAAGTTCATGGAATGTATCTTCATTTTTCTCATTCAAGCAATATGATGTACTTTTCCCCTTGGTTTCCTTAATATCAATACATTTGGAATCTCTTTTTGAAGAGTACCCAAGAATTCTCTTCAAGAGGGAAATACATGCATTTCCCTGAATATTTTTCATTGCTCTTTTCACTCACACACATATGATTTTCTCTCCAAGGTCTTTTACAAGAAGGGCATAAACCTTTCTTCACTAACTCCGCATCTTCATTTTTGGGCCTATTTGCAAACACCCAATCAGCAAAGTCTTCAAAAGAAGGGGCCTTATATGTACTTCTCTTATACAAATCAAGATATGCCTGGTATTGTTGGGGCAAGGTTTTATATGTTGCTCATCACCTTTGTAATTCATTCATAGAATTATCCTTTGGTGGTGTGACATACTCATATTTATCATACCTAGGGTCATAATAATAATCTTCATTCCTCTTGAAATTGTATGAAGTGTTGCATGATGGCACCTCTTCCTCGTACCATTCACATTTTCCTTCATATTGTTCACAATCATCTACATATTCCTCATAAGAATTGTACTCATAGGATTCATCATAATAGTGAGACATGGCTACAACTTATTCTTCAATGTATGATAGTGATGTGTGAGATGTGCGAGATTGAATTTAAAATCTACATTATTTGATCCCTCTCGGTGTTAAGTAGATCCCCTTTTCAAATGGATCTATGCTAGTGTACCTATAGTTTACACTGTGGTTACATGTGAAATTCCTCAAATGCTGATACAAATCGACATGTTCCTCTTACTCTCTTCGCATTGTTAGGCCTTGTCATAGATCTACAAATCTCTGTGTACAAACAATATTTGGTCCAGGGAATTGACCATACTTCCAACCCTGTATAGGATTCTCCCCAAGTCATTCTCAATTCGGTAGATGCACAATAGCAAAACTTATAAATTCGTGTAACCAGTTTAAAAATTAATCAAACAAGTGAATATGGTTGCATTATAGGGCCCTTTTCCATGGTGTATACAAGAAGTAGAAAGCCGAATTACAAGTTTGCTGATGACAATATCATAAACTTATAAAGTACAAAAGGTAACAACTGTGTGGAAGTGAGTCAATGGCAAGAGACAATTCATCAATGCAGCTGGTCATTTTTGGCACCTCATGTTTTCAAATTGCAATAAGTTTTGTTTAAACATATCCATTTGTTGTAGTGAGTAGTGAGGTACTTTTAGTTTAGTATGGAGGGAGATGCTGTAATTAAAAAACAATTAGCAATGTGCATGAAAAAAAAACTCAAGACTTATGCTTATCATAGCAATGATGCATACATAACTCTTTCTGAAATCTTGAATTGTAATTTTACTGTATGCATAGAGGATTTTGTCTGAATTATGTTTTAGCGTACAGATAAAATTTATATAGTTCGTCACGACTTTATGTATCCGAGTTTTAGATTGACCTGTAAGGGCTTAATGTAGCCAACCACAGATTAATATTCAAGAAAGTAATCAGTTGTCTTTATGTAGATAATTGGTAGGAGAAAATATTCAGTTGAACACTATAAAGGTGGGGCATTCCCATTCTTAACTTTTTAGGGAGAGGATGTCTTTGTAACTTGATGTCCTCTTAATTTATGATTCATTGATTAATTTCATGTATATTATTGTTGTAAATCTAATTTCATTAATTCACTTTATGCGTGTGGTCATTGTAAATCATGATATGACATGCATCCTTTGATTCAGACAAATATCAAAGATGTGACAAATATCAAAGATGTGGCATTCTTAAGATCATAGATGCTTAGGGTTTGAATTGGTTTCATGAGCCAGCTAAAATTTGAATTCTGTGCATAATGACCAGAACTTGAACTTTGACATAGTGAAGGCTACTCATCAGAAATGGGCACAAATCCTAGTATGATCATGATAGTAAATGATATTTAGTTGAAGTCGTATATTTATGCATGAATAAAAGTGAACCACCAGGGCCAAATCACCTAACCAAAGGGCATACTTAACGACCAGAATGGGAAGATCAACATTATGATCACAGTCTGGAAATTTGGTAATAGGGCTTAAAAGATTGCTTGTGCTTCATTTAAAGTCAATTAGATTTAAAACTTCTATTGAGCATTATATAATTTGGTGGGAATTAGAAAAATACAAGGTTTTCTAAAATAGTTCAACGTCACATGCTCAAAGATTATGAATATGAATAAGAAATGATGAAGATTGTGAAATAAGAACAACACAATTATTTTAAAAAGATGTCAAGCTGTTATAATTCCATTCCCGGGAGTTTGGATTTATGTCATAATTCAATATCACTCCATGCCTTAATATTATTTTATTTATTTATTTATATTCTGGTCACAATATGAAAAGGGGCACACAAATAAAGAAGAAAGGGTTTATGGTATGTCGTGCATAAAGTGATGTTTACCCAAAATGTTCTATGCCATAGGAAGAAAGTGGACAGAGTGTATTAAAATGCACATAAATTTTATCAAATAAAAGGAGAAGATTCCATTCATATAGATTCTTACTTTGTTGAAAAGTATGGTTATATATTTGAGAATATAATTTTCTAGTAATTTTTTTAACAAAAGTCAAAATTGTTTATGAGGATGGGAATAATAAGTTACCACATGAATGTATTCTTATATAAAGGAAAAGGTTGAATTTTGGTTGACAAGAGAATATCTTGTTGCATAACATGTTGAAGCACATAAGGAGAGTTAGTAAGCGAGTTATATATATCTACTATTTGTTGGGAATTTTATGATAGATAGTGTGGTTCATTACATACTCTTGCAATAGAATGTTTAAAAGTCCACTTTTAAATGATTGGGTTGATTGATCTTATTACCAAGAAACATAAGAAACATATGGTTAGCTAAATATTCTTCACCCAAAGAAATAGAAAAACGATACACTAACCCAACATTTTGTGCACAAGTGATCCACCACCATGATCAATCAATCAATGATTCGATTAGGAATTCCATCTATAATTAACATAGACTAATTTTCTTGAGGTTGGCCCTATATCACACACCATGATAAGATGTACCGGGTACTAAATGATGCCCTTATGAATGGGTGGCAAGAGGCCTTACACCACCTTGCTTGGAAATTCTAAACAATGGTAGGGTAAAATCATACTTAGAGATAAAATATAAGATGTATTTAGGATTATCGTTTACGTTGCATGGCTCCGAGGACATCACCTCTTCAAGAAGGGAAGAAAGGTAACATAATGAATTTTGGAAACATGTGATAAAAGGTAGTTTGATTCTTGTTAAGTAGAATCTCAAACTAACTAGATTAAGCAACTTGTCATCGTTTCGATCAACTTTACGAACCATCTCATCAATAACAACATTACTTGGACATATTTTATAGAATAATATGATGTCAAGTTGTGTATGCTTAGTAAATGGCTTAATATTTATAGCGGAGTAGAAAATAGAACCATTGTTGTAAAATAAATGCAGGTACCATAAAATGATGTTATGGTTTTCTTGTATTCATTATGTTTACTAGATGGGAAAGATGCCATGGATTTTCCCACAAAGGATTGTGACATTCAACATAAAGTGGGTATTGAATATCATTGGTAATGCATTTTGAAGCCATGCTTAATGGTTTCAAAAATCTAAGAAGCACACTGTCCCTAGGAAGATTAGGGAACATATATTTGCACTCAATTGCAGAGAGAGAATGAAAAATATACTTTATTAATACAATATGTTCAACCCAACATCACTCTCATCTACATATCATGTCTCAATTTACACATTTATAACATTCCTAGGTTAGTTTAACCACAGATCTCCTAACACTCTAACAATATGCTTCAACTACTTGGTGCCATATTAGATTGTTTAAATGAAAATAAATAATCAAATTGTTACTCCTACATAGTTGTTTGCATTTGTATATTACCCATTGTTATGGAGTAATCATAACAAACCATGTTGGTTGATGTGAGAGAAGAAGTGAATCAATTAGGTGTGAAAATTCATGGTTGGCGGTATGGAAAGTGAGGTTAACATATGACATATATAGAGTAATTTATTATTATGAAAATCTTAGTAAAATGGATCACATGGTCTTGAGAAATAAGAATTTGAGTGGATAAATATGGATACAAGAATCCACATTTATCCATGTGTTGATTGGTATATAAAGAATATGATTTTGAAGGTAAATCACAAATCACCATAATGTCAGTCGTTTTATAATTAAACTGCATTGGGTGTCATGATGATATAATGATGAACCTTTTATAAATCCAACTTAGGATGGAAAATTTAACAAGAACATATCCATGCACTATACGAGTGTAGGATGATGTGATAGCCACATGATAGCCAATACTTATTATTGATGCATACTAGAACACTTGGTTAAGATTGATTATTTATGATATGAATTTTCATAATGATGAAACCGATATATTAAAATAACTATTATTAAGAATTTTCATGATAACCATGCATAATTGTTTGAAGATATTTCAGGGTATGATATTGATACATGGTAAAACCGTGTAATTGCATTGATAATGTTTTAAATGATATGATGATACTAGTATTTTTTTTCTTTTGATAAAGACATGGTAAGAAATATGTTGTGTTCTCATGTTCACATGTGGCAAGTAGCATGTGAATTATTTTCTATGAGATGCTTACAAACTTAGATGTTCTTAGGAATACATATGAATCCATTACACTAATGTTGATATGCGATTACTTATAGTAATTATGATAATCCCAGGAGATGAGGACGAAATGACATGATGATAGAAGGCAATAATTTCCTTGATTATATTCCATGACACATGCTAACTACATATGATGATATTTCATGATGGCATGATAACATATGGTTCTCTATGGAAATGATAATGATTGACATGTAATGATGTGATTATATGATATGCGTTGAATATGATAACATGTAGTAAATAACCTATCGATATTCACCAATTCTTAAAGATCTCGGGTAAATGGCTATGATTGCATGTGGTTTATGTTTCTCCTTGATGACATGTTCTTATAATGATGCTCATAACATGATTTCCAAGATAGCTTGGATGAATTTCTTAATATTCAAAATGATATTATAATGCTTATGATATGTTATATGTTGACCATGTCATTATATGCTATTCATGAGGTTGATAATTCATGATGGTATAAGATAATGTGTAGTTGTTTACTATTCATGGTTTATTATGGATAGAGTGGTGTATGAGAAAGTCATGTTCTCTTAATGGATTATGGTAGAATATATTCATAATGATTATATATGACTAATGCATTGGTTGCATGTTATGAGTTGGTGATTTTCAGGAAATCCACTCATGGTCCTTGAGCCGGTTAATTCAATGATTTTGTGGGGACCCATAACCATGAACAATAATGGGTAGGGAATAAATCAACCAATAAACATATGCCAATAATTCTTTCAACTTCCAAGAATTACATAAGTCCATGGTTTGAGTTATACTTGTTAGTGGGAGGTATATGGGGAGGGACTTCCTATTCCCGGGGATGGATGCCAATGTAAGTTGTGGAGGGAGTTTTGGGTCAGGCTTTTGAGATTGTTGGGGTACACTAAGATACTGTACCGGTAACAAAATTCCTGGCCTAACCTAGATGAGGCCTTTTTGATCGACAAATCTGGAAGAGGAGGCTGGCTAAGGCCATAGTAACTTCCCAGTAAATTCTGATGCCTATTGTATGATTCATGGACATGTTATAGTAGAGGGTCTGTTCCATGGTGAGAAAGACCATCCGGAGTTTGAAGTGGAGGGTTATTTAGGTTGATCGAATGGTATGATTCTCAAGGAGCGAGTGCGTAAGGGAGGAGTAAATTTATACCTAAAGATAATAAATATAAATAATAACATTAATTGATAAAAATGTGAATGAATAAGAATAATCAAGAACATGGAATAATTTATAAATTACTAAAATTATTATTAGTACAGATAAAGAATTATTCGTACTGGCCACACGGGTGACTCTCACCTGTGAAATATTGGTAAAATATATACATATACTATATAAGTAAGATGTAACATCGAGACGAAGTTCCTTGAAGAAGGGGAGTTTGTAATAACCCAAAAATACTATTAAATTAATTATAAATCAAATTTAGAAAAACTAAATTAAATATTAAAATAAATAAATGAATAAAAGGAAGGAAACACTTATCACCGTGAATATGATAACTATGGATAATAATATTAAATAGTAAATAAATAAAAGAAAATTGCTAACTAAATTAATAAAATATACTAGATTCAAATTCCAACGAAAATGAGAAAAACCTATAAAAATGAGGAGGATTGGAGGGAAAGGGAATTCATTCTTCTTAACTTGGAAGGAAGATAGGTGTGATTATGGGAAGGAAAGAGGACAATATGACTAAGGTTTATTGGTTGGGGGATCGAGGGCTCTTAGTGTTTCAATTAAGGGGGAGACATTGAAGGGTTGGTTGGGTGGAGATTCGTGCCCCACAAGTTATTTTCCCTCATCACTTATAGATATCTATAGGTATATTCCTTAAATCACTCTTTATTTCCAGGTATGTTTTCTCCTTATTTCATCTGATTATTATTAAGATATCTCGGTTATTATTTTAGATCTACAAATTTCTCATGGTAACGAGTTGATCTTAAGATAATTATACGAAGTAATTGTTTTCTAAGTAATTATGTGGTTAAATCCTATTGGGGCCTTATATTTCACCAATGGTTCATATACACAACAAGATGATGACCATCAACTATAAAAACAAATGATGTGTTGGGTAGCTAGTAATGTTATATTGCAATTTATGGGTCCAATCTATCCCTCCCTAGTTTCCATCCTATGTTTTTATGGCATTTGATAAATACATTGGCCCTCCGTGGGACCAATCTCAACCAAAGCACACACCAATTCCACCCATAAATCAAAGTAACAAGAAACAAGTCCCCCTCAATATGACTTGGGCATTGTGTATCCATAACTCCCAAGGATTGAAACCATTAACATTGGTAACACTAATTATCCAAGTGGATATCAATGGCCACCCACCTATTCCACTGGCTCAAAACAATTTTCCATTTTGGCAATTTTCTAGTAATTTTTCTATAGTTTTCGGGTCCTGAACTACTAGGGTCGTTTTGAGGCCATGAATGACGTTTCTTGGCGATTCAGAGGGAAATGGTTTCCAACTACATACATTGAACCCTAGTTGAAATTTGTATGTCTCAAACATACCTTTCCAACAGGCTATCGAATTCCCCAAATAGAGATCGTATGCAAAATTTATGACCATGGGAAGTTGACTGTTCAACTAGCCACCTTGGGGCCAAAAACTTTATGACGATTCATATTCTAGGTTTAGCTTTTTAGATGTTCAAGGTTCTTACCCTTATTCTTATGATAAATAGGCCCCTTTGGCCTCTTTTTGTATCCAACTTGTAACGAATGAGTGTAGCCACCACATCTCTTCTAAGGGATATAGCTACCACCACTGTAGCTTCTTTTATTTTACAATTTGTTATGTTTCATTCATTTTAATAGAATATGAGTTTACTTTATCTTTGTGTTTCATGCAGTATAGCTATGTATTGAATATATTTATGCGCTTTCATTTGTTCTCACATAAATCTAGATCAATGGTATCAGAGCAATCTGCTCTTGTGGTTTCTCAATGCATGTCCCCAATGAGATCTGCATATCAAGAGTTGGGTCTCGAACTAGTTGAGCTTAGGGAAAACCACTCTCATAGGCCCAAGAAACCTCGCATGGAGGGACTCAAGAAAAGAGAGATGACGGAGTAGGAGATACTATTAAGTTGTTTCTCAAGGAATCCCTTGTGCGATAGAGGAACAAGTTGATGGATAACTTTTCCCAAATCCTTCGACGGATTTCAATGGCAGCAGATGCCCCTTCAATGAGTAGTTGTTTTGGAGGTGCGAGTCCCTTCAAGGTACAAGTTAACTTTTAAATTCCCTTATTTGAAGGTAAGATAGATGTATATGCTTTGGATAAATGGTTCAATGTGTTAGAAAGTTACTTCTCTATTCAAAATCTTCTTGACAGTGAAAAGATCACCTTCACGCTCCTTAAGTCCCTCCCTCATATCAAAGACTAGTGGGATGGGTACTGCAAGAGGTATGCGAGAGATGAGTCTGAAATATACATGCTAGAACCCACTTGGGTGTATTTCATCGATGCCGTCAAGGAGGAATTATACCTAGTCAGAAACTATGATTGCCTGTACACCAGGTGGACAACTTTATGTTAGGAGAGAGACCAGATAGTGCAGGAGACTACCAACATATTCCATACACTACGCTCAAAACTCGGTATTAGGGTCTCTGAACTGCACTTGATCTTAAAGTACCGCAATGTCTTGTACAGGTACATTTACAGAGAGATTGATTCTTGGACATATCCTCACTGGGAGCTACTTATTGGTACACTGTCAATATTGAGCAAAAATTTAAGAAAAATAATAAGCGAGAGGTTGGGTTTGCAAATCAATAGCAACAGAAGCCCGGAAAAGGTGTCCCTAACTCACAAAGAAAATTACAAAGCAAGGATAGCCAAAATAATGACAACCAACTCAAGTCGAAGAAAAAGAAAGGTAGCAGAAAATTGAAGAAGGACACCAATAAGTGGTGTGACTTTCACAAAATACCCTAGCAGAACACTGATGAATGCCACTCAAGACAATCATTGTTGGCTAAGACGAAGTCCCCAGATCCGAACTCTAGCTCATACTCTGATTTAGAGAAGGAATGGGGAAATGGAATCATTGATGTGGAACCTAGTACCACCATCGCAACCACATAGATCCAACCAGAAGAGTCAGAGGAGCGAGAGGAAGGGGAGTGCCTCTCCCATTCACAACATGGGTGCAAGGGAATCCACTACATTTCATTGTTGACAGTGGTAGCCAAAATAACCTAACATCGGTCGAGGTCATCAAAAGATTGAATCTGCTGACGATTCCACACACCTAACGATACACTAGTAGTTGGCTGAGCTAGGGATGACACATCCGTGTCAGTGAATAATCTTGCCTATCCTACAGCACCAAGCCCTTCAAAGATGAGGTATTGTGTGATGTTTCCCCACTTGAAGTTTGTGATGTTCTTTTAGGACAACCATATATCTGGAACCGTCATGTTGTGTATGAGTCTATACCTTGTAGTGTCATTGTTACTTTGGGAAAGAAACTATACATGATACTAGAGACAATTCCCACTACTGTCATGTCCATCATCACAGCTAAGTAGTGTAGAAAGGTAATCTTCGAGACAGGGAAATTCATCCTCTTAATGATTCATCCTAAAGGTGAACAAAAGATCATAGCAACATCCACCCCCTCCACACGGAGTCCCTCTACACAACATAAGTAGGTGGAAAAGATTGTGAAATCATATGAAGACATCTTCACCACACCTACTAGGGTGCTAGTACATTACCAGGTTAAGCATTCGACCTTGTTCCTCGCCTTGTGGGAGTCCAATTATGTTGGTACAAAAGAAATATGGAACATGGAGACTCTGCATTGATTAGCGAGCTCTAAACAAGATAATAGTTCGGAATCGATATCACATTCCCTAGATTGATGACCTTTTGAACTAGCTCAAGAGCACCAAATATTTCAATACGATTGATCTGAAGTCTGGCTCTCATCAGGTGTTGATTGCACAGACCAATGTTTGGAATACTTCCTTCAAATCTCGGGAAGGTCTTTTCGAGTGGTTGGTCATGCATTTTGGCTTGACTAATGCTCCAACAACCTTCATGAGAATGATGGATGATATTCTCCATCCATTCACTATTTTGTTTTGGTCGTATATCTAGATGATATCCTAATCTATAGCAGAACATGGGCATAACATTTGCAGCGCATCCAACAAGTCCTTAGCACCTTGCGACAACACAAGTTATATGTCAATCTAGACAAGTAATCATTTGGCATGGAGAAGGTTCACTATTTGGGATACATCATGGAAAAACATGGCGTGCATGTGGATTTTTCCAAGATCCAAGACATTTATGATTGGCCGACCTCGAAAATTCTCATGGAGCTTCGCAGCTTCCTAGGCCTTGCCAAATTCTATCACATATTTGTGTTGGGATTCTCTAATATTGCTTGGTCTCTTAGCCTGGTGACCAAAGGAAGATCTAAGGCCAAGGTTTTTTGGTCCAAGACACAACAAAAAGCATTTGAAGAGATGAAGTAGCGCTTATGTTCAACGCCCATACTCACCTTACCATATCCACAAAAACCCTTTGAGATTGAGGCAGATGCTTCAAACTATGTTGTTGGTGCAGTCCTCATTCAGTATGGAAATCTAGTGGCATATTACAATGAGACGCTTTCATATATAGTCTGCAAGTACCCCACCTATGACAAGGAAATGTATTCCATTGTCCAATCCTGCCTCTAATGGAAGCATTACATCCTAGGAAAAGAGATGGTCATCCACACTACTCATAAGCCCTTGCAGTTCATGCAAACCCAAGTAAATTTACATAATGAACGCCACCAAAAGTGTTCCACCTAATTGTAGCAGTTCCACCTGAACATTAAATATAAGAAGGGAGGCACCAATCGAGTCTCCAATTACCTCAGTTGACAAATAAGTAAGTGTATTACCAAACCATCCCAAAATAAGCAAGTCCCATGATGGTGGGGACAAATATACCAAAGTAAAATATGAGGTCGAATCAATAACAAGCCAATGCCTTGTATGATAAAAAACCTTCGAGGTCTATTAGAGGTATATTCATGGTGATAAACACAAATTACAAGGACTAAGATGGTCCAAAAGGCATATCCATCATGATTGGATTTGTGAGCATTGACCACGCCGCTCAAATCTTGTGGCCGTGAGAACTCCAGGTGGCCTCAACTATATGATAGGGATCCCAAATTTTCTTCCATCTATCGAGAACTATGTGCAGGAACACAAGTGACAGACTTTCATCTTCAAGAGGGGTTATTATGCCACCTAGGCCATCTCTGTGTTCCTTCAAGCGAGTGTGCAAAGATGATTTGGGAAGCGCATTACAATCGGGCGGAAGCACACTTTGGCACCGAAAAAAAGTAGCAGTATTGCAGAAGTATTTTTATTGTCCCAAGATTTGAAAAGATGTCAGTCGATATATCATACCCTGCACTGCCTGTGCCATGAAATCTGCAATCAAGAAGCATGGGTTGTACACTCCTCTACCTACTCCCAATGGGCCATGGTGTAATACCCCATTTTGACCTTGATGATTATTGGCTTCAATGTAAATACTGTGTATATGCAGTGTGTGTATTCACCCTAGTGTGGAGCTCAAGGCCAAGGCCCCACTAGTGGATGTCCAAGGTTATTGCGTAGGCAAGTATTTAACAGTTTGATTATTCATGGACTGTTCAACCATGAAGAAATGTAAATGATGTAATTATTATTAATGAATAAAATAACCAAGAAGCTGGATAAGGAAGCAACCAATCAGAAGGGGCCATGTGTAACCACTAGGGAGAGGTGAGGGGGTTATGGGATTGGTACCCATGTTGCCACATGTCCAACTGTGAATCCATTTGACCTCCCTACTGACATTAATTCGGTTGCAGAGGGTGGTTGAGAACCCTATTGCTCGAGCTGATGGAGTATGGAGCATGCCTGGGATTTCGTATGGCAGGGCATGGCTCTGGTTTCTTGTCTTAAAAGACACTCAATTGCCTAGGGACTCGCAGAACCTGTTTTGAATACCCATGGGAAAGGGAATGGGGGAACTCACTCGTGGAGAGGATCCATCCATTCATCAGGGAGGAGGACTCATTCAGAGATACACGCACTCACCCTTCATCATTCGAGGGATTCATAGAGAGAGAACCTGTTCAGACATCCCTGAATATGCAGAGCCAGTCATGAGGAAGGTTGAAGATAATCATGTTCCCTGTGTAATAGGAAAAATAACTTGAAAAGTGTGTGTGTGTGAACCCGATCTACAGGTGACAGAAGTGGAAGAACCCTGAGAGGAATTACAAATCTTTAATGGTACAGAGAAATCGTGAGAACCCGAGATTGATTCCCAGAGAGTAGATTGCGGAACTGAGCCCTATCCTCAAGTCTAAAAGGGATCATCTTGTGAACTGTGGTAGAAGGTTGGGTTTCTTGATAAACCCGGTGAAGGCTGTAATCTCATAGAACTAGCGAATGGACCTTTCTATGCCCACCCTGAATAACACTGGAAGGGAAGAGGCCTCGAGGGACAGTGCAACAGAGAATAGGGTCTTCCTTATTTTGGCTGAGGTAGGTAATGTGGATGCCATGTCTGCTGAGTGTTGAGATGCATGTAGCTCTTTGGTTGAGCTAACTGGCTTAGCAATACCTTCCTTGTTATCCTTGTATGCCTGATAAAGCCACTGCAGGTTGGCTTCGCAGGATCAACTTGTCTGGTATGCTTGATAACCCAACTGCAGCCTAGCTTGGCATGACTGTGTTGTTTCATATGCTTGATAAACCCAACTAGATGTTGGATTACCATGACCAGTATATCCCTAGATGCTTGATAAACCCACTGTAGGTTGTATTAGCATGGGTAGATTCCATGGAATGCTTGATAAACCCAACTGCAGATTGGCTTAGCATTGGGATGGAACCCTGAATGTGAGAGAACCTGGTAGCCCTCCTTAGTGGATACATAGCCCAGCTCGGGGGTGATCTCTCAACTAAAATCGTACATGCTGGACATAGATCTAAGGTTGGGTGGAACGTTTCTCTCTCTTAGCCAGTTGCTCGGCAACCTCAGAAAGTTAAAAGATAAGTACTTCCTTGTTATGATGATGTTCCATTGATATGATATGGTTGCTTATGTGCAAGTTATGGAATGTCTGTTTATATGAATTTGATTGATAAGAATTTTATGTGCAGATCTAAGTAGAGGGTTGAGTCCATTGTTATGTACCTCATTGTATTGCATGAGTTTTAATGCATTATAGGTCTTGCATGTGATAGATGTAAAGGCTAGATCTAACTTATGCACCTTACGTGTTGTGATATGTTTGATTAACCTTGTGAATGAGTTGTATCACTGCACCTGATCTTGGGAAGGGAATGGAATACCCTAATGTGCTTCAGAAACCCCTTTGTGGGTCAGGTGAAGGGGAAAGTCATGGTAGGAAGAAGGTTAAAGTATTTTAAGTGGAGTTATGGACAAATGTTAAGTTGTAAAAATGAAGGGGTTTCAGACATCACTTTGCAGTGGAAATTGTACCACTGGATAGAGCTCCCCAATATCTTTCCAATGGTACAAACCTTGTCTTATTTGGTTAAAGGACAAGGAAGTTATGCCTCTCCTAAGTTTACATTGGTGAGCTACAGGAGCAGAGATGGTGCTTCCGCATTTCTGCATCCGCAATGCGGATTGCGGAAGGGGAAGTTTTCGGGAAAGATGAAGTGGGACTTTCGCAACTCTAACTTCCGCAATGTGGATTGTGGATTGCAGAAGGGGAATTTTTCCCGATGGTCGAAGTTGGAGTTCCACAATTCCGACTTCTGCAATGGGGATTGCAGATTTGCAGTTGCAAATTGCGGAAAGGTAAATTTTCCAATGGGAAGTTTCTCACTTCCGCATCCGCAGTTGCAGATTGCGGATTGCGGAAAGGTAAGTTTTCCAATGGGAATTTTTGCACTTTCGCGTCCGTAGTTGTAGATTCGCAATTGCGGATTGCGGATTACAGATCCGAGCTATTCCGATTGTGTGTGTGTGTGTGTGTGTGTGTATTCAATTGAGTTCGAAGAAAAAAATGTATCAGGGTCTTCCATGGCCTTCGAGGGTCATGGGTATAGGTTTAGAATGTGGAATTGAAATTTTTTCTATTATTTTACTAATTTGGGAATTATTAAAAATTTAATAAACAAAAAAAATCAATAAAATGACAAAAAACAATGATCTTACCTATCCAATGCAATTGATGATCACTCGGTGGATGGATTAAGGGATGTTTTGGGTGCAATAGGTGAGTGCAGTGGTATCTTACTCCATGTATGCACTAGGTGAGTGAGTCTTGGATGATTGGAAGAAAATAGAACATGTTCTTCCCTATTTTTTTTATTTTCCTTAACAGGTGTGTGTGCGCGGTTTTGGGAGCATACACGGTAGAAACGTGCATGTGCATCAGCACACACACGCCTCGGTTTGGTACCAAACCTAATGGTGCATGCGCGATTCCTTAGGTGCATACGGGCCTTCGTTTTGTCCCCGCTAGTGCGGCCCCGTTGCAATGGATTTGGGGAGCATCTTTGTGCGCCCACCCCTTTGTTGGGGCAGGTGCAACTATCTGTGGTATCGGATAGAGTTGTCCTCCCAAAGTGGCAATGATACTACGAAGTCGTGATTCATATACAACATGACGCTTCCAAATATATGGATGTCCTAAAAGAACATCACATACTTCAAGTGGGGCCATGTCAAACAATAAATCATCTCTGAAGGGCTTGATGTCGTATGGTAGGAGGCATTGATGACTGACACGGATACCTCATCCTTGGCTTAGCCACCCAATGGTGTAGGTTTTTGGGTGTGGTGTTATTGGTATCTCCAATCTCTTGATGAATTCTCCTGATATCAGCTTGTTTTGGTTGTCGCTGTCCACAAAAAAATGTAGGGGATTCCCTTCACCCACATCTGTGAGTGGAAGAGGCAGTCCTCTGCCTTTGACTCTTCAGGTTCCTCTATTTGAATCTGTGTGGTAACAACAATGACACTAGGTTCGATAACAATGATCCACTTCCCTTCATCTATAGCTATGACATTGGGTTCTAAATCAGAATTGGAACTTGGATATGATTTGAAGCTTTGATCTCAGCCACCAATGAACATTTTGAGCGACATTCATTAGTGTTGTGCCAGGGGATTTTGGGGAACTTGCACCACTTCCCGATGTCCTTTGTATTTTTGTTACCTTTCTTCACTTTGGGTTGGGACTGCTTGTCCATGTTCTGTGAGCCACAATTTTCGTTGCCCTACTTCTGCGCAGGTCCGAAGTCGGGCTTATTCTTTTGCTGAAATTTCTGCTCAATTTTAACAGCATATGGAGAGGCAAATCTGAGTGAAGATATGTAAAGGAAATACATCTATGTTCATATGTACCGGTTTAGGCCACTACGATATTTCAGTACTAGGTGCCGCTCGGAGTCCTTGATACCTAGCTTTGTGCGCAAGGTATGAAAGTTATTAGTGTACTCTAACACTGTTTGGTCCCTCTCTTGACATAGAATGGTCCATTTTGTGTACAAGTCATCATAGTTTCCCACGGGGTGATATTGTTCCTTGAAGACATCTATAAAAGAGGCCCAAATGGAATTGGCTTCAAACAATCCAGTCTCGTCTGATGAATTTTGCTCACAATAAGTTTCCCACCAATTTTTGACATGGGGGGTAGTCTTAAGGAGCACAAAGGTGATCTTTTCCCTGTCGAAAAATTTATGGATAGATAAATACCCTTCTAGTAGACTCAACCATTTATCTAGGGCATCAACATTGATCTAGCCTTCAAATAAAGGGATATCAAAGTTAACTTGTACCTTGAAGGGAGCCACATCTCCGAAATGGATGCTCGTTGAAGGTGTATTTTCCATTGTTGGCATGCGTTGAAGGATCTAGGTGAAATTATCCATCATCTCGTTCCTCTGTTGTGCAATGGATTCCTTGAGAAACAACTTGATATGATATCTTGCTCCATCGTCTCTATTTTGTTCCTCCATGGGAGTTCGTTCAGGGCGGTGAGAGTGATCTTCCCCAAGTGAAACTAGTTCAAGACCCAACTCTCTATATCCTGACCTCGTCGAAGACATGCACTGAGAAACAATCAAAGAGAAGTTGTAATGTCCCCATTTTGACCCCATTATATTAAAATGTAAATAATGTAATATTGTTATAAAATCCTTGTGAGGAGCTCAAGTCCAAGGCCCCGCCAGATGCATTTGGTTTACGTGCTAGCCAAGCACATTGGAATTGCAAATATCATGTAAATATGCATTTTAATAAAATACCCACAACTATCTATGCAATGTAACAAGAGATGGGGGCATGAGTTTACAAGGAATTGGGAGGGAAAACATTCAAACCCTTGAGCCAATCAAGTCAAGCCAAGTGTTAATGAGATAACCCATTAAACCCTCAACTACCCATGTTGACTTTTGTACCCAATCATTGATTTGTTCCAAGAGTTGGTTGAGGTAGTTAATGCTTTGGGGAATGGGAGACATGGCTGTCCAAATTCGAGTATGGGAAAGCCACCCTTCATGGAAAATTGTGTTTTGCTCCTTGGGCAAGAAAAGATCCATGAATTTCTCCTCAATCCATTACCCATGAACCTATTTCTCTCCCTCATGAGTTTGGAGCTACATGGGTGTTTTCCAACCACGTTTTTCTAGTTTTTCTTTGTTCTCTAGCTGGGAAGAGGACGTTTTTGTGTTGTATAGCTGTTGGAAGAAGAGGGAGCTCGATTTGGGGTTTCAATGAGACCATTTGGGAAATTTGAAACGCTCATAACTTGTGGGAGAAATTGGGTTTGCTCCCTATGCTCGAATTCCCCTTTCCACAGTCCATTTTGGTGTGTCCACGATTTGGGGAAAACCCATGTCCATCCTATTTGTAAATCCCATTGTTAAAATGTGCATCCATGCCCAATGATTGTGCTTGCTTTGTGAGAAACGGGTATGTTGGAGTGTGGATTATGGGTATCTATTGCTTTGGCTATGCATGAGCTTGAATGTCCCAGTTTCCTTGTAAGAATCATGCCCAACTCGGGGGTGGCAATTGCATTGAGAGATTGATGAACACAACTGGCCTATGGTTGGGTGGAACGTTGCAGCAACATAACTAGTTGCTTGGGACAATTGCACAATGAAGATAAGTATCCTCTAAGTGTATTTACTTCTGAAATGTTTAATTGCATGATCATTTTGATTGTTCTGGATGAGTATGAAATGTGTGTGGGTGTAGTTTTATTCTGCTATGCATAATTGCTTGATTTTCATCTACACACTTTTTCTCTTTATTTGTATGAATCTAATGAATGGGTTGAGTTTATGTAAAATCCCCAGAGAATGGTATCATGTTCCCTTCCTCAAATTGCGTTTGCGGGTGGGGACGTTACATTTTTGTATCAGAGTGAAGGTTGCAACATTTGGGCCTTCATGGGCTACCTATCACAATTGTAGAGGTAAGTATGCTTCCTGTTCAACACTGGTAATTAAGAAAAAATTCAAAATTTTGAAAATTTTCTAAGTGTTTTTGTGTTTTCTGCCAAGACTTTGTCGGCAAAGATAAGCCAGAAAATGCCGAAACAGTCAGTGAGTTAATCTCAGTCCCAGCAATGCGTTTTTGCGAAGTTTTTGTGTGACGTCGTCGGCGATTTTAGCCTTAACTTCTGCGACGCACTCGACGATTTTAGGCTTAATTGCTGCGACGCGATCGACGATTTTAGCCTTAACTTCTGCGACACGGTTGACGGTTTTAGGCTTAATTGTTGCAACGAGGTCGATGATTTTAGCCTTAACTTCTGCGACGTGGTCGAAAATTTTAGGATTAATTGCTACGACGCGGTCGACGATTTTAGCCTTAACTTCTGTGACGTGGTCGACGATTTTAGGCTTAATTGTTGCAACGTGGTCGACGATTTTAGCTTTAACTTTTGCCATGCGGTTGGTGATTTTAGCCTTAATCATTGCAATGTGGTCGGTGATTTTAGCCTTAAATTCTGCGACGCGGTCGACAATTTTAACCTTAATTGCTACAACATGGTTAGAGTAGAGGTTGCTAAGTCTGCCGAAACAGGGAATCTCAATAGTTTTCCAGGGTGAATTTCAGGTCTCCGAAAATGAAGATTCGCCTTGAACTTATGCGCCAGAATGGCAAGCCCCCTTGACCACCGTCGCCCCCCAGAGACAGTCGTTAAATGTATGAAAGGCATTCTTTATGCTTGGAATGTGCACTATGAATTGCATAAAGGGGTTGTGGAATCAATATCCATTATGGAGGATGAAAGAGGGAATGTTCTCACCTTAAACTCTTTTTGTTTACAGCATAAGAAGTGTATGCTTGGAAAATAGCAAGTATGAATGTTTTACATATGTATATGTATTGAATCGCTACTTGGTGAGAAATCGTGACTAATAAACCCTTGTGTGCTTGGTAGGGAATCCAAGAAAAGGATCAGCTATGATGTGGAGGAGGAACTACATGTCATGATGGGGAATTGGAAATGAATAATTTTTTAACTCCTCTCTTGCTATTGTATTTATATTTCTTGAGTTTTATATACTGAAAAATTATGGCATAGGGATGCTGGAAATGCAAGAGAGTAGCAAATTAAATATAAATTAGTGGGCATGATTAAAGAGTCATTGCATAGTGCATATGAATTGCTTATGCATGAGCATGATGTTGCATATGGGTAAAGGTAGTGAAGTTACACATGCAATGGACCATTAATGGTATTGCCTATGGTTGATGACAATTAATGTTGTTGATAATGATTGTATGAATCAAACCATAGAAGCATGATTAAAAATGCAAGAGATTAAATGGATGAAGGGAATATGCACTAGTTGGAATACTAATAGACATTGCACAGTACATGTGCAAATGTTTGTGCATATATATATATGATATTGCATATTGGTAAAATAGTGAGGTTTTACATATGCAAAGAGCCACTTAAGATAATGATTGTGGTTGCTAATAATTAGTTGTGTTCGCATTGATTGTAGGACCAAAGACAACCGAAGCATGGCTAAGGATGTGGATGATGATTGTTGCATATGACCAACAACCTTATGAAGAAAGGTTGGGGCGAAAAATCTATGATCACAAGGTTGAAAAAAGGATTTTGAAGCCTTGGTAAGAGGCCAACTAATCAAGTAACATCAAGCGATGTTAATGACAACCATGCAGGTAATGGTTATTTGTGCTTAATTGCATGAATGTTGAAAGAGGATTTGGAAAGATCCCTTCAACTATGTTTAAACTATTTTGATTTGGTTTGCATGTGGTATTGAGTGTCTGAATGTGAATGTCAACCTACCAAGTATGATGAGGTGTGGGTAAGTGAAGGAAGGAAGCCTTACACCCTATAATTGCTTAGAAACCTCAATGCATTCTTATGGAATTATATCATGCCATTTGTGTATATTGGTTGTGAGTTTAACAACCAAAGTAAGTGAGGACTTATGGACTTGCCTTGGTAGTGAATGTTGTGTGTGGTAATCATGGTTAGGCCATAGTATGTTTGAAGGCATAGTATTGGTGAAGTAATGCAAGGTTGCATTGAAGAGATGTGCATTAAAATATTCTGTAAATGTTGTGAATGTGCATGCATATGTGTGGGTGCACATGTTGAGATGCATTATGTGAATGCATGGTTGCGATATAATATGTTTCAATGCAATTAGATAATCGATGAAATGGTGAACTATTGTTAATCTTGAGACCATTTCATGAGCTGCTGTGCATGCAGAAGAATGATTGCATGAAGAAGGTAGACATGTTGATGGGCTACCAGAGTGCTCTGTCAGAAGGACAAAGTTGCATAAAAAGAATATGGATGTGAAGTAATGAATATTGGAGTTTTATTTAAATTGCATGCATAGTGTATCTGTGTCTTGCAATTCTATCATGATAATGATGCATATATAGAGATATATATTTCATTGCATTTCAAATATTAACAGCGGAAAGTGTTTGAATTACTGAGTGTTATAATTCTGAGATCACTTCAATGACTGTTGTAGCAATGAAAAAATTATATGCATAGATACTCACAACATGTTTGGCTGATTGAAGTTCAAATTTCAGGTGGAAAAGTCTTGCGTATGGCAATGAGGATAAGTCCATAGTAAAGACCAAGACCTACCATGTTCAGAAGCCAAAGGTTATGAGAGGGTTCTCATGGTTGTAAATTATGCATGAAACAAATCTGAAAATTTACTGGTTTAAGTTTATGAGAATAATCTCATGGTTGCAAATCTAATTTCTGTAGGAAAACAGATTTACAAATTTCAGATTTGAGATTTTGCTAATAAATTGCTAATGACTGTTTGGCTAAATATAAAATTGTGTCAGGAGGACATGTCGTAGGTGGATGTTCATGTATGGTAGCACGGGTGAAACCATAATGGACAGAGTGTTACCACTTACGAGAGCCAAACAATATGAGATGGCCTCATAGTTAAACCAATCCATTTCTGTAGGAGGACATAATTGTAAATTCATGTTTGAATTTAATTATTAATGAAATTGGTTGGTTATGGAACAATCAGATTTGAAGTTTATTGTTAAATGTTACTGAATGTTTGGCTATTTGATAAGTGTGTCAGGATGACACATTGCAGGAAGACCATGTGTGATGGCCTGCAAAAGCCAGACTAGATGGGAAATATCCCATGCTATGGAAATGGGTTTAGGGTGAAACGCCATTGTAAACTTTGATAATATTTCAATTGAACTACATGTTGGTAAACCAAGCGAGTGAGACAATAAAACTATGCCAAGAAGGCATGTGTGGGTTATGGAACGTGAAAAGATTGGGGTGGCAAACCGAAAAACTGTTGACTTAGAGAAGGGAGCCCCATTCTTCACCAATGAAGAAAAGATACATCTGTGAAACAGATGAGTATTCTGTAACTGCAACTAAAGAATATGCATGTTTGGTTACAAGAGTTAATATGCAGAGCATGTTTTATTATTTCATTATTATTCCAGACTGCTTAAGTGTGACTAGGGCCTACATGGCTTACATCAGAAAGGGATGCATAACTTTCGGGTGTCGGGTTATGTTAGGGTTGTCGATATTGACTACACCCTAAGGAATGGATGCATTCCTAGTGTTTCAATACTCGATAGTGAGTGTTATGAAATTTGGTTACAATTTTTGGGCAGCAATACTCATGAGCTTGCTTATCCTTCTTGTGTTATCAGCTTACACAGGTGCAATTAGTGTTGCACATTTAGAGGAAAAGTGAAGAAAGGGTGCTCAAGAGGACTATATGGGCAGTGGTAACCTTTCTACGCTCACACTAAAAGACACTAGAAGGGATGGATAGGCCCGAGGAGTTGTGTAGCGGAAAAGGGGTATCATCCTTGTGTAGTGTGAGTGGGTATTGTGGGGCCATGCTAGCCTGCAGTCAAGAAAGTCACCTATAGAGTTCGTAAAGGGAACCGTTGGTTGCACAGGAGAAGGAGTGCCATCCTTGTGTGGGTGAAGAATTGATGTGTGCACAAAGGGCTGTGGTGATATGGATGAAGGAATAACATCTCTATTGGGCCAGCAGTAAGGTGGGGTACCGAGACTAATTGAAAACCCTAAGATGCCTATGGCTCCATAGTAGAGCCTTGACCTATAATGGTTGGTGGTGCAGTTCCCTTCCATTGGCTGATGACCTAGACAGATGTGTTGGCTTGGCAATGGCGAGGGCCAACCAGGTATGGGACTGGTTGGGCACCACCAGTGCTTGGTAAATCCAGAGAGTAACTGGTTGAGCACTATGAATGCTTGGTAAATCTAGAGAGTAACTAGTGGGGCAATAATTATTTGGATGACATGGAGTGGCCTCAAGCTAGCCAACATCCAGTTCCGCAGGCGATCCCAAGGCTTGCAAAATGAAGCAAGACCCTATGGACTAGAGATTGAAATGTACAATACATATAAGTATTCATTTTCATTTAGTTCTTGTTTGGAATAATGAATATTTCAAGTATAAGTCTTCTAACAGCTAAGATGATACACTATTGTTTATTTGTTGGAAACCTTGGTCATTGCAGGAAAGGAAGGACCCTAAAAGAACTATAAAATGCTTGGTAAAACAATAGAGTAACTGGTTGGGCACTATAAACTCTAACTAAAACCAGAGAGTAATTGGTTGTGCACTATAAATTCTTGGTAAAACTAGAGAGTAACTAGTTGTGCACTATAAATTCTTGGTAAAACCAGAGAGTAACTGGTTGTGCACTATAAATCCTTGGTAAAACCAGAGAGTAATTGGTTGTGCACTATAAATTCTTGATAAATCCAGAGAGTAATTGGTTGGAACTATAAATTCTTGGTAAATGGACAGAGAGTAACTGGTTGGAGCTATAAATTCTTGGTAAATCCATAAATTAACTGGTTGGAACTATAAATTCTTGGTAAACCTAGAGAGCAACTTGTTGAACATTAACTACTTGATGTTGTAGAGCAGCATGTGTGTTGGCCAAACACCCCTTGAATAATTGATAAACCTAGTCGGTGTACTGGCATGGCATTGCCTATTCGAATGGTTGTGGAGTAGCTTGCGTGCTGGCCCAACATTCGTTATTGTATCCACGGAAAATCCAAGGCTTGTAAAGCAAAGAAGGATCCTGTGGAATAAAGTGAAGACATCCAATGCAGATAAGTATTTGGTTATCTTCCAGGTTCTTTCTTATGAATATACATGTGTATATGATTTGGTTATGATTTTATCAAACTCTTGTTTAGAGATAAACCTTATGAAAAGTAAACTAAACATGTGAATTGATTCAGTGTTTGAGTATAGGTATTGCTGGAAGCAAGGACTACGGAGGCATCATAAGGATGCATGTGGACATGTGATTGTCCTAAAGAACTTAGTATGAGTAGTCATGAAAGATGGTTCTAGTGGAACTATGTGGATCCTAGCAACCAAAGGTTCTGTAACCAACAATGGGGAAGGGTTCACTAGTTGAAAAGCATTAGACAGACCTTAGACCCTAAGTGTCATAGCCAAGAAAGGGCAAATCAAACATTCACATCGAAGTGAAAGAGGCTAAGGAGCATAGAACCACAGTGATGGTGTGGCTCCGGATTGGAACAAGACTAAGAGGGGTAAACTCTTACTCTTCTCTTTCCTTTTTGACTGATGCATCTTAAAAACAAAGGATTGTTGAGTGCATGTCATAGCTGAAAATAGATTGTGTTTAATTGCTTGAAATGAATTGTGAATGTTGAATTAGTTATTTCCCTATAAAAGGATGAACATGAATGAGTTCATGTGTATGTTGGGAAAGCATGAAAAAATGTGGAAGTCTCATGAGTGAAGAATGGACTATCCATGTCAATTGGAAAAATAATTGACTAATTTTAATATTGTGTTATGCATGTCCTAATAGGAATTTCCATGATGAATCTCACAGGTGAGAGATTGAAAGCCATTGATTGCAGTTGTTACTAGCCAAGTGTTGCTAGTGAGCAAAGTAAGAGCCAGTTGTGCACATTGATCCTGCAAGCAGACCAAAAGCCATTTTTTTGGCTAAAAATATTCCTTGGATAGTTTCCAGGACATCAAGAAAGATGGCATCCATGAAATTCCAGACTTCTAGATCAGCTGGAAGGTAAATAAAAGAAAGGGATTGTTGTAGAGCAATGCCCACCTGTAGAGATAGAAGATCAAAGCTAGGAGGAGCAGTTGTGGAAGCCAAAGGACTTGGTTCTGAAATCTCAAAGTAAAGAGATGAAACACAGGACAGACCTGCCACCTTTTGCGAAGTTCGAGGCATCTATAAAGTGGGTATTTATTCTTAAGTGTGGAACACCAAGGATGGTGTTATTCCAAGGGGGAGGGGAATGCAATGTCCCCATTTTGACTCCATTATATTAAAATGTAAATAATGTAATATTGTCATAAAATCATGGTGAGGAGCTCAAGGCCAAGGCCCCTCCATCGATTTATTGATCCATTTGGTTTACGTGCTAGCCAGACATATTGGAATTGCAAATATCATGTAAATATGCATTTTAATAAAATACCCACAACTAACTATGCAATGCAACAAGAGATGGGGGCATGATTTTACAAGGAATTGAGAGGGAAAACATTCAAACCCTTGAGCCAATCACATCAAGCCAAGTGTCAATGAGATAACCCATCAAACTCTCAACTACCCATGTTGACTTTTGTACCCAATCATTCATTTCTTCCAAGAGTTGGTTGAGGTAGTTAATGCCTTGAGGAATGGGAGGCACGACTGTCCAAGTTCGAGTATGGGAAAGCCACCCTTCATGGAAAATCGTGTTTTGCTCGTTGGCTAAGAAAAGAGCCATGAATTGCTCCCCAAGCCATTACCCATGAACCAGTTTCTGTCCCTCACGAATTTGGAGCTACCTGGGCGTTTTCTAGCCACATTTTTCTTGTTTTTCTTTGTTCTCTAGCTGGGAAGAGGGTGTTTTTGTGTTGCAGAGCTGCTGGAAGAAGAAGGAGCTTGATTTGGGGTTTCAATGAGGCTGTTTTGGCAATTTGAAACGCTCATAACCTGTGGGAGAAATCGGGTTTGCTCCTTGTGGTCGAATTCCGCTTTCCATAGTCCGTTCTGGTGTGCTCACGATTTGGGGAAAACTCATGGCCATCCTGTTTGTAAATCCCATTGTTAAAATGTGCATCCATGCCCAATGATTGTGCTTGCTTTGTGATAAATCGGTATGTTGGGGTGTGGATTATGGATATCTTTTGCTTTGGCTGTGGATGAGCTTGAATGTCCCCTTTCCCTTGTAAGAATCATGCCCAACTCGAGGGGGGCAGTTGCATTGAGAGATTGATGAACACAACTGGCCTATGGTTGGGTGGAACGTTGCAGCGACATAGCTAGTTGCTTGGGACAATTGCATAATGAAGATAAGTATCCTCTAAGTGTATTTACTTCTGAAAATTTTAATTCGATGATCATTTTGATTGTTTTGCATGAGTATGAAATGTGTGTGGGTGTTGTTTTATTCCGCTGTACATAATTGCTTGATTTGCATATGCACACTTTTTCTCTTTATTTGTATGAATCAAATGAATGGGTTGAGTTTATGTAAAATCCCCAGAGAATGGTATCATGTTCCCTTCCTCAAATTGGGTCTGTGGGAGGGGATGTTACAGAAGATTGTTGTGATACCACAGATCCGTATTTATGTGGAAACGAAATAAAAGAGCATATATAGAATCATATACAGAGATATATTGCAAAGAATGAAATGATACATTAAACACATATTTTATCAAATAACGGAAATAGAACAGATTGTAAAATACAACATCTAGAATGGTGGTAGCTATCTCTGAGAAGAGATGTTGCCGCTATGCTCATTCATGCCGAGATAAATACAAAAGGAGGCAAAAAGGGCCTATTTATCATAATCATGAGGGAAAGAATCCCAAACATCCAAAAACCTAACCCTAGAAGATAAACCGTCATAAAGTTTGCATCCCCGAGGTGGTTAGTTGAACAATCAACTTCTCGGAGTCATAACTTTTGCATACGATCTTCGTTTGGGGCGTCCGATAGCCCATTGGAAAGGTCTATTCGAGATTTACAAATTTTGAGTAGGGTCAAGTGCATGCCATTGGTAACCATTTAACCCCCACAAATCACCAAAAAATGTCGTTTAGGGCCGGAAAACGACCCCAAACGTTTGGGACCTAAAAAACCATAGAAAAATTACTAGAAAATTGCAAAATGGGAAATTGTTTTGAGCCAGTGGAATAGGTGGGTGGCCACCGATATCCCTTTGGATCATTCCTCCCCCCTTAGGAAGCAATGGTCTCCATTAGATCAAATCTCTTATCATAGGTCGAGCTGTGTGTTGAGTTGAGCTCCTGGTGTGACATTTGCTGAAGTGAAAAGGCTTCCTTACTTTGACATCTTCAGAGGGTTGTACTTATTGTTGATGGATGTGTTGGAGTTGTTCAGTAGTTTTGGTTGTTGTTTTATCCTTGGTCTGCACTGGTGCAAATGGTTGCTTTCTGGAGGAGCACATTGAATGCGTGGCCTTGCATTGTAGAGGTACCCGTATAGACGATGCTGCAATGAATTTTTGTTCTTCTTGTTTCTGATGAATAGACAGATCATGTGCAGAGGTTCTGTATGTCTTTGTGATATGATGTTCTCCTTCAGTGGCAATTGTGAATAAGGAAAATTTCCCAGTGTGGGAGATTATATTCCTGCACTGCTTGGTTTGGGTAGGTCAACTATCTCTAGTATCTGATAGAGTTGTCC
Source organism: Larix kaempferi (assembly GCA_027924585.1). Lineage (NCBI taxonomy): Eukaryota > Viridiplantae > Streptophyta > Pinopsida > Pinales > Pinaceae > Larix > Larix kaempferi. Next base: position 9,914,342 of record BSBM01000314.1, read on the forward strand.
TCTCAAAGTGACAATGACACTACAAGGTCGTGATTCATATAAAGAACAACACTTCCACATATATGGATATCTTAAAAGAACATCACATACTTCAAGTGGTGCCACAACACACAATACGTCATCTTTGAAGGGCTTGATGCCATATGGTAGGTGCCATTGATGACTAACGTAGATACCTCTTCCTTGGCTTAGCCACCCAATGTTGTATGGTTGTGGGTGTGGTGTTATTGGTAGCTCCAATATCTTGATGAATTCTGCTGAGATCAGGTTCTTTTGGCTACCACTGCCCACAACAAAATGTACGGGAATTCCCTTCACCCACATTTGTGAGTGGAAGAGACGTTCCTCTTCCTCTAACTCTTTAGGTTCCTCTGGTTTAATCGGTGTGGTAGCAACAATGACACTGGGTTTTGCATCAATGATCTGCTTCCCTTTGTCTGTAGCTTTGACATTGGGTTTTGAATAAAAAATGGAACTGAGATCTGATTCTGAAGCTTTGATCTCAGCCACCAATGAATGTTTTGAGCGACATTCATTAGTGCTGTTCCATAGGATTTTGTATAACTCGCACCACTTCCCGATGTCCTTCTTTGTTTTTTCGTTACATTTCTTCTCTTGTGATTGGGACTAGTTTTCTGTGTTCTGCGAGCCACAATTTCCCTTGCCTTGCTTTTGTGCATGTATGAAGTCACGCGTGCTCTTTTTCTAAAATGTCTACTCAATTTTAATAACATATGGATAGGTGGATCTGAGTGAAGAGATGTCCAGGAAATCCATCTCTGTTCATATGTATCAGTGTAGGCCACTACGATATTTCAAAACTAGGTGCCGATCGGAATCCTTGATACCTAGATTTGTGGGAAAGGTATGAAAGTGATCCTAATTTTAGGGGGCATATGGTCTAAATTCGGATGTATAAGCCATAAAAGTATTAAATTGAGAGGCCACTCTCTCTCATCCATGGTATTTGGTAGCACATAGTTTTGGCCCATGGTATGGTCTCAAGACACATTGTAATAATGCTATATAAAGGCCTAGCAAGCCTTCTCATAATAACAAGTTACTCATTTGGTTTCTCTCCTATTTTCTATTGTTCATTGTGAGATTATTTAGATCTAAGTAAGTTATTGGTAATTAGTTTCAGAGGTGGGGCTCCTCTTTGAGCCTCACCTCCCATTCACTTCATGTGTTTTTGTTCATGCTTATTCTTATGCAATAATAGGGTTTTCATGTGAATTTTATGACAGATTTGCATACTTAATCTCCTCCTCTCTCGGCATTCAAGTATTTCGGGTCTCAGCCCCTAAGATCCAGATCAGTGGTATCAGAGCGGGTACGCTCTCCATCGGGACAAGATTTTGAAGCATTATGCAGGTTCAACAGAGGTTCCACAACATCTACAACAACCCATGCTTCTCTACAAACCCTTGGCATCTCTATACTCAACACTCTCACATTCAGCAAACTTTGAACAGGTGCCATGGGCTTCACAGAACATTTTAGAGGCTTTTCCATAGCTCATTAGAAAGGTATTTCCGTCAGTTAAACTGGGTATTTCACCGAATTTCCTTTCGTTTCCCGGTTTGTGAGATATGCTTGTTTGAAGTAGCATGTGTTTGTGCATAATGCGGCCAGACGTAAAACAACTTTAAAAAAGTGCTACAGACTCCACAGAATGTCTCAAAGGCTCTTCCATAGCTCATTGGAAATATCTTTCTGTCATCTAAAATGGGTATTTCACGGAATTTCATTTCATTTTCCGGTTTGTGAGATATGTTTGTTTGAAGTAGTACATATTTGTACACAATGCGGCTGGACGTACAACAACTTTAAACAAGTGCTACGGACTCCAAACAATGTCTTTGAGGCTCTACCATAGCTCATTGGAAATCTCTTTCTATCAGCTAAAATGGGTATTTCGTGGTTTTCCATTTGGCTTTTTGGTTTGAGAGATATCATCCACTGAAGCAACATATGTCTGCAAAATAGTGTGCGCGCATCTCTTAAACTTCAACAAACATTTGCTCAATCTCTGGGCCACCCCAAAGCAAATATGTTATATGGATGGAAAGGTCTCTTCGAGATCTCAAATGGGTCTTCAATAGAATTCAATTTTAGTACATGCATCAGAAGCTATGAATGGATTTGCAGCAAGACATCAACTGCACCAAAGATCATGAATTTTCGATTTTTTAAAAATCTTAATGTAATCACGGTTATGGGTCAACCACACAAAACCCATGGTTATGGGTTAACCACACAAAACCCATAGTTATGTATTGTAATCATGGTTGTGGGTCAACCACACAAAACCCATTGTTATGGGTTAACCACACAAAACCCTTCTCTTCAGTGGAAACAAGCTTGTCATTGCCACCATGGTTATGGTCAACCACATAAAACCCACGGTTATGGGTCAACCACACAAAACCCATGGTTTTGAGTCAACCGCACAAAACTCTTCTCTTCATTGGAATCAAGCTTGTCATTGCCATCATGGTTATGGGTCACCCTTGAAAAACCCACGGTCATGGGTCAACCTCGCAAAACCCATGGTTATGGGTCAACCACACAAAACCCTTCTCTTCATTGGTAACTAGCACATTGTAATCATGGGTCTCTTTTTAGCATGAAATGATGGGGACCATCATTTTCTAAGGGGGGGGAATGATCCAAATTTTAGGGGGCATATGGTCTAAATTCGGATGTATAAGCCATAAAAGTATTCAATTGAGAGGCCACCCTCTCTCATCCATGGTACTTGGTAGCACATAGTTTTGGCCCATGGTATGGTCTCAAGACACATTGTAATAATTCTATATAAAGGCCTAGCAAGTCTTCTCATAATAACAAGTTACTCATTTGGTTTCTCTCCTATTTTCTATTGTTCATTGTGAGATTATTTAGATCTGAGTGAGTTATTGGTAGTAAGTTTCAGAGGTGGGGTTCCTCTTTGAGCCTCACCTCCCATTCACTTCATGTGTTTTTGTTCATGCTTATTCTTATGCAATATTAGGGTTTTCATGTGAATTTTATGACAGATTTGCATGCTTAATCTCCTCCTCTCTCAGCATTCAAGCATTCCAGTTCTCAACTCCCAAGATCCGGATCAGAAAGTTATTAGTGTACTCGGACACTGCTTGGTCCCTCTCTTGACGCAAAATGGTCCATTTTGTATACTAGTCATCATACTTTCCCATGGGGTAATATTGTTCCTTGACGGCATCTATAAAAGAGGCCCAAGAGGGATTGGCCTCAAACAATCCAAACTTGTTTGATGAATTTTGATCACAATAAGTTTCCCACCAATTTTTGACATGGGGGGCAGGCTTGAAGAGCACAAAGGTGATCTTTTCCTTGTGGAAAAATTTATGGATAGAGAAATACCCTTCTAGTAGATTCAACTATTTATCTAGGGCATCAACATCGATCTAGCCTTCAAATAAAGGGATATCAAAGTTAACTTGTACCTTGAAGGGAGCCGCATCTCCGAAATGGCTTCTTGTTGAAGGTGTATTTGTCGTTGTTGGCATGCATCGAAGGATCTAGGCGAAATTATCCATCATCATGTTCCTCTATCACGCAAGGTATTCCTTGAGCAACAACTTGATAGGATCTTCTGCTCCATCGTCTCTCTTTTAATCCACCATGGAAGGTCGTTTGGGGCGGCGAGAGTGATCTTCCCCGAGTGAAACTAGTTCGAGACCCAACTCTCTATATCTTGACCTCGTAGGGGACATCCACCGAGAAATAATCAAAGAGTAGATTTCTCTTATACCATTGATCTAGATTTATGTGGAAATGAAATTAAAGAGCATATACAGAATCATATACAAAGATATATTGCAAAGAACACAGTGATACAATAAACACATATTCTATTAAATAGCGAAAATAGAACAAACTATAAAATACAACAGCTAGAATGGTGGTAGTTATCTTTGAGAAGATATGTGGCTGCTATGCTCATTTGTGCCAAGCTGAATACAAAAAGCGGCCAAAAGGGCCTATTTATCATAAGCATGAGGGAAAGAATCCCATGCTTCCAAAAACCTAACCCTAGAAGATGAATTGTCATAAAGTTGCCGCCCCAAGGTGGTTAGTTGAACAGTCAATCTCTCGAGGTCATAACTTTTGCATACGATCTTTGTTTGGGGCGCTCAGCAGCCCATTGGAAAGGTCTATCCGATATTTACAACTTTAAATAAGGGCCAAATGCATGCCACTTGCAATCAATTGGATCACCAAATTGCCAAAAAATGTTGTTTAGGGCTTCAAAACGGCCCCAGAAGTTTGGGACTTGAAAAATCGTAGAAAAATTACTAGAAATTTGCCAAAATGGGAAACTGTTTTGAGCCAATGGAGTAGGTGGGTGGCCACCGATATCCCTTTGGATCATTCCTCCCCACTTAGGAAGAAATGGTCTCCATTGCGTCAAATATCTTATCATATGTCGAGTTGTGTGTTGAGTTGAGCTCCTGGTGCGACATTTGCTGAAGTGAAAAGTTTGCCTTACTTTGACATCTTCAGAGGGTTGTAATTGTTGTTGATGGATGCCCTAGAGATGTTCAACAGTTTTGGTTGTCATTTTATCCTTGGTCTGCACTGGTGCAAATGGTTTCTTTCTAGAGGAGCACCTTGAATGCATGGCCTTGCACTGTAGAGGTACCCGGATAGACGATGCTACAATGACTTTGTGTTCTTCTTGTTTCTGCTGAGTAAAGGGATCATGTGCAAAGGTTGTGTATGTCACTGTGATCTGATGTTCTCCTTCAGTGGCAATTGCGAATAAGGAAATTTTCCCAGTGTGGGAGATTATCTTCCTGCACTGCTTGGTTGGGGTAGGTGCAACTATCTGTGGTATCCAATATAGTTTTCCTCCCAAAGTGACAATGATACTATGAAGTCGTGATTCATATACAACATGACGCTTCCAAATATATGGATTTCCTAAAAGAACATCATATACTTCAAGTGGGGCCACGTCACACAACAAATCATCTCTGAAGGGCTTGATGTCGTATGGTAGGAGGCATTGATGACTAACGCGGATACCTCATCCTTTGCTTAGCCACCCAATGGTGTATGGTTGTGGGTGTGGTGTTATTGGTGGCTCCAATATCATGATGAATTCTCCTGATATCAGGTTGTTTTGGCTATTGCTATCCACAACAAAATGTAGGGGATTCCCTTCACCCACATTTGTGAGTGGAAGAGGCGGTCCTCTGCCTTTGACTCTTCAGGTTCCTCTGGTTGAATCTGTGTGGTAGCAACAATGACACTAGGTTCGGCATCAATGATCTGCTTCCCTTTGTCTTTAGCTATGATAATGGGTTCTGAATCAAAATTGGAACTGGGATTTGATTCTAAAGCTTTGATCTCGGCCACCAATGACTGTTTTGAGCGACATTCATTAGTGTTGTGCCAGGGGATTTTGTGGAACTTACACCACTTCCCGGTGTCCTTTGTATTTTCGTTATCTTTATTCTCTTGTGGTTGGTACTTCTTGTACGTGTTCTCCGAGCCACAATTTCCCTTTCCCTGCTTCTGCGCAGGTCCGAAGTCACACTTATTCTTTTACTGAAATTTCTGCTGAATTTTAACAGCATATGGATATGCGGATCTGAGTGAAGAGATGTCCAGGAAATCCATCTTTGTTCGTATGTACCAGTGTAGGCCACTGCGATATTTCAATATTGGGTGCCGCTCGAAGTCATGGATACCTAGCTTTGTGCACAAGGTATGAAAGTTGTTAGTGTACTTCGACACCATTTGGTCCCTCTCTTGATGCAGAATGGTCCATTTTGTGTACCGGTCATCATAGTTTCCCACAAGGTAATATTGTTCCTTGACGACATCTATAAAAGAGGCCCAAGTGGGAATGGCCTCAAACAATCCAGACTTGTTTGATGAATTTTGCTCACAATAAGTTTCCCACCTATTTTTGACATGGGGTGAAGCCTTGAGGAGCGCAAAGGTGATCTTTTCCATGTCGAAAAATTTAGGCATAGAGAAATACCCTTCTAATAGATTCAACCATTTATCTAGGGCATTAGCATCGACCTGGACTTCAAATAAAGGGATATCAAAGCTAACTTCTACCTTGAAAGGAGCCGCATGTCCTAAATGGCTGCTCGTTGAAGGTGTATTTGCCGTTGTTTCCATGCATCGAAGGATCTGGGAGAAATTATCCATCATCTCGTTCGTCTGTCGCGCGAGGGCTTCCTCGAGCAACAAGTTGATAGGATCTCCTTCTCTGCCATCTCTCTTTTCTTCCACCATGGGAGGCTGTTTGGGGAGGCGAGAGTGATATTCCCCAAGTGAAACTAGTTCAATACCCAACTCTCTATATCCTGACCTCGTCGGGGACATGCACCGAGAAACAATCTAAGAGTAGATTGCTCTGATACCACCGATCCAGATTTATGTGGGAACGAAATAAAAGAGCATATACATAATCATATACAGAGATATATTGCAAAGAACACAGTGATACAATAAACACATATTCTATCAAATAGTGGAAATAGAACAGACTATAAAATACAACAACTAGAATGGTGTTAGCTATCTATGAGAAGAGATGTAGCCGCTATGCTCATCTGTGCCAAGATGAATACAAAAAGAGGCCAAAAGGGCCTATTTATCATAACCATGAGGGAAAGAATCCCAAACATCCAAAAACCTAACCCTAGAAGATGAACCGTCATAAAGTTTGTTGCCCCAAGGTGGTTAGTTGAATAGTCAACTTCTCGGGGTCATAACTTTTGCATACGATCTCCATTTGGGGCACTCAGTAGCCAGTTGGAAAGGTCTATCCAAGATTTACAACTTTTGACTGGAGCCAAATGCATGTTGTTGGCAACCATTTGACACCCCAAATTGCCAAGAAACGTCGTTTAGAGCCTCAAAACAACCCCAAAAGTTTGGGACCTGAAAAACCGTAGAAAAATTATTACAAAATTGTCAAAATGGGAAAGTGTTTTGAGCCAGTGGAATAGGTGGGTGACCACCGATATCCCTCTGGATCAACATTAAACAAGAGAAATAGATGCAATGCAAGAGTCCCTAGTCTTATGATATTAATTTGTTTATTTAAACATGATAAAATGAAGAAAAAAAGTTAGCAAAGAAATTGAAAATCAATTTTTTTTTATCCATAAACAATCAAAAATAGTTGCCACAAAAATTTTGAATTAAAAATTATATTATTATAAAAACCAAATTATACTTTACTATAGTATCATAAAAAATGCCATTAATAATGACCTAGATGTGAGAGTTGAAGTTTGTGCAACATTCATAACATTTGATTAACTTAATGGATTGTTGCATCAACTATATCAAAGTAGATTTAATTCAAAAGGACTATATCAAAGTCGATTTAATTCAAAAGGAAAACCAAGAAATATATTATATTATAATACATTATTCTTAAATAAAATGGAAACTAGATGATGTATTTTTAAATATTTCATAAATTGAATATTTGGAATATTATATAGTGTAAATTTGTAAAATGAGTGGTTTTTAATTTCTTTATTAATCTATAAATTTAAAACAAAATATAATATTGATGATTAATATTTAATGATAAATATAATATATGGAGTAGTTTTATAATATTGATGATTAATATTTAATGACAAGCATAATATATAGAGTAGTCTATTTATTCTACCACTTTACGGTGAGTTTTGGTCGGAATCGGTAATTTTATTTTTGGTAGAATCCAAATTTCTATGTTGAATTTATAAATAGATTCAACACCCTCAAATACACCCATGGCATCCAAATTATACAATTTCCGTAACTAATATATGTAGTTCTAAATTTTTTTAAAGATTTCCAACCAAAATACAAACAAAATTAAACTAAATTTCAGAAAAAATTAAAAACATAGAATATTTAGACTATATAATAGAAAAATCAATAATCTTAATTAATAATAATAAATATATATTTGAAGAGAATCCACTCTTCTTCGATATAATATATATGTAATAGCTTTCTATAGGAAATAGTATTATAATAGTTAATTAGGTTGAGTTAATATTTTCATAGAGTAAGTATATGTCACTTTAAATACTTAAATATTTTTAAATATATATATATGTGTGTGTATGTGTGTATTTGCTATTAATTTTAAATTAATTATTTTTTTACCTTGATATTAATTTCAAAATAAATATTTTTTTATTCTTATATTAATTTTAGATACCTCAAACTTCCAAAAAAAAAATATTTTCAAACTTACTTAGTTATAATTTCTTAGAAAGCCTCTTTGGAGGGCATAGACTTTAAAATATAAATAAAAAAAAGATTTAGAAAGCATAGATGTTAAAATATAAATATGAAAACACTTGCATGTTACATATTGCCCCAACTCTATCGCGATCAATCTTAACCTCTTGAGGAGAAACAATATGGCCCAGTTGCCTGCCTTCAACCATTCTAAATAATAACTTATTTGGGTTCTGTGAAATGCCAAATTTTACACATATTTTAAAGACTTGTTTCAAGTGATCTATGTGATCTACTGCGTTTTTTATTAAAAAAAAATGCATAACATCTAAAATATATAACTATAAAATTATCTTTTAAATCTACAAATGTGGAGTCCATGGCCCTTTGGAAGGTTCATGTGTTCATTAGGCCAAATGGCATTCTTATATATGTTAAGGTATTCCACAGGGTTATGAAGATTGTATTAAGCACATATTCAGGATCCATCTTAGGCAAAGGGTAGTTATATTAAATCGAAGATTTGTTCAGATTTCAAAAATCCACACACAATATGATGTCCCATTCTTATTCCTGGCAGGCACTATATTTACAACTCAAGTGGAGTACCTGAAGTTAAATGGCTTATGGTCTTACATCAATAGTAATAAAAAAAATATTGTGTATGGGGTTGAAAATCTCTAAATTCAGAAATTGGCGCCTAGCGCATAATTTTTTTTGGAGATAACTAATGCGTTAATTAGAATCCAAGCATACTCAATACTTATCTACTAGCTTCAGAGCGGTCTTCATCATAAATTCTTGAGCTCAATCATGGGTAATAAAAACACAGGCTTCTCTGTTGATGTAGTTATTTTCCAGTGTCTCCCTTGCAAAACTATGCTGCCACAACAATGTTAAGAGTCTCGAAATTCATCCCAGATTCCTTTCGGTGATGTTTTGGACTTCAAATCCTTGAAAAGTCTTTAAAAACACTGCATTTTGGTTTTCAAAACACAATCTCAAATCTTTCACTACAGATAACAACAATATAAAAAATAAAAATAAAAAGGAAAACAACTTTTCTTGTATATTGCTTTTGATTGAGTTAGCTGTACAAACTCTTGAAATTATTAAAATCTTACTTAGTTTTGGTCAAAGTTGGTGTGTAGTCAAAGTTACCAATTTCAACCAAAACTCATCAGACTTGATTAAAAATGCCCACTCATCTCCCCATGCTGGTGAGTTACGTTGACATGATACTGGGCAAGTTTCTGCAAGTTTGATTACTCTGTGTTTATCATTATTGTTCTAAATTATGACATATTTTTAAACTAGTCCACTGGCTTGTTTTGTAGTCACTGTGGGCTTGCAACACTTTGATACCTGATGCATTCAACGACATTGAATATTCACTGCAAAATATTATAAAAGTATGAGTATATTTAAGTTGAAATGTAAAAGCAAAAGAAAAAAAACATAACTAATCTGCCATTACCAAACCCTAGCCTTAGTAACGTAATCAAATACCAAATCTTTTTGTTAATATTTTACCTGTAAGGATCGTTTTCCACGCACCACAATTGCATGGAATGTGTGGCTCATGGAGAGGATTTGAATCAGTCCTAACAGCACTCTTGAGGGTCCACAATTGCATGGGCTTGTGTGGCTCATGGAGAGGATTTGAATCAGTCTTAACCACTCTTGAGAGTTCAAGTTACAAGTTATGCAGATAAGGATAGTGTTCCTAACATTTTCTGATGCAGTTTTCATAGATAATTATTTTAACTAGTGTGCATTCTTGCTTGTGTTCAACAATGGAGTTTGCCAACGGACACCAATATGCTTTCATGCCGGGTTATGAGAGAATAAAAGAAAGAAATTCATGCAATATTCCAATCTTGAGGGTACATATAATATTCCATTCTTGTATGTGTGTTTTTGATGTAGAAACGTTGTTGACATCTTATCAGATTGCTTGACTAAACCTACGCAATTTGGAATGGCTTGCAGGAGTTCTATTGAATGGCGTTGATGCAACTACCATGGATAAACTTGAAGCCTTCAGAGAGAGAGAGGATGTCTGATAAGATGGTCTATTATTTTTGGCATGCAGGGTTTTTTTGGATGGGAGGCTTACAAACTTGATATCAATTAAGATTCTAAGAACCCAAACCCTAAACATTTGTTAAATATTATTCTATGGAATACTGTCAATATTATTTAAGTGGGTCAGGGGGAGGGGTGTATCTCATAGGGGTTATGGAGATGCTACTGACTTGAAATTTGGAAGGATTATAGATGAGGATTCTCTTGTTTGGTCTGAAAATGTAGGCATTTGCCTAACTAAAATGTCGTGTTCTAGGGAAAAGAGGATGATAATACCTCTATCAAGTAAGATATTAAAACCCTTCCTCCATAGCTACCATTAAATACTTTCATTATGATTGTTAAACTGAACTTTTTGTTTTAGTGGATTTGAAGGGAAGGGGTGTTTTTCTTTGAATTTTTTGCAGATACTGCTTGCTTGACAACAGGATTTAATTAAGTGGAAATGCACTCTACCAGCCAAACAGTTAGCCTTGTAAAGCACGAGTTACCTGCGTGGTTGCATCTTCCCGTGAGAGAGTCCTAACAGGTTTTACACACCTATTTAATCAACAATTATTGAGTTAGGCTATAAGGGCACATGCTTGGGTTAGTTGTAGCTAAACACTGTTGTAATTCCCAAAGAAAATAGTTAGCTCAAATTTTTTTGACAAACCTAATGCTAATTGAAAGCCCCTGCAGCCATTGAACCTACTGTCGTCTACTGCTTCCACAAGGAGGCCGCTCACTTTGAATCTAGACCGCCTCACTTAACTTTATGATGTGTGGCTTTGGCTCCAAACTACATTCATAGCCCTCTATGTAGTCCAAAACTCCATTCAATTCTCCAGCTACCAAACCACCATACTTCACTTTCATTGATGCCTTCTGTTATAGTGAATCTCCAGGTCACAGACGATGAAAAGAAGGTCCAAGATTTAGACAAAAGACACAATTATTAAGTCTCTTATGGTTACACAATTCAATGCTTACTAATAATACAACAATGAAACTACAAGATCTTCCTATAGGGTTACATTTTGGATGAAGTTCAATGTCTCGCTGCTTCTCAAAGCATCTGACAGTGAGTCAAGTTTTGAGCCTCTGCTATAGAGTCCAACCTGAATTGGTGACACGCCCAACCATATGTACTAGAGCATATTCAATATGGGTGCCAACCATATATAAATGTATATACATATCCTTTCGAGTGACGCCTGCCCCAAAATAACTACTTAATTACCGAATCCTATTATCCATGCAAACGTGAAGGCTTCTCTGTTTTAGACAGTTGCACTAGCGGTGACTTGTTCGGTTCGTGAATGTCGTGTTGGAATGGAATGATTAATGTTGGGGCAGTATGTCCTTACGCATTCACTCGCGATGGCAGGCATCACTCTTTTCATAAAACAATAAGGAAGGCTAGGCAATGTGGTCTACTCAGGCTGGAATTTGAGCCCGTTTTGCCCGTCACCAGCCGATTTTTCCGTCAAATATGGTTATAAATTATAATAAACATGGTTCTAACGATCAAATTTGATAGGTGACATGGATTTCAAATTCCAATCCAAGGTATCAAGGTTTTTATCAAATAATAAAATAATAGTATTTATAATCATTACTCGTACAGAGATTAATGAAATAGTGGTAAGAAGGCCGAATGAATAAATTATGCCCAGTGTGTTTACTTCGCATGTATTAAATGAATGGCGGTCAAATGTTTTTTAGTGAAAAAAAACATATTTTTGTTATAATTTATATATAGGAATAATAAAAAAGTACATGTCTAATCAATAACAATCTAAACAGCGACTATCTATGGCATATGAGCCAAATAACCAATGTTCAATGCTGTCCAGCACATCTCAAAAATAAAAACTACAATAGCTAACAGAAAATTCATGGCAACATATACCATAACAGAAAATTCATGGAAACATATACCATTACATAACAACAGATCACCCAAAAGTGAAGCTATTGGTAAAATATATGAAGTGTACTGTCTAGTGTTTATGTGACAAGTTTATATTTTTTCTTAATTTTATATGTTTTTTTTTTTTTTATAACTCAATAATTATTTTGCACTGGAAAATTTATCAAATAAAAAACATAATTTAACTAATTTTGAAAATTCTTAAAAATATTTTTAATTTTTAACAAATTTATTTTAATAATAAAAATCCAAAAAGCTTTAATTAATTTTAAGTTTAAAAATTTATAACAAATGTCTATTGCTATACTCCCTGGAATAATTTTTTAATCAAAACATTCTTTAACATTTTTTAATTTGAAAATTTATTACTTAAATAACCATTAAAAGCAACTTTAAAAATAACATTTTTGAGTGACATTCATTAGTGTTGTGCCAGAGGATTTTGTGGAACTTACACCACTTGTCGGTGTCCTTTGTATTTTCGTTACCTTTATTCGCTTGTGGTTGGGACTGCTTGTACGTGTTCTCCGAGCCACAATTTCCCTTGCCCTACTTCTACGTAGGTCCGAAGTCGCACTTATTCTTTTGCTGAAATTTCTACTGAATTTTAACAGCATATGGATAGGCGGATCTGAGTGAAGAGATGTCCAGGAAATCCATCTTTGTTCCTATGTATCAGTGTAGGCCACTGCAATATTTCAGTACTGGGTGCCGCTCTGAGTCATGGATACCTAGCTTTGTGCACAAGGTATGAAAGTTGTTAGCATACCTCGACACCATTTGGTCCCTCTCTTGATGCAGAATGGTCAATTTTGTGTATTGGTCATCATAGTTTCCCACAAGGTAATATTGTTCCTTGACGGCATCTATAAAAGAGGCTCAAGTGGGATTGGCCTCAAACAATCCAGACTTGTCTGATGAATTTTTCTCACAATAAGTTTCCCACCTATTTTTGACATGGGGTGAAGCCTTGAGGAGCGCAAAGGTGATCTTTTCCGTGTCAAAAAATTTAGGCATAGAGAAATACCCTTCTAATAGATTCAACCATTTATCTAGGGCATCAACATCGACGTGGCCTTCAAATAAAGGGATATCAAAATTAACTTGTACCTTGAAAGGAGCTGCATCTCCGAAATGGCTGCTCGTTGAAGGTGTATTTGCCGTTGTTGGCATGCGTCGAAGGATCTGGGAGAAATTATCCATCATCTCGTTCGTATATTACGCGAGGGCTTCCTCGAGCAACAACTTGATAGGATCTCCTTCTTCGCCATCTCTCTTTTCTTCCACCATGGGAGGTTGTTTGGGGAGGCGAGAGTGATATTCCCCAAGTGAAACTAGTTCAATACCCAACTCTCTATATCCTGACCTCATTGGGGACATGCACCGAGAAACAATCAAAGAGTAGATTGCTCTGATACCACCGATCGAGATTTATGTGGGAATGAAATAAAAGAGCATATACATAATCATATACAGAGATATATTGCAAAGAACACAGTGATACAATAAACACATATTCTATTAAATAGTGGAAATAAAATAGACTATAAAATACAACAACTAGAATGGTGGTAGTTATCTCTGAGAAGAGATGTGGCCGCTATGCTCATCCATGCCAAGATGAATACAAAAAGAGGCCAAAAGGGCCTATTTATCATAAGCATGAGGGAAAGTGTCAAAACCCAAAATTTCCGAAAATTTTAAAATTTTTAAAATAGCAAGTAATATTAATAAATACATTCATTGATCTGTTTGAGTAGTTAAAGTGATCATAAATGTGTCTGAATGATCTGTTGTTATACTTAGATTTTGAAATGAGTTTATTTACTGTTGCTGACTGTTTTCTGTTTTTCAACCACTAGGGGGAGTTGCCATAGCAGACTGGGCTTACTTAGCTTCCGAGCTAATGCATCAAATTGTCTTTCTCTTACAAATTTACAGGTAATGTGTGGGGCGCTACACTTAAATATTTAAAGTATTATAAATCAGTTAGCTGTACCAAATCATTCAGTGAAAAGTCTAAGCATGCTAACCAGGTTACCAAGTGTTTGAAGGTAGAACCTTCCTGTGATCTTCTTATAATCGTAATGATAGAGAGTTAGAAATGACTAATTAATATGATAGCTATGTTTCTAGAAAATCAATGAATTAAACAACTTTGTGGAATAATTGTTCTTTGATGATATTACTGTATTACAAATATGCTTCATGATTAACACTGTAAAGTTACAACTGGGGAACCCTATTCAGACCAGTTTTTACTCACTCATTGTTATCGCATCATTACGAGTTTTAAAGTTAGAATGTATTTTGATTTGCAATTGCAATTGTAAAAGATCTGAGTGGTCAATATAAAGTTTGCTTATTTCTATCATTTACAAGATATTCTGTCAGTTACAAGTCTTCTCTGAGCAATTCAGGGTTCGTATGGATTGAAAAGATATTTCTATTTCTATGATTGTCCAAGAATTAAAAACTATAAGATATCTTAATTAAACTTATGCACCTTATAGATAACATGAGTCTACTTGTTATCTCAAGAAGTCTGAACTAATTAAGAGATGGTCATTATATTTTAACGTCAAATGAAATGAGCTAGAGTAACTAAATTTTAAAACTGTGGTTTACGTATCTTGAGTGTTACAAGTATAAGTTACATAAAAGAATTAATATGACAAGTCTTCCTTATCTGGGCAAGCTGTAGACAATGGCACTTTAGTGGAATTTGCAAGCATTTAATCTTAACATCACCCCATTCTCTTATATATTTGAAAAGAAATGATATCTCTCTAGTTTGTTCACTTGAAACTAAATGATGTGGAATTCATGTTATGAATTACTTGTATCTTATCAATGTTTCCATGTTCTTGTCATTCTTCTAATTAGAGATAAATCCTCTATGTTTCAACACTTCAAAACTTACTCCATGAATGCTATCTACATACATGGTTTTATGAATACCTTATAAATCAAAATTGTATCCAGACCTTACGAATTAAAATCCATCCACTATATCTATAGATACTCCAAGACTTAATCTTGGAACGCCCTTATGAAGCATGGATTACTTGTCTATAAGGTAAAGCTTCAATTTATATTAAACAAAGTTCATTGTTAAGATTCTAACTCCTTGATTTTGTAAACATGATAGGTTATGCTATGGCATCGTGTTCATAAAGAATAATCAAACTATGAATTTGTTTGGAGAACAAATAATGGAAACTCTCGTTGTTAAACTATACACGTCGACCCACTGCATGCAAATTATTAAAATAGTTACGTGGCTGCTCCAGGGCCACGCAATTGTGATACTTAAACGTTGACTAAACCCTACATTGTTATTGCTCCTTTGCCTTCAGGTTGGTCGCTCTGTGAAACCTCCTGGTCTGAGTTTGGCTGAGGCGCTGTTGGTAACAGTCCCATGCTGCTACAGTTCTTTGTGCTTGTCCATCGTATCGTTGAAGCTCATTATAATCTTGCTGTTGGCAACTGTAGTTTGTTAAGAATATAGGGTTTGTCCCTTTTGTTCTCCAAAGTAACCCTGTCACAGCGTGACCATAACTTTTGGCTTAGTTTTGTTAAGGCTTCCATCGTGGAAGACATCCCTTGCTTCTGCCAGCTTAATCATTCGGTGGCAAGGGTGGGGTTTTTACACATATTGTGTTCGTTGTTATTAGGACATTTACTGTATTTGCAGCCTCCTTCAACGCTAGTAAGCTACTGTATTTCTCTTTAGTGTTTGTAGTTACAAGAAATTGTTTTTAAATGAAATAAGGTTTTTTACTGATACCACTCTATCTTTGCAGGTCCTAGCTCGACTCACGGCATGGGTGGCACAAGCTTCAGCCATTGGCGTTTCCGGGTAAGCCTGGTTCTTACCATGGCATTTTTCCTCCTTGTGCGTTTGTTTGGGAGGTTAGGGTTTGGACTTTGAAGGAACGACTCTGTGACTGTCACCGTTCTGTTGGGTCTTTTAACTGCTTGATACTGCAAGATCTTGACAGGTTTAACCCTGTGATGTGATAGGGATGTTATGGCTTCAGTCGACTGTAATTTATTTCTCTTTCTTTAGGTGTTTAGGGTTTTCTACATATGAGTTACTGTATAACAAAGAAATAGAGAACAAAGGCTATGAGCCTATTATGTGGATGAGGTTACGGCCTCTTTTCGTTACTGCACTTTAAAAAGGTTCAGGGTTATCTCCCAGGTTTAGGAATTTGACTTAATACAAAGCTTTTCCCTGTATAATGGGTTTGTCTATCGCATGCGTTTTCTTTGTTCTATGCTATGTATAGTGATAATTAAATTTTTAAGTTTTTAAAACCACTAAACTATGAATTTGTGACGTGGCTATAGGTGGAATATCGTCTTAACTGTTTAGTTTTTAGCCTTGCTTGTACCAGTTAGACTGGTAGGGTTTGACCCGAAATTAATTTACAGTTGGAGTTTTAAGTTTGATTGCTTAAGCTATTAATTGAAAAAAAATACGACTCGGTTGGTAAATGTGAGTTGAACAGATGATAATAACTGTAATGGTTAAACTCGAGGAATGAGCTAAATAATGTTTTGTCTGTTTCTTCTATTGTAAAAATAGTAACTAGGTTATTTCTCTGCTGATAAATTCGTGTTGTAGAAATTGGAATGATAGGGTTCATTTCGAACTCCTCGGTTGTGATTTTGTTTAGTTGCTTATTCAGTTATTAAGATTATGATTCTGTGGATAAAATTGAAGTTTAAGGAAAGATAATACTGCATTGTTTAAGCTCGATGTCGAGCTAGATATAGTTCTGCTACTTCATTTGTTTTAAAACAATAACTAGTTTATTTAACTGTTAATAAATTCTGTGTGATGAAGTTCTGTTAGGGTTTCTGCACAATCGTTTTGTTTGATAGGTAATGAATGGATAAATTGTTACTAGGGTTTGTGTATTAATTTAGTTAATAGATTGAGATTGGTTAACTTCTGACTAGGGTTTGTACCCTGACATACATATTATAACTGTGGCTAAAAAAATTCCTGTAAGGACTGTCGACCCTGTTATAATTTTTTTGTAATTTTTATGTTTATATTTACTGTTGTCTCCTATGACTGTTTATTAATTTTTTTGTTTACACAGAGAATAAATAGTTTATACGTAACCCCTACCTATCTATTTAACCATTATAATTAAGCTAGGATTATAATTGTATTAATAAACTAGTATTTAAAGTCTTACTGTTGTAAGGAAAGCATTAAAGATACCTTATCAGTAATGTAATAATGATATTAAGGGATGCGGAAAACACAGTAACTTTCAATAATTCTACTACTGATATTCAGGGATGCTAACTTTTACTAAACTATTTACTATTCAGACATAAAGAAGATAAACATAACATACATTCATTTATACTTAATAAACAAACAGAAATAGATGGCAGAACCTGTTTAAACTGTGGACAACAATAGCAATGGGAGGCTGTTCCTCCCTACCAACTCTTGGAGAGTGCCCAAACAGCACTTCTCAGGACCCCCGAGCTTGCTCTGGTCTCCCTGGCTAGAACTACGTGCAACAAGTAATTCACTCAACCCAAACAGCTATAATGGAACCAAGTTACTGCAGCATTCCTCTCAAACAACTTCCTTACTGTATATTTCCCTCTTCCTCAATGGGACTCCTGAATAACATTCACCTAAAGGTATTCTCTCTCCAGAACAATTCGAACCCCCCAGCTCTGTTCATTCAGTACTATTTAAAAGATTGCCTAGGTCTTTGTTGGGTTAACTGTCATTAATGAACCACCTGCTCTAATTCCACTTCCTTGGGGAATCATGACCCCAAATATAGGGAAGTTTCCACCTGCAACTTAGGAAGTGTTTGAGGATGCTGCCACTTGTCTTTTGCCTTTCCACCTAGTTCCATCCACCAGTTTGACCAGTAACCTCTTTTTAGCAGCTCTCCCATGTTGTTGTCTCCATAATTCATTTATTAATAATAAAATATTCAGAATTACATTCCATTTCTAGTGACTCTGCTGAGTCATCAATTCCTACTTAGCATTAAATTTAACATAATGTCTCAAGAATATAATGAAATAATTACACAATTTTTACAAAATTGGGGTATGTGATAGAAAGAATCCCAAACATCCAAAAACCTAACCCTAGAAGATGAACTCTCATAAAGTTTGTTGCCCCAAGGTGGTTAGTTGAATAGTCAACTTCTCGGGGTCATAACTTTTGCATACGATCTCCGTTTGGGGCACTAAGTATCCCGTTGGAAAGGTCTATCCAAGATTTACAACTTTTGACTAGAACCAAATGCATGTTACTGGAAATCATTTGACATCCCAAATCGTCAAGAAACATCGTTTAGTGCCTCAAAACAACCCCAGAAGTTTGGGACTTGAAAAACCATGAAAAATTATTAGAAATTTGCCAAAATGGGAAAGTGTTTTGAGCGAGTGGAATAGGTGGGTAACCACCAATATCCCTCTGGATCAACATTAAACAAGAGAAATAAATACAATGCAAGAGTCCCTGGTCTTATGATATTAATTTGTTTATTTAAACATAATAAAGTGAAGAAAAAAAGTTAGCAAACAAATTGAAAATCAATTTTTTTTTATCCATAAACAATAAAAAATAGTTGCCACAAAAATTTTGAATTAAAAATTATATTATTATAAAAACCAAATTATACTTTACTATAGTATCATAAAAAATGCCATTAATAATGACCTAGATGTGAGAGTTGAAGTTTGTGCAACATTCATAACATTTGATTAACTTAATCGATTGTTGCATCAACTATATCAAATTAGATTTAATTCAAAAGGACTATATCAAAGTAGATTTAATTCAAAAGGAAAACCAAGAAAATATATTATGTTATAATACATTATTCTTAAATAAAATGGAAACTAGATGATGTATTTTTAAATATTTCATAACTTGAATATTTGGAATATTATATGGTGTAAATTTGTAAAATGAGTGGTTTTTAATTTCTTTATTAATCTATAAATTTAAAACAAAATATAATAATGATTAATATTTAATGACAAATATAATATATGGAGTAGTTTTATAATATTGATGATTAATATTTAATGACAAGCATAATATATGGAGTAGTCTATTTATTTTATTTTTGGTAGAATCTAAATCTCTACGTTGAATCCATAAATAGATTCAATACCCTCAAATGCACCCATAACATCTAAATTATACAATTTCCCTAACTAATATATGTAATTCTAAGATTTTTTAAAGATTTCCAACCAAAATACAAACAAAATTAAACTAAATTTCAGAAAAAAATTAAAAACATAGAATATTTAGACTATATAATAGAAAAATCAATAATTTTAATTAATAATAATAAATATATATTTGAATAGAATCCACTTGGATATAATACATATGTAATAGCTTTCTATAGGAAATAGTATTATAATAGTTAATTAGGTTGAGTTAGTATCTTCATAGAGTAAGTATATGTCACTTTAAATACTTAAATATATATATATGTATGTATATGTGTGTTTTTTTGCTATTAATTTTAAATTAATTATTTTTTTACTTTGATATTAATTTCAAAATAAATATTTTTATTTATTTTGATATTAATTTTGAATACCTGAAACTTTCCAAAAAAAAATATTTTCAAACTTACTTGGTTATAATTTCTTAGAAAGCCTCTTTGGAGGGCCTAGACTTTAAAATATAAATAAGAAAAAGACTTAGAAAGCATAGATGTTAAAATATAAATATGAAAACACTTGCATGTTACATATTGCCCCAACTCTATCGCGATCAATCTTAACCTCTTGAGGAGAAACAATATGGCCCAATTGCTTGCCTTCAACCATTCTAAATAATAACTTATTTGGGTTCGGTGAAATGCCAAATTTTACACATATTTTAAAGACTTGTTTCGAGTGATCTATGAGATCTACTGCTTTTTTATTAAAAAAAAATGCATAACGTCTAAAATATATAACTATAAAATGATCTTTTAAATCTACAAATGCGGAGTCCATGGCCCTTTGGAAGGTTCCTGTGTTCATTAAGCCAAATGGCATTCTTATATATGTTAAGGTATTCCACAGGGTTATGAAGGGGTTATGAAGGTTGTATTAAGCACATATTCAGGATCCATCTTAGGCAAAGGGTAGTTATATTAAATAGAGGATTTGTTCAGATTTCAAAAATCCACACACAATATGATGTCCCATTCTTATTCCTGGCAGGCACTATATTTACAACCCAAGTGGAGTACCTGAAGTTAAATGGCTTATGGTCTTACATCAATAGTAATAAAAAAAAATATTGTGTATGTGGTTGAAAATCTCTAAATTCAGAAATTGGCGCCTAGCGCATAATTTTTTTTGGAGATAACTAATGCGTTAATTAGAATCCAAGCATACTCAATACTTATCTACTAGCTTCAGAGAGGTCTTCATCATAAATTCGTGAGCTCAATCATGGGTAATAAAAACACAGGCTTCTCTGTTGATGTATTTATTTCCCAGTGTCTCCCTTGCAAAACTATGCTGCCACAACAATGTTAAGAGTCTCGAAATTCATCCCAGATTCCTTTCGGTGATGTTTTGGACTTCAAATCCTTGAAAAGTCTTTAAAAACACTACATTTTGGTTTTCAAAACACAATCTCAAATCTTTCACTACAGATAACAACAATAAAAAAAAAAAAAAGGAAAACAACTTTTCTTGTATATTGCTTTTGATTGAGTTAGCTGTACAAACTCTTGAAATTATTAAAATCTTACTGAGTTTTGGTCAAAGTTGGTGTGTAGTCAAAGTTACCAATTTCAACCAAAACTCATCAGACTTGATTAAAAATGCCCACTCATCTCCCCATGCGGATGAGTTACGTTGGCATGATACTGGGCAAGTTTCTGCAAGTTTGATTACTCTGTGTTTATCATTATTGTTCTAAATTATGACATATTTTTAAACTAGTCCACTGGCTTGTTTTGTAGTCACTGTGGGCTTGCAACACTTTGATACCTGATGCATTCAACGACATTGAATATTCACTGCAAAATATTATAAAAATATGAGTATATTTAAGTTGAAATGTAAAAGCAAAAGAAAAAAAACATAACTAATCTGCCATTACCAAACCCTAGCCTTAGTAACGTAATCAAATACCAAATCTTTTTTTTAATATTTTACTTGTAAGGATCGTTTTCCACGCACCACAATTGCATGGAATGTGTGGCTCATGGAGAGGATTTGAATCAGTCCTAACAGCACTCTTGAGGGTCCACAATTGCATGGGCTTGTGTGGCTCATGGAGAGGATTTGAATCAGTCTTAACCACTCTTGAGAGTTCAAGTTACAAGTTATGCAGATAACGATAGTGTTCCTAACATTTTCTGATGCAGTTTTCATGGATAATTATTTTAACTAGTGTGCATTCTTGCTTGTGTTCAACAATGGAGTTTGCCAACGGACACCAATATGCTTTCATGCCGGGTTATGAGAGAATAAAAGAAAGAAAATTCGTGCAATATTCCAATCTTGAGGGTACATATAATAGTTGGAGAATGAGATTTTTCGTTTTCTAGTTCTGTTCTAGCAAAGGCATGGAACATCTCTGCTGGCAAAGTCACGTGTGCCTGCGTTTAACATAATTGCCACATCTCTGGACAACAGAGGTCTTAAACTTGTTTTCCCGTAGATTCGGTTTGATAGATTATAAACCCATTCAATTTGTTCTTGTATGTGTGTTTTTGATGTAGAAACGTTGTTGACATCTTATCAGATTGCTTGACTAAACCTATGCAATTTGGAATGGCTTGCAGGAGTTCTATTGAATGGCGTTGATGCAACTACCATGGATAAACTTGAAGCCTTCAGAGAGAGAGAGAGGATGTCTGATAAGATGGTCTATTATTTTTGGCATGCAGGGGTTTTTTTGGATGGGAGGCTTACAAACTTGATATCAAGTAAGATTCTAAGAACCCAAACCCTAAACATTTGTTAAATATTATTCTATGGAATACTGTCAATATTATTTAAGTGGGTCAGGGGGAAGGGTGTATCTCATAGGGGTTATGGAGATGCTACTGACTTGAAATTTGGAAGGATTATAGATGAGGATTCTCTTGTTTGGTCTGAAAATGTAGGCATTTGCCTAACTAAAATGTCGTGTTCTAGGGAAAAGAGGATGATAATACCTCTATCAAGTAAGATATTAAAACCCTTCCTCCATAGTTACCATTAAATACTTTCATTATGATTGTTAAACTGAACTTTTTGTTTTAGTGGATTTGAAGGGGAGCGGTGTTTTTCTTTGAATTTTTTGCAGATACTGCTTGCTTGACAACAGGATTTAATTAAGTGGAAATGCACTCTACCAGCCAAACAGTTAGCCTTGTAAAGCACGAGTTACCTGCGTGGTTGCATCTTCCCGTGAGAGAGTCCTAACAGGTTTTACACACCTATTTAATCAACAATTATTGAGTTAGGCTATAAGGGCACATGCTTGGGTTAGTTGTAGCTAAACACTGTTGTAATTCCCAAAGAAAATAGTTAGCTCAAATTTTTCTGACAAACCTAATGCTAATTGAAAGCCCTTGCAGCCATTGAACCTACTGTCGTCTACTGCTTCCACAAGGAGGCCGCTCACTTTGAATCTAGATCGCCTCACTTAACTTTATGATGTGTGGCTTTGGCTCCAAACTACATTCATAGCCCTCTATGTAGTCCAAAATTCCATTCAATTCTCCAGCTACCAAACCACCATACTTCACTTTCATTGATGCCTTCTGTTATAGTGAATCTCCAGGTCACAGACGATGAAAAGAAGGTCCAAGATTTAGACAAAAGACACAATTATTAAGTCTCTTATGGTTACACAATTCAATGCTTACTAATAATACAAGAATGAAACTACAAGATCTTCCTATAGGGTTACATTTTGGATGAAGTTCAATGTCTCGCTGCTTCTCAAAGCATCTGACAGTGAGTCAAGTTTTGAACCTCTGCTATAGAGTCCAACCTGAATTGGTGACACGCCCAACCATATGTATTAGAGCATATTCAATATGGTTGCCAACCATATATAAATGTATATACATATCCTTTCGAGTGCCGCCTGCCCCAAAATAACTACTTAATTACCGAATCCTATAATCCATCCAAACGTGAAGGTTTCTCTGTTTTAGACAGTTGCACTAGCGGTGACTTGTTCGGTTCGTGAATGTCATGTTGGTATGGAATGATTAATGTCGGGGCAGTATGTCCTTACTCGCGATGGCAGGCATCACTCTTTTCATAAAACAATAAGGAAGGCCACGCAATGTGGTCCACTCAGGCTGGAATTTGAGCCCGTTCTGCCAGTTACGAGCCGATTTTTTCGTCAAATACGGTTACAAATTACAATAAATCTTTAAGGAATAAGCTTAAAATGTACAAAACTTTTCGTAACATGATTCTTACCGTTATTTGATTGGTGACATGGATTTCAAATTCCAACCCAAGGTTTTAAGGTTTTTATCAAATAATAAAATAATAATATTTATAATTTAAAATGGCCGACGGATACTGTGTTGTGTTGTGTTGTGTTGTGTTGGGAGAAAGTGTTCTCAACGTTTCGGTCCTCAATCTAAGACCATCATCAGGAGACTAATCATTACTAGTACAGAGATTAATAAAATAATGGTTATAATCATTACTGGTACAGAGATTAATGAAATAGTGGTTCGAAGGCCGAATGAATAAATTATGCCAAGTGTGTGGTTCGAAGGCCGAATGAATAAATTATGCCAAGTGTGTTTACTTCGCATGTATTAAATGAATGGTGGTCAAGTGTTTTTTAGTGAAAAAAAACATATTTTTGTTATAATTTATATATATGAATAATAAAAAAGTACATGTCTAATCAATAACAATCTAAACAACGACTATCTATGGCATATGAGCCAAATAACCAATGTTCAATGCTGTCCAGCACATCTCAAAAATAAAAACTACAATAGCTAACAGAAAAATTCATGGCAACATATACCCCAACAGAAAATTCATGGAAACATATACCATTACATAACAACAGATCACCCAAAAGTGAAGCTATTAGTCAAATATATCAAGTGTACTGTCTAGTGTTTATGTGACAAGTTTATATTTTTTCTTAATTTTATATGTTTTATTTTTTTATAATTTAATAATTATTTTGCACTGAAAAAATTGTCAAATAAAAAACATAATTTAAGTAATTTTGGAAATTCTTAAAAATATTTTTAATTTTTAGCAAATTTATTTTAATAATAAAAATCCAAAAATCTTTAATTAATTTTAAGTTTAAAAATTTATAACAAATATCTATTGCTATACTCCCTGCAATATTTTTTAATCAAAACATTTTTAACATTTTTTAATTTGAAAATTTATCACTTAAATAACCATTAAAAGCAACTTAAAAAAAACAATAAAAAAACAACTCACAACCATTAGCAATGCAACCCCATATTTTCGCGAACCCTACTAACTCACTCACTTAAAAAACCACAAAATGAAATATTTGTAATTTTTTGAATATTATTTTAATTTTAATTTTCTTAATTCTTTGTTTTTTTCTAAATTCTTAATCTTTTATTTATAATTCCTGGGCCTGACAAGAAAAATTACATGTCGTGTCTCTTCATACGGCTGTAAAATCGCCACCAAATTCCAACATTGAGTACACCATTGCAATTAAAAAGAAAAAAGAAAATAACAATTTATTAAACATGACATCATTTATTAGACAAAGATATCAATTACCAAGACTTTTTATCATGCCAAAGCTTTCAGAAATTATTTATTAGACAAGACATCCATTACCAAGACTTTCTTTCCTCCCTATGTACTTGTCCACCATCCACCTCCTCCTTTCACTTTATTTGCAGCCATCCTTATCCGGTGTTAGCCTTATCCTCCTACTATTGCCGGCCTTGTGTTCAAACGGTTGTTGTGTCTCTCTTTAACGCTGGACCATTCCTTTTACTGCAGTTGGCATTTTCAGGTCACACTCGCGTAGCCTAGACTTCCACGATTTCGCCATTTTTCGATCTATTAAAAGATTTGAAAGAAATTTTCAAAATAAAAAGTTTGCATAATCTAGACGAGGTTGCAAGAAACAACAGAATTTATTAAAAAAAAATCCAAATTTACTTTCGATATTTTTTTGAGACTCCAAATTTAATTGGTCTATCAACTGGCCTCTCGTAAGCCACGCTTCTTCACTTCTCTGTTCTGAAGGATTACGTGCCCTCCCTATCAGCAACATATTATTTTATGCTTTCAGTGGTTACACTGTTACCAGCAAGATATTACTTTATGCTTTCAGCGGTTGCACAGCACAATATTGCAAACCACGGCTTTTATAACAAGCTGGATGGAGTTTCCATGGCTACAATCCAGGCAGCTAAACAATAGATATTACAGAGTAATCAGCACAAAATAGAAAAATAAATTTTCACTTGTTTTAGGCTGTGTCAATTTCAAACAAACATAAATCTCAAATAAGCGAACTACAAAGTGCACACAGATTTCTCATAAATCACATCAGATCACAGCAAGAGCATTTAACTTCAGCAACAGAATCACGTCCACGCATCTGGTTGCAACAACATCATTCATACATCAACTCACAGAGACGGCTACTGTTACTATCACTTGCAGCCATCACACAACAAACTCAAAACTCCCTTCCACGTCATATTAAGGAAGTTGCACCATGATCGTACCATGATAAAACAGATTGAATGCCACACTCAGATAGAATACACTGAAACTTGAAACCGGAAGACAGAACCAATGCTTTGTATTTGGTTCAATTAATAAGATTAAGTTACATAAGGAGAAGAAGCCCTCTCTAGAACGCTCTGTAACCAGATTTGTCTTGCTTGTCGACATTCTCCATAGACAATATTACTGTGCTATTCAATGCTACCTTCTAGACTTCTTATTTGCCCATACTCTGATAATGTCCCATACTCTGATAAATTTGCTATTCAATGCTGCCTTCTAGACTTCTTATTTGCCCATACTCTGATAATGTCTCATACTCTGATAAATATTTATCAGTTTCAACACCATATACAGGGAGACCAGGTGATGTCGGAATAGTAGTGACCAGGTGATGTCGGAATAGTTGTCGACTGGACCCGGATGGGGTAGTTTCTCCATGACATTGAGGTTATCAACTACAAGTTATTTTTATATTTCTTTTTTTCTATAGGCCAAGTTAAATGTCAGAATAAGTAATAAGTTATGTGTTGTGTCTGCCACAAAGCTCCTTATCCATGCATGGCCTATATTGTTTATTTTGAATTTTGAACAAATGGCATAAAATTAATCTAGATACTACACTTGTCTCATCCTCGTGCAATGTAGGAAAAGTATAGATGCCAGTTCACCCCAAATTCTAAACTAGCACCACTTAACTTGTGGTTGGTGAACACCGATAGGCCAAGTTAAGTGTCACAAATAAGTAATAAGTTATCCATGAAACATCTCTTACTTGATTTCTGTAATTCCCGCCTCGGTACTTTAATGGATTAGACTAATGAAGACACTAGTTTTGAAGAGAACCGGCTGAATAAAACACGAACAATGGAATTTACAATGAATATTATTGGATGAAATATGCGGAATTGGGAATTATGAAACATAGATGATTAAATGAAATATATGCTAAAATGACTAAGAAACTAGGAAACGAAAGTGATTAGATTATATGTGCTCGATTAAGAAATTACGAGATAGAATGACTGAATGTTAGATATGCTCGACTGATTGAAATAGAATGACTAAATGTTAGATATGCTCGACTGATTGAGAAAGAATGACTGAATGTTAGATATGCTCGACTGATTGAGATAGAATGAATAAATGTTAGATATGCTTGACTGATTGAGATATGATGACTGAATGTTACATATGCTCGACTGATTGAGATAGAATAGATATGCTTGACTCATTGAGATAGAATGACTAAATGTTAGATATGCTCGACTGATTGAGATAGAATGACTGAAGGTTAGATATGGTTGACTGATTGAGATAGAATGACTGAATGTTAGATATGCTCGACTAATTGAGATAGAATGACTGAATGTTGAATATGCTCAACTAATTGAGATAGAATAGATATGCTCGACTGATTGAGATAGAATGACTGAATGTTAGATATGCTCGACTGATTGAGATAGAATGACTTAATTTTAGATATGCTCCACTCATTGAGATAGAATGACTGAATATTAGATATGCTCGACTGATTGAAATAGGATGACTGAATGTTACATATGCTCGACTGATTGAGATAGAATGATGAATGATAGATATGATTTAATGATTGAGAGAAAATGATGAATGAAATATATGCTCGACTCACTCGGATATTATGATGGATGATGAAATATTTCATAGTGCAGCTGTAACATCCCGGAAATTCACAAAAATTTAAAATTTTTCAACGTAGCATTTAATGCATAAACTAACTGTGCAGAATTATAATAAATGCTTCTATGTCGTTTTACTGAATAATGTTTGTAATGATCATACAAATGTATTGTTTTGCGACCTGTTATGAAATGAAATTAAAATCTTCATTAAGATGTTATTGTATGTTTCCTTGTCTCGACTGTATTCTTAGATTACTTATATCGATGCTCAATCAAATATTAATGTTTATAAGCGCTAACTATTGTTCTTCTTTTGATGATGAAGGGGTCCTATGGTACTCAAAGGCTTACTTAGCATTTATGCTAGAGCATTTGAACCTTCATTTTTGCAGATGACAGGTAAGGGTGACACATCAGATCAAGTAATACCAGTATGTTTTAAAATGCACTTTCAGTTAGTCGTAAATGATTTTGTATAAATTCCTAAGGTACTCCTTGGAGAGAACTGTTAATGGTATAATACTCTGAACTTAGAGTTTGATGCTAAGGTAAATCTTGGTTTGCAGTTCAAGATTTATTTAAAATCCTATGCTATACAAGCATGACCCGAGGAGGTACTTATAATACGACTCGTCTAAAGTTTATAGTTGTAAACTATACAATTTATACATTTCCTTGTTTAATATTTAAATGATGAACTAGATTATTGTAGAAAAGGTTTAGATAATATGACAATGCAAGTATTGTAAAAATGATGTGCCTTTATGAAACATAGGCTAAATGCAAGATACCATATATTCCTATAGTATGTGAACTACTTATAAGTTATCATGCGATTTCCTATAATAGATGGACTATATACTATTTCTATGCTTTTCCTATAGTGTGAACTATATGCAACTTCCATTTAATTCCTATATCATTTATTTAAACTATATGCAATTCCTATATGCAAAAAGCTTATGCATGGGTCCTATATACAAAACAATATAAAAATTGTGAGCATCATTGTGAACTTTTAAACATACGCTTGATACTTATTTGATTCAACACTATAGGTGTAACTATTACTTATATTAATATATATATATTGTGACAGGCTTACAATCAAACCTTCGTGCCAACGTATGATAAGGACAGGGTAATTAATGGTGTGGTGGTTATGTACACGCATGCATTCGTATCCAGTTTCTAGCATTTAATACTCCTATCTAGCTCGATAGTGGATATCTCGGTGGTTGCTATCGTGGATATTATCATGTGAAGGCTTATGTAAGGAAGGAGCCCACATTGTTGAGCTGTGCAAGGTTCGACCTATCCGTAAACTGAGCTGGTCTCCACGGTGACAATGGCTATAAATGTAGTCATAAATGTAGTGGTTGCTTGGAAATACGATGTGTTGTGATGTATGATCTCCACCGTTGATCTTGTGATCCTCTCGGGCTTTGGGACTTAACCCTAATCCTCCACTAAGTCTCGTAGTTGTTGTTTCCTTTGGCATTCATTGTAAGTTGCTGCTAGCTCGGTGGAGAGGCCAACAGGCCCGAGAAGTTTCAGGGTTTCGTTAGCAGGTTTTGGGAGCTTCTCCCATGATTCGAAACCGGTACCTAAGGGTGATTTTTGATACCAGTTGATAGTTTAAGAGCCGAGGCCTAATGTGAGAGTTTACAGCAATTGTTTGTAGTTGGAAGGAATCCAGGGTTGATGATAGTCTTGTGTGTAGGTTGAACCAGTGGTCGGTTTTCCTTGTATGTAAAATGGTAGTTCTCAGAGTTGTCTCCAACCTTCGCTGTGTTCGGTAGTGAGGTGATGGCTACGGTTTAACATTGGCTATGGCATCTCTGCTCCATAAGAAGCTATTTAAAGGTAATGTACAGGTTTCAAAACCTGTTTCCTTCGATTTGTTTATGAGTTGCAGTTGTTATTTCGTCTTAATGAATTTTCTTTTATGATACTCGTTTGACCATACTTTGTTTGTGTGGCAGGTTCCTTCAGCTTTTGGTTCCCAAGCTCGAGTTTGAAAGATGGCAAACTGCAATGGAACTCGTAAGCTTCGGTGGTTTCCTTGATAGCTTCAACTTGGTGACTGTTGGTCCTTCTTAGGTTCTTAGCCGAGACTTCATTTTTAAATGTCAGGCTGTGGAAGGTGACCACCGTTGTGATGTTTGTGAGCTGACTGACAGCATGGGGAGGATGAAACCCTCAACCCACTTCAGCGTTAAGCCTATAGTGTTTTTTTGTCTGCGTAGTTACTTTGTAAAAGAATGTAAGACAGTTGAGAGGGTTTTAACCCTCGACTATTATGGTTTAAATATAAGATTTTGGTTCCTTTAAAGATTGTTTATGTATGATGCCACTGAGAGCGATGCTCTAGAATATGTGATATTTTAATGTTTTGTTTACGAACTGTTGTGTGTTAAAGATGGTTGAGAGCCAAAGCTTTAAATATTGAGTTGTGCAGTCAAAACCCTGAACCTGTAGGTTTCGATGGTAGCTTTGACAGTTATGGGAAGTCGAACCTAAGAACTAATTCGTATTCTCGTTTATCTATTTGGTTATCGATGCAGATTAAGGTTCTATTAGGGTTGTAAAACCACTGTGTGAAAATGATGCTAAAAATATGTTTCTTTGTTTTGGTGGTAGACTATGTACTGGAATCGTGACTAAAACTTTACTTCTATTTGAGTGAGGGTATTGACCTTACTTGTGATCTTAACATGAAAGGTTGATGTTTATGTTGTTAAGGGTTTGACCGCTGAAATAGCTATGAACCTGTCACGATGTTTTAAGTGATTTGGTTCTCTTTTAAGGATTTCTATCCCATGTATGTTATGTTGCAAAAGTATTTTAAGGGCTCTGTCTTGGATAATTTATTTGACATTCTGCCTATCATTCATCTACCTTAATTCTCCTTCTCTGTACTAGAGTACGATACAGAAAACAGTATGGGGAAAAATACAAAGAGGGCATTTATTCAATCAATTCATAAACATATTCAACAGTCTACAAAATACTAAACAAATCAGAAAATCACACTTATACTTCTGCATTATCATTAGTTAGCTAAAGAGTACTAAATTAACAACTACATAAAATAATTTAACTACTTAGAGGCTGAAATAACAAGTAGAACCTGTAACTGTAGATAGGGTGGAAAAACACCCAAGGAAGCTTGTTCCTCCCAACCTTCTCCGGAAGAAGCAACCAATCTACTTGTCTCCTTTGGACCCCCGAGCCTGTTTACTGAACCACTAGGTAGATGAACTCTGTGTAGAAGCAAGGCACTCAACTTTGTATAATGAGCAATCAATAGAGACTTGCCACAAACCTCAACCTCTGCACTCAGCAGTAAATAAGGCAAACTTACACCATGATAAAAAACATAGACTTCCCCTCATCGAATCTCTTATGTGCATATAGCAGAACCACAAGGTAAGTTTTCTTGTCAGGAAAAGTGATGAACCTCAGTCCAAAATTCGATGGCTCTTAAAAAGATTGCCTAGGTCTTTAGTGGTCAGTTTTCAATAAATGAGCCTCAAGCTCCAGTCCCATCTTTCAGGGCACTATGACCACATTTCAAGGGAGTTGTCCCATACCAACAACTAGTTACTTGCCTCTTGATGCTGCCACTTGTTCATTTCCTTCTACCCCATATTCCATTCCACCTAGTGGGTCAGTAAACACTCTTTCAACAGCTCTCCTTGGGTGAGTGTCTCCTATTTTATTTATTTAAATAATAATATTGTGCAATTACAATCAGCCTTGGACACTTGTTCAAATATAAAACTTTACAATAAAAGTTAAGATAATGTTTCCAACATAAAATGTTTTTCAGCAAAAAGGGGTATGTTACAGCAACGCTACTAATGCACACTTGAGTATGTGTGTGTGCAGTGTCAGGTAAGACGATTTACCGACTGACCCACAAGGCAATTATAGGGGTCGTAAGAATGGAAAGAACACATAGGGGTACGAAGATAGACTATCAACCCTGAAATAGAAATCCACACACGAGTAGGAATCCATTTCAGCTTACCTAGGGAAGCATGTGCCATACGGGAGAGACCATAACGACTTGGTCACATACGATGAGTTGAGGGGCACGCGATAAGGAGGACCTTATCCCTCAGTAGCCCTTGGTCTCCAAGAAAGCGTAGTTGGAAGGTCGCGGTAAAGATTCCCAATCGCTACGCAGTACTCCCCATAAGAAGAAAGAAAAGAAATTGTTGGAACGGCCCGCCGAAGAGGTACCTAGACAAGAACAAGAAGAAAGAAAAGAAATTGTCGGAAAGGCCCGCCGAAGAGGTACCTAGACAAGAACAAGAAGAAAGAAAATGAATTGTCGGAAGGGCCCGCCGAAGAGGTACCTAGACAAGAACAAGAGGAAGAAATAAATCAATTTTATAAATAAAAATTTCACATAAGATTTAAGAAATATTTTAATCCATTTTGTTTTGAAAAGATGAAAAAGAATTAGAAATAAAATAGGAAATATTAATAAAATAATTATTTGACTCTTACTTTTATTTTATGATTTTGAAAAAGAATTTAGGTTAGGTTGGAATTCTTTTATGAAGAACTATTTTAATAATTTTTTATGATTTTCTTTATATATATATATATATATATATATCTTTTTGAAAGAAGAAATTTGAAATGAAGTAAGTATTAATAAAAGAAATTACTTTTATTTTAATTTTATTATTTTGAAAAAGGAAAACTAGAAAGGTGAATTAAATGGGAATTTGTAATAAATTAAATAAGCTATGTGCATGTGAGGACACATGGCACACACACTCTTGTAACTTGAGAATAAATAGTAATGAAATATTAAATTAAATAATTTATGTGCATGTGAGGACACATGGCACACAAACTCTTGTAACTTGAGAATAAGTAGTAATGAAATATTAAATCAAATAAGTTATGTGCATGTGAGGACACATGGCACAGAAATTATTGTAACTTGGGAATAAATAGTAATAAAATATTAAATTAAATAAATTATGTGCATGCAAGGACACACGACACACAGACTTCTGTTATAAAAGAAGGGAGGAGAAGGAGAAAATGACATCTCTTGCTCCCTAGTGTTGGATGGGCACCAGAATCGAGAATTGATTTTATGGTTCTTGTGAGTTGGGCTTAGCTTGATCGGATATTGGGAGATCCCAGCAGGAAGCTTGCTAGTGTGTTCTTATGACCCCATTAGCTCGAGGGTTCAGGGTGAAGGAAAGTAACCCCGATACGGTAGGGTGGTGAACCGAGGGGTCTCTTGGTAAAATCGGCAAGGCTAGAAACGACTCAGGGAAGACGACTATTTTACATACAAGGACTTCGTCAACGGAGTGCTCAACTACTATCGAAAGGTATAATGTTCCATTTTAATGTACAAGTTGAGTTTATGAAATTTTATTTATGGTTTTATATTTAATTTTTCAAGTTAATTTTAATTTTCATATGATGTTAGTTCTATTTTGGAAGTCATTTTGGGGTACTCTGTAATATCCTGAATTTTGGACTAACTATTTTTATTGTTATATTGGGCCACGGCCCCAACACCTATGTTTTATTTTGAGTATTGGGCATGAGCACTAGCACCTATGATTTATTCTTTTATATATTGACATATCGGGCATGGACCGTGACTGACTTCTTTATTTGAGGGTATACTGGGCGAGAAGGCCCCAATGTTTTAATGGTGTTCTTCAACTTTGATATGGGTACAAACCCTAATATACTAAGCTGATCTTTTGTTACTTATTGTGCAGAGCTATGATTTGACTTATGAGTGTGTTGAGCGTGGACTCAGAAACACACATATAACCTACGTACTGGGCATAAGCCCCAATGTACCTAGAAGAATGTTTATGTACTGGGAGTAAGCCCTGAGGTACATTGAGTGTTGGGCCTAATCCCTGTAGCACTCCAAGCTTGATAAACGAATACCGGATCCGAGGCAACTTAAATATTCTATATGTGCCTCGCAACCACATTCTACCACTAGTGTTGAGCAAAGGCTCTGGAATTGCACTAGCGTAACGCCCGTGTGAGAGTGTTGAGTTAAAAATCTCTAAAGAGCACTCGATGTTACTGGATTTCAAAGTGTTTAGTCGAAAAAGGCTCTGAATAACACTTTTCCTTTCATCACATTTATTTAATTTGATTAAATGATTCATCTTTTATCTATCATCAAATGCTCCGGGAACTACCATGTTAAACGAGGGAATCCTACATGCAAGAGAGAGACTAGAGGTGCCTATCCAAGCTTACCGAAAGACCGTCCAAAGAAGTGGACCTTACCCTTAAATTGTTAAAACGAAATATCATGTGAAGATACAAGATTTAATATTATTATTAAGAATTTTAATAAATAAATGATGTGATTAATTATTTGTAAAAGACATTATTGCATATAGTTTATGCATAGTGGGATGCCACATTATTTAATAGTATTAATAAGGTATTAATATTTAGTGAACAACCACCTTTGTAAATGGTATTAATAATGTATTAATGCCTAGGTTAGAATTATTATTATTATAATTATTGTTATCATAATTATTATGAAGAGCTTAAATCAGAAATCACTTATAGATTAAACCATTGAAAAAGTCTTAGTGCAAAAGACTAGATATTTATTAAATAATATCTTTTAAATATTTATTTAATTTAAAGAAACTAATTATTCCAACAGTCATAATTCAAGACTTCCCTACATAAAGAGGGCAGATTCCAAGTTTTGGGGATCACCTATCTTTTTCATTATCATTCTCTTATGGTAATCAGAGAGAAGTTTTTCTGCTCCAAGAAACTGAAGCAGCCTTATATAATAATTCCATATCTGAACCAACAATGAACCTAGGGCCTCTATCTCTCATTGCATGTTGGAACCAGCTCGGGGGATCCAATTAGAACTAGGAATGGTCTAACGGTCATGGTTGAGAGGAAAACGGTAGCCCCAAAGTTATCCAGCTAAGGAAATCATCCTAACAGGGTAGCTAAATACAACAGTTTCTGCATTAATTATTGTTGAGCGTGCAGGTTTCTTCAGGAAGGGATCAAGTGCCAAGCATCCATGCTTCTATAGGAAAGGATCAAGTGCCCAAGCAGCCAGGTAAGTAGTATTAATTGTTTCCATTTTCCAGTTATAATAAACCTAGGCTTTTAAATTAGAATTGATACTTCAACATTGTTCTCATTACAAATATTTTCAACTTAGAGGTTCTGCCCAGAAACTAGTGGAGGGTCTAGCAGGTCCAGCCAAGTTATCCTGTGATAGACAACACCCCATAAGCAAACTTAGGAACCCTACTATGAATTTCAAAAGACTTCCCTTTGTTTTCCCATATTAACTTCTAGGTTAGGGTTATTATATTGTTTTAAATGCTTATGTTTTCTGTCTAAATCGTCTTACCAATTCGTAGTGCAGAGATTACTTATGCTCTCTTTAAAATTGTTTATTGTCATTCTCTTTATGCTTGAGAATCATTAAATAGAAATGATAACAGTAGCAAGACAAACATCAGATATCCTAGTCACACTACACATCAAATAGTGGAAGAGACCACAACAGTATTTATCATTTCTTTCTGTTCTTTAAATCTAGGTATACTTCCACATTAATAACATCTATACGATTTCTACCAACAGCCAACTCATTACAAAGAGACAATGCATCAGTAATTCCAAGGAAATACGATTTTCAAACATAGACTCAGGCATTTCATTTTACAACCGACTTTATAAACTTTTGAACCCCAATGATTATCATTTCAAGGATCAATAGCCCACAGTACACATAGCTTCTCACCCATCATTTTCTTTAAACGTATCAACCTACTAGTCAAGAGATCAAACCCCACCCACAACTTTACCATTTGACCCTACTATCATAATAAATGCTACAGCATAGTATTAACCTATCGACCCATATATTTTCTTGAAAACAAAACATTTAGCAGCTAGGGTTACAGCTTCAACTAAAACACAGGAGGTTTTTACACAGTCACTTTTCAACCAACAGAGTCTTACACTCGTTAGCACCACATCCACTTTCAATTAAAACGATACGCATTAACATACAGGCAAACTTTAAATGCAGGGACTGGGATCGAATCCCTCTATAATTTCATTAATTTAAAACCCTTCTTGTTCCTTCCTATTACAAACACCAGAAATACAGTAATAAGAACCAAACCTTAGAACAGTGCAGGTTTATAAATTTAGCTTCAAGGTTACGATTCATTCTATCAAACATTCACGGTTCACAAACCAAAGAATTTCGAAGATTTTAGGTACAAACATCATTCTTCTTCAAACAAATAGAGTACCTCATCCTTTCTCCTTTTAAAAAC
This sequence comes from Larix kaempferi, assembly GCA_027924585.1. Lineage (NCBI taxonomy): Eukaryota > Viridiplantae > Streptophyta > Pinopsida > Pinales > Pinaceae > Larix > Larix kaempferi. The sequence goes on from BSBM01000314.1 coordinate 9,950,350, forward strand.
ACGATGACAACAAATCGAGAAACCACAGGATAGCGAAGCCATGGAATAATAATGTAGAAATTATACATTCTTTAAATCATGCTAATACGAGTTCAAAACCCCAATAGAAAATGCAGACTGTGAAATGACTGTTCAAAACCCCAAGTCCTTGTTAGGATATCTCATCATTCACTTATGTACTTTGCATGCATGCATTGCATGCATCCGCATGCTGCCGAGTCATCAGTATGGTACCTCTAGCACCTAGTCCCTAGTCTCCCAGCACTCAGGAGCTACTTTCCACTCAGATTTAGCCCTCCTAGCCAGTCATGTTCCTAGTTCTCACCTTCCACTGAAGAAGGGTGCCTTTCTCACCTACCAGTCAAGTTTACTTCAGTTAGCCACCAGTATTTCCTTTATTTGAGGCTAGACTGACTCCTCACTGCAGTTATCACTCCGATTGACCTCCGATGAGACATGACTACCTATTCCGAGTGCAGTTAACTCCTCATGCACCCTCTACTGAGCCTCCATACCTACATTAGTGCCACTTACCATCGGTTACACTTATTACACTTAGTTAGACTCAGTTTGACACCTGTTTGACAATGACTTGTGCATTGATGACCACCACTGATTGATGATGAGGACTCCTAGTTGGAGCCAAGCTATGCCATGCAGAATATTCAAATGACCTCCTTATTTAATTCGAATTGCTCATTCATTGTTACACTATTGTATTGTAATTCTACCATTCTCGATTATAGAGCACTGATGCATCTCTCTTGCATAGTTCTTACTCCAAATTGTTTTACATCTTTGTGATTGATATTCTTGTTCATAGATCTGCTGTGACTAATTTTACATGGTATCAGAGCCATTGCAGGGACAAGATATCTCTTCTACAGGTGTTCTACATGATGATTTGAGTGAATTTGCTCAAAATTGAAGAAGTTTTGGCATGAATTATCTCATGTTCATTCGCTCATGTGCATGCAAAGTAGAAAATACACTCCAATCCACTTCAAAAGCTTGATTTTTCCACATAATTCCTGGATTTGATACATTGGATCCATTCAAGCTTGCTTGATCTCCAATCCCAGGTGTGATGCAACTCTAAAAGGGTGGATTGTTTGACCTTACTGTTCTTGTTTTGATTGGGATTTGCAGGATAATCTTCTACATCAAGTGCATTCGCTACCTTGTGATTTGCAGGTTCTCCTTCATCAATTGCACTCGTTTTCAGTGATGGATTCCACTTCTTCAAAGCCTATGCTAACTCCTTTCAATTATTTTGATTGGAAAGATGACATGGAGATAATATTGCACTCAAGAGGGTTCTATAGAGTCACGATGGGCCTCGAATTGGAGCCAAACACTCTCATTGAAAAGTCAAAATACTTCAATAAGCTTGATGAAGCTTATGGTCTTCTTTGCCTCTCCATCTCCAAGGATCTTCACTTCCATCTCAGCAGATTGAAGTCTCCAAAATCAATATGGGAGCAACTTGACAAACGTTTTGGCAAGCAGGACGAGCTTAGAGCCTTTCAATTAGAAAATGAATTGATTGCTCTTAGTCCCGAGAATTTCGAGATCATCAATGAGTTTTTCACAAGATTCAAGCACTTGGCATTGTAGTTGAAGAACAATGGTGTTGCGAAAGAGGATAAGCAATTGATCCTCTCCATTCTCACAAAGCTTGGGAAATATTACTCGGTATTTGTCTCTACTTTCAATTCCGGTCAGCTAACTACCCTGAATTGGAAGATGCCTACCTTGAATGCCTTCATTGATTCCATTACCAAAGAGAATGACAAGTTGATTCAAATGGGGTCCATATGTTGAGATATTGTAACTTCTAAGAATATTATATTTGTACTTTATTATTCCGGAGATGTTTCATTCCTCCGTGAAGATCTTATTGTATATCCGGAGATGTTTATTCCTTCGTCGGAATGTGGTAACTTGGGTTATTAGACTTCCCTAGTAGGGGTCGGCCCTGTATGTGTTATGTGGGTCAAAGAGTTGTTAGACCACCCTAGTGGGGTCGGCCCAATCAGTTGTAGTGGGGTGTTTAACCCAGTGGTAAATTTGGGGCCAACCTAGTTAATATAAAGTACAAGTTGGAGATGTGTATAAATAGAGGAGGTGTGTTCCTCATTATACACACACTTCCCTCACTCACAATGTATCGCACTTGTGGAGGAGAGGTCTGATATGGTGGAGGAGGAGATCATGTCTGTGGTTTGCATCTTTATGTATTGCTGGTCATCTATATTGAGGAAGCTTTGCTGGGTTTTCTACCCCATGAGGGTTTCCTAGGATAAATCTGTGTCTCTTGTGTTTATGATGTGCTTGTTGTTTCTTCAGTGATCCTGTATATGCTATTATTATGAAATGGAATGTAATGATGCTATTTTATGTCTTAGCATATGAAATATTAACATGGTATTAGAGATAACCTAAAGGAAGGCAATGTATGGCATTTACGACACTTGCTTCACTTGCGAAAATTTGAAGGTTTGGGTTTTACATAGAAAAAACCAGTCATCGTGGAACTTTCGCTATAAATCCATTTCTGCTAAGGTTCAAGATCTGAAACGTTTACAGGTCGTATATCACATTCCCGGGTACCTTGTGTCCAAAGGACACCCTTGGATTCGTTGTACTTTAGGAGTTATGATCAGTACAAGTTAGGGTTTCTGCCTCTTCCAAATCTCAGTCAAAATCAGGTGACCTAGGAAAAAAGGTCATAACTTGGGCTAGGAAGCTCCAAATCAAATTTCATAAAAAGTGACAGGTAGTACACAGGCTTTAATATCTCAAGAAACATTTTTAGAGGCCGAAGATGAACCAGTGACACGTGGCACGCCGTACAAGTTCGCTCTCCTGTTTTATCCCATAAACAGGTCACGTTGTGACACTTGGCATAACTCTCTCTCACAAAATCCAATTGAGGTAAAACCTGTCGAGATGGAAAGATGACAGGTTAGGCTACCACAAAAAAAAAATTCATACCCTGTGGATCGAAAAAATTTGGAGTTACAGCAGAAACAATCAGGTACATATTTCTGTCAAAACAGAATTATTTTTGGAACACCTCCATTAATGGCTTCCGGAATTTAGGGTTTCGAAGAAAGTTAGAAATTTTGGAATAAGAGTCCATGGCTGAATTCTACTCAGGAAAATCAAAATTTAGATACCAAGATTGAATTTTTTGGTTGGGTAGAAGACCGGGCTTGATCAAACCCCAGTTCAGGATTTTAATCGGAAAGATGGAAAATTAGGGCTTCTACAAAAATTGGAATTTCTGAAGTTTGTGACCACGGCTGGAAGCTCCTCAGAAAAATAAGAGTTTAGAGCCTTGGATCGAACCTTTTTATTGGGAAGAAGGGTGGGCTTCATCAAACCCTAGTTCGGGATCCTGTCCAGAAGATCCAGAAGTTTTGAAGGCAATTTTGAGGGGTCAAATTTTTAAGATTTCAAAATTGAAGTATGCTAGTTTGATCAGCTCAGCAAGACACATCCTTCCATCCATTTAGAAGTGTGAAAGTCAAAGATTGAATTTTTAGGGTTTCTCTAGCAAACCCTAATCAAGCTCTAGATCAAGTTTCAGGGGGAGTTGAGGCTAAGGCCTTACATAACAAGACTACAAGAAGTCTCGACAGGTATGACTTAAGGAGATACAGGTATGTCTTGAAATCTGATTCTTGATTAAGTTCATAATATGTTTGTCCTCATATTATTCAGGTCAGTACAATCTCGATTAATGTTAGAATTGTCTTATCACCCTAGTAACAGTATGAATGCATGTGAATGAGAGAAGACATTCATTGTTTAGGGCTATATGATTGTACTAATGCACTGTGGTATTGTATGAGGTTGATGTTGTCTGCTAACAAGATACAGGTACATCACGAAAGACAAATCAAGTTCCATGACCATGACAACATGAAGACAAAGACTCCTCCATAATCTTTGATCACATAGAGGCTCTACTTACGAGGTATGTATGACTTTGTTCTATTATTCTTAACCTATGAGATATGTAGGTTCTAGCACAAGATCTCTAAATCATTGAAGAGAACAAAGAAGATATTGATCAGGTATGCTAAACAGATATACTAATCCAGGTATGTTTCCTATGAATCTTACCTTGTGTTAGGATCCCTTATATAAGTATACTTGGTATGATTAGATATGCTTATTCATAAAGTTAGTAATCAAGGGATTATTCATATTATGTCTTTTATCTTGATTGATGATATGTATGAGTAAAAGAAGACTTCCCTAAGATCTTGAATACTAATGTTTATTATCTATGATCATGACTATACATATTCAAGATTATTTACAATTATAATTTTTTGATAATATTTATAATATACTAATGAATGTATGTTTGTGTATGAGATTATGAGGATAACACTAGTGCACACTTGAGCATGCACAGTGGTACATAATGAACAGAAGTTCAAAACACATTTAGAAGATCAAGCGGGAGGCAACCACACAAACATAAAAGATAAGTATTTGAGATGTTATTTGAAATAGTAAATAGATTGTATGCATATTTGTATTCATGCTGAGTGTAAACATTCATAGAGCATTGAACAGTACACTACTAATATGCATATGATTGTTAAGTTGGACAAAACATTCCATTGTAGCTTGTCTAGAATGAAACCTCTTTGCTGATAGGCTGAGAGCTGTGCACACTCTCGATAGTATGTTCTAGTAGAGATGGAAGGCATCTAGATAGCCACTGTATGCATACAGGATATGGAAAAGTGTTGTGCCAAAGTATTGGTCAAGATAGTTGCATAACTATGTAAATGATATCTGTATGCATAATAGGTTATCATGTAAACATTATTTCATGATTATGAAGTATTACTAATCATGTACTTAATTTTGATTTGTATGAAAGATCATGAAGAATGATGAACACCGCACAAGTGATGAATGTTCAACAAGAATATTTACAAATCAAACATAATATAGAAGGCTCGTGGCTAAAAGATTCTCTTAGAAAGAGGAAGAGAATCATGACAAGATGTTTTCTCTAAGTGACTAGATAAGACCATTCTCTTAATGATGTAATTAAAGAAGAAGTGTGAATCAGGTTCTGTATGGGTACCCAGGATCGATAGTAAATTGATGAGCTTAATGATCACCATGGGTGACGTGGATCTCAACCTTTGCTACAAGGTTGAATATGGTTTCTATACACAGATGACATGGATGGAAGAAGGAACTCACCACAGAGTTCGAATGATGTTGAGGCTCATATCAGTAGACCCATCTGACGAGAGATGGCACAGATAGATGGCTGCAGAAATGAAAATGAAAGATCTCAGATTGATGCATTACTTCCTAGGTCTAGAAGTATGGAAAGGCTCAGAAGGAATCTTTCTCAACCAGGGAAAGTATGCCGAGAAATATTAAAAGTACTTGATATGTTGGAATGGCCACTCTCATGGATTCCAACTTGAAGCTGTTAGTGAATGACTCATCAGAGTTAGTGTATATAACTCTATACAGACAAATTATTGGGTCATTGATGTATCTAACAAATACTAGGTCAGATATAAGCTTTGCTGTGAACACCTTGAGTCAGTATCTAGTGGAAACTAGATGTGTTCACCTGATAGTTGCAAAGCATGTGATGAGGTACCTACAGGATACGATAGACTTTGATCTATGCTATTTTGGAGATCATGACTTCAGATGGATACACAGATTTTGATTAAGCAGAAAGTGTATCAGACAGGTAGAGCACATCGAGAGAATGTTATTGTCTAGGATCAGCCATGATCTTGTGGTTTAGCAGGAAGCAGTCCAGTATGGCTCTCAGCACAAGCGGAATATATGGCTGCTTGCTCTGCTAGTTGTGAAGAAGTATGGCTTCAGGATTGTTTGACTTAGAAATAGACCCAAATATGATCCTATGTGACAAACAGAGTTGTATCAAGATGATAGAGAATCCAGTGTTCCATGATAAGTCAAAGCACATAGAGATCTGACATTTCTATATACAAGATATGGCGCAGAAAGGAACTATAAAGTTCAAATTTGTAACAGGTTACCGATGTACTAACCAAACCTCTACCTCAAGTGAACAAGTTGCCGATGTACTAACCAAACCTCTACCTCAAGTAAAAGTTTGAATATTTCCGAGACAAGCTTGGTGTAGTTTAGAAGGACCCTCCTCGAAAGGGGGAGTGATGTGGTCACTTATGATGAGATTGCCTGCATCGACAGAAAGTTCGATGATGTGGATACATATATTGGTGATGACGACAGAGAGGTTGGTGGATGGTCCTTGGACAGGGTCTAAGTTGACAAGGGGATTGCATCATCCTTGAACACATGTTCTAAAAGGATCTGTAAACATATGTCTCCAAGAAAGAAGAGGGATTGCATCATCCTTGAACACATGTTCTAAAAGGATCCGTAGACATATATCTCCAAGAAAGAAGAGGGATTGCATAATCCTTGAACACATGTTCTAAAGAGAGCCGTAGACGTATGTCTTCGAAAATAAAGTCCTTAATGAACAGGTAGGGGATTGGATCGTCCTCGGACTTTGGTCCTTTGAATTGAGCCATAGACAAGATGTCTCCGAAAATAAAGTCCTGAATGAACAGGTAGGGGATTGGATCGTCCTCGGACTTTGGTCCTTTGAATTGAGTCGTAGATAAGATGTCTCCGAAAATAAAGTCCTAAATGAACAGGTAGGGGATTGGATCGTCCTCGGACTTTGGTCCTTTGAATTGAGCCATAGACAAGATGTCTCCGAAAATAAAGTCCTAAATGAATAGGTAGGGGATTGGATCATCCTCGGATTTTGGTCCTTTGAATTGAGCCGTAGACAAGATGTCTCCAAAAATAAAGTCCTGAATGAACAGCTAGGGGATTGGATCGTCCTCAAACTTTGGTCCTTTGAATTGAGCCGTAGACATGAGGTCTCTGAGAATTGAATGATAGGAATGTATCGTCCCTGGAACTTGGTTCAAAAGGTACATGATAGGATTGGATCATCCTTGGACCTCAGTTCAAAAGGTACATGATAGGATTGGATTGTCCCTGGAACTTGGTTCAAAAGGTACATGGTAGGACTGGATCATCCTTGGACCTCGGTTCAAAAGGTACATGACAGGATTGCATCATCCATGGACATATGTCCTAAAGAGAGCAGGATTGATCATCCTGTAATATGATCATGTGTGTTGCAGGGTATGCTGCTATTGTGTGGATACTTGTATTGATGATGTGTATACTTGTATTGTGTGGATACTTGTATTGATGATGTGTATACTTGTATTGGTGTGGATACTTGTATTGATGATGTGTATACTTTTATTGGTGTGGATACTTGTATTGATGATGTGTATAATTGTATTAGTGTGGATACTAATACTGTTGATCTAGATGACGATGCTGCTGATCATATTGATCTAGATGATGATGATGCTGATTGTATTGATCTAGATGACGATGCTGTTGATCGTGTTGATCTAGATGACGATGCTGCTGATTGAGTTGATCTAGATGACGATGTTGTTGATTGTGTTGATCTAGATGACGATGATGCTGATCATGTAGATCGAGATAATCCAGATGCTGTAGATCGAGATGATCCAGATGCTGTAGATCGTGATGAACCAGATGTTGTAGATCGATATGATGTGACTATGATGATCGTGTTGATCTAGATGACGATGTTGATGATCGTGTGATGACAATGCTGATGATCATGTGATGACGATGCTGATGATCATGTGATGACGATGCTGACGATCATGAGGATTCAGATGTTGATGTTGCTGTAGCAGTTTGAGTGCTACAGAAGATAAAGACTCAGTAGTGAAGATGCTGATGTTCCAGTATTGAAGATGTTCCTGTAACTGGTTGAGTTACTGATGATGTTGAGAAAGCTTCCAATGATTTATAGATGTATCATGTTGATGACTCCTTGCTCCTGCAGATATTGTTATAATATCCTTCTCGTTAAGGGGGAGTGTTGAGATATTGTAACTTCTAAGAATATTTTATTTGTACTTTATTATTCCAGAGATGTGTCATTCCTCCGTGAAGATCTTATTGTATATCCGGAGATGTTTATTCCTCCATCGGAATGTGGTAACTTGGGTTATTAGACTTCCCTAGTGGGGGTCGGCCCTGTATGTGTTATGTGGGTCAAAGGGTTGTTAGACCACCCTAGTGGGGTCGGCCTTGTCAGTTGTACTGGGGTGTTTAACCCAGTGGTAAATTTGGGGCCGACCTAGTTAATATAAAGTACAAGTCGGAGATGTGTATAAATAGAGGAGGTGTGTTCCTCATTATACACACACTTCCCTCACTCAGAATGTAGCGCACTTGTGGAGGAGAGGTCTGCTATGGTGGAGGAGGAGATCATGTCTTTGGTTTGCATCTTTGTGTATTGCTGTTCATCTATATTGAGGAAGCTTTGCTGGGTTTTCTACCCCATGAGGGTTTCCCAGGATAAATCTGTGTCTCTTGTGTTTATGCTGTGCTTGTTGTTTCTTCAGTGATCCTGTATATGCTATTATTGTGAAATGGAATGTAATGCTGCTATTTTCTGTCTTAGCATATTAAATCTTAACACCATAAACTCAAAAGATTCATCCCTATTTGTTCAAGGATCCAAGAATTCGAATGGCAAAGGAAAGCAAAAGAAAGAGAAGCCCAAATTTGAACCAAACAAGCAAAGAGAGAAAGGCAAGTAATCGGAGGCACCATCCGGTTCAAGGAACAAGCAGAAGGGTAAAGAGGGTAAAGAAAAATTTAAGTGTTCTTATTGCAACCGTGGCTTTCATCCTGAAAGTTCATGCATGAAGAAAACAATAGATCGAATGGCCCTCCTTTTGGAAAAGAACAACATATGTCTTCTTGATGGTGCACGGAAGAAGGATAAAAATAGGTCAAGCACTCATGGCAACTGTTTCGAAACCCACCACTCTATTGATAGATTCTGGTGCCTCGAATCATATGGCTGCAAACATTGACTCCTTTTGTTCATTTGACCCAAGCAGCTCCATCCCCATCCATTTGGGAGATGACTCAAAAATTTCTTTGAAGGGAAAAGGCACCATCCATGTAGAGCATGGAAGCTTCCAGAATGTTCTCTATGTGCCTTCCTTGGCTTCAAATCTACTTTCTGTGTATCAAATGACACACACTGGTGAACCGAAGCAAGTTACATTCATCCCTAACAATGTTGAAATTTCTGATATCAAAAGTGGAATACTTATTGCAGTCGGAAAGGCAAACCACACTGCAAAATACTATGAGTTTTCTCACTTTGTGCCGCTTGAAAAGCTCACTGCTCTCGTCACTCATGGAAACGAGGTTAGTAGGATTTGGAATGAAAGGTTTGGACACCTTAATTACAAGTATTTTCTGCTGTTACAACATAAATCCATGGTTGATGGTCTTCCGCAACTCCGTTCCTCGAAGGGAATTTGCCCCGATTGCATTGTTGGGAAGCACCCTGAGCACAGGTTCGACCGTGGCAAAGCTAGCAGAGCTTCTACTATTTTGGGCCTCATACACTCTGATGTCAGTGGTCCACTGCCAAATATGTCCATGAATGGTTCAAGGTATGTTTTGACATTCAGCGACGACTTCTTCCGCTTTACTTGGGTATTTTTTCTCAAAAACAAGTCAGAAGTGTTTGGAAAATTCAACGATTTTAAGGCTTCTTTGAGACCGCCACTGAGAGAAAGATCAAAGCTATTAGATATGATAATTGCGGAGAATATATCAAGACTGATTTTCTGCAACTTTTTGCTGAAAGCGGAATTCAGATCCAACATACAGTTCCCTACACACCCCAGCAGAACGGTGTAGCGGAAAGGAAGAATCGGTCACTGAAAGAGATGGTTACCTGCATGCTTGAGTCAAAAGGTTTGGTTGAAAGTATGTGGGATGAAGCCATTAATTTTGCTGCATACATTTAGAACTAAGTTCCACATTCATCCATGAAAGGTAAAACTCCTTTCAAAGCATTCTTTGGTCGCAAACCGGATGTGTCCAACTTGAGGGTTTTGGGCTCCACCGCATGGGCTAGAATTCCTTCTGATAAGAGGAAAGATTTGGATCCACAAAGTATTGAATGTATCCTAATAGGATATGGGGAAGAATCAAAAGCATATAAACTCATGAAGATCAGATCCAAAAAGGTATTCATAGAGCGAAGTGTGAAGTTTGAAGAACCGCTACCAGATCTTAAACTAGTTGAGGAAAACACTGCCGATCTGCACCCTCCACAAGAAGAAGATTCGAATGAATATGAAGAAAGAATTGGATCTGATATCTCTGATATTATATCAAAATTTGATGGCCATGACATATCAGGTTTGGAATCAGACCATAATGATCCTCCTCAGTTACCAAAGTGGGCTCAAAACACTCTACAATCTACTGCTCCAAACATTGGAAATCCTGCTGATCCAAGGAGAACAGGAGAAGACTTTCAAAGAGCAGGTATGGCTCTTTCATATTCTGATCCGTTATTATCTGATAAATTTTATTTGATAATTGGTTCAGATCCCAAATCATACTATCATGTCCACTGAGATCCACGATGGCAAACCACCATGGATGAAGAGTACAGTTCTCTTCAAAAGAACAATACATGGGAGCTAGTTTCTCTTCCACCTGGAAGAAATTTAGTTCAATACAAGTGGATCTACCACACGAAGATTGTTGCTAATCATTTTATCAGAAAATACAAAGATAGGCTGGTGGAAAAAGGTTTCTACCAAGTCCAAGGTGTGGACTACACTGAGACTTTTGCACCGGTTGCAAAGATGGATTCCATCCGCCTAGTTTTGGCCATTTTCGCATCTAAGCACTGGGAAGTGCACCACATGGATGTGAAGAGTGATTTTCTACATGGATACCTTGATGAAGAGGTATATATGAAACAACTAGAAGGATACATATCAGATCCATCATTAGTTTGCAGATTAAAGAAATCTTTGTATGGATTGAAATAGGCCCCAAGAGCTTGGTACGCAAAGATAGACTCCTTCCTTCTTTCTCAGAATTTCAAAAGATGCAAATCTGATCCTAATGTGTACCTACAGCAAGTTAAAGGTAATATTTTGATTTTTTTTTATATGTTGATGATCTTCTCATTACTGGTAGCACTCTCCTTACAATTAACAAGCTGAAAACTGCTTTAAATCTAGCTTTTGATATGAGCGATTTGGACTTACTTAAGCAATTTTTGGGCTTGGAGATAGCTCAAAATTTTGATGGGATCACATTATCTCAGCAAAAGTATGCTAAAGACCTGCTATTAAAGTTTAATATGGAAGAATGTAAGGCTGCTCCGTTTCCATTCCTCTTAAGAATCAGTCTTGAAGAGGGGAATACTACACCGCTTGCAGATTGTACTATGTATCGATAGTTTATTGGTTCACTGCTCTACTCGACACACTCAAGGCCTGATATATCTTATGTCGTGAGTGCTATATCAAGGTATATGCAGCATCCCCATGAGCTTCATTGGTGGGAATCCAAGCGGATCTTGCAGTATGTGCAAGGTACGAAACATTTTGGCATACATTATGCTGCAGATTCTAAGCTAGATTTCATTGGTTTTACTGATTCAGATTGGGCAGGTGATAGCATAGATTGGAATTCCACTTCCAGATATGTTTTCATGATTGGAAATGGGCCTATTTTCTATTCAAGCAAAAAGTAGGAAGCCATTGCACTTTCTTCAACAGAGGCAGAGTATCGAGGGGCAGTCAATGCCTGCATTCAGGCAGTTTGGTTGTAGGGTATTCTTTCCGAGTTTGATTTTGGTAGCACTACTTCGACTATCCTATTTTGTGACAATCAAAGTGCTATTAAGATCTCCACCGATCCAGTTCAGCAGCAGATGACCAAACACATTGAGATTCATATGCACTACATTCGAGAGTTGGTGCATGATCGCACCATCATTCTGCAATATTGCGCTACTGACGAGCAAATTGTAGACATCTTCACCAAGAGCTTCACTAAGAAGAAGTTCTCTTACCTCTGTTCACTATTGGGGGTGAGTAACATCATGGTGGAGACAGATTAGATCCATTTTTATGTTTATCTTGAGGGGGGTCTTTCTTCCCACTGGGTTTTTCCTCTTTCCTCACTTAGCTTATTTCAACATTTTTTGGATTATTGTATTGGGGTGGCCTTTGGTCTCAGTAACCAGGGCCCTACATTTTATTTTTTAAATCATAATATAGCATGAGGGGGGGTGTTAGGATATCTCATCATTCACTTATGTACTTTGCATTCATTTTGCATGCATGCATGCACACATTCACTTATGTACTTTGCATGCATTTTGCGTGCATGCATGCATTGCATGCATCCGCATGCTGCCCAGTCATCAGTATGGTACCTCCAGCACCTAGTCCCTAGTCTCCCAGCACTCGGGAGCTACTTTCCACTTAGATTTAGCCCTCCTAGCCAGCCATGCGCCGAGTTCTCACCTTCCACTGAAGAAGGGCGCCTTTCTCACTTACCAGACTAGTTTACTTCAGTTAGCCACCAGTCTTTCCTTGATTTGAGGCTAGACTGACTCCTCACTGCAGTTATCACTCCAATTGACCTCCGATGAGACATGACTACCTATTCTGAGTGCAGTTAACTGCTCATGCACCCTCCACTGAGCCTCGACCCCTACATTAGTGCCACTTACGATCAGTTACACTTATTACACTCAGTTAGACTCAGTTTGACTCAGTTTGACACCTATTTGATAGTGACTTGTGCATTGATGACCACCACTGATTGATGATGAGGACTCCTAGTTGGATCCAAGCTATGCCATGCAGTATATTCGAATGACCTCCTTAGCTAATTTGAATTGCTCATTCATTGTTAGACTATTGTATTGTAATTCCACCATTCTGGATTATAGAGCACTGATGCATCTCTCTTGCACAGTTTTTACTCCAAATTGTTTTACATATTTGTGATTGATATTCTTGTTCAATAGATCTGCTGTGACTAATTTTACAGTCCTTACAATAGAAGTTATCATTCCCTTAGAATAATTTTAGAGCTTCCATAAAGCCCAATGGCCCCAGCCATGACATCGTGTCCCCATTTAAACAGTTAATACATTTAAATTCAAAGTCCAGCCAAATGGCGACCTTCAAACTTCAAACAACTAGTGAGCCAAGGGGCTCCATGAAGTCTCCCCCCAAAAAATATACAATACCCCTATCATAACTGTGAGAGGAAAGAGCAACAATGGCAAGAATCTGGACTTACCCATGAAGTCGAATAAACTGACTACCAACAAAAAACCACGCAGATGTGCTCTCCACCCTTCACCTGTCAATCAAAATCATGCTCTGGTTAAACCTTGATGAATATAGACAACCAGCAGCTAAACATTAAGGCAGAGAAAGAGAAATGGTGTTTGTGAGAGAGACATCACCTGAGCTTTGATAGCAAGTTACTATTCTCCATTGTTTCAGTAGCTACTAGGTGCATTGACTATGAGCGTAGCTCAGGTCAGGCACGAAACACTCACCCAAGAAAACACAACGCAGGAAGGAACCAGGCAAACTGAAAATGTAGAATGACATTGCCAGTACTAAACTCCAACACCTCAAAATTTTCCATGCCAGCTAGTCTTACCATACGTATGTCATAGGGGACAATTAATGTCCACCAACTCATCATTTATGAGTCTTGAAAGACCACCCAAGCGCCATAGCATAAAGTCATAGGAATATATATATCAACGAATTTATAATTTGCAAGCCACTTCCATAGTATTACACCATCGAATTATATAACATTACATCCTAGTCTTTTTATCATAGCCTTGTACACTTAGGTCCTTGACATTTTTTGTGATCCACACTTCAAACAGAACATCCATTGCCGATACTCAGTAAACATAAAACATACATTTAAATTTTATTTTTGTTTTATGTGAAAATAAACTAACATATTTTTCTACTCTTTATACTTATATAACATTCCAGGTACAGACACTGTCTAGAAATGAATGCAGAACAGGGTAGCAGTATACACGGAAATATGTACTCACCACCACGAGAGCAAGAGGTGGTGGTGGAACTAAATTCAGATTTGATGAAGTCCATGCAAAATCTACAGGCAGAGTTCCAAAGTTTCCAAGATGAAAACATGTAGGAAAGAAGAGAGTAGCAAGCCATAAATGAAGATCTGCTTCAGACTTTAACAGGGGAAAAACCTCATGGACAACCCACTCTCTCAGTCAACACTTTTAAAGAGGGAAACAACAACCCAAAGAAATATGCCAGTCCTAAGGGAGAAGAGCAGGGAGAACACATACCTGAACCAATGGAGGATGATTGTAAGATTTCTTCTAACGATGGCGATTCACCACCTCCTTGCAAAAAAAGGAGGAGAAGTGACGAAAGTTTGCAAGGAGAATTCCAAAAGATAAAATCCCCAACTTATGACGGAGAGATTAACTATGTGGAAAAGGCCGAGGAGTGGCTACTAGGAATGAATAAGTACTTCAAAGTTCATAATTACCCTAGTGAAATGCAAGCCCAACTAGCCATATACAACATGAATGGTAAAGCTGCCAGATGGTGGCGGAACTTGAAACACACTAAGGGACACGAACTGAGAGATTTAAGATTGGAAACTTTCAGCAGAATATTTCAGGAAAAATATATGTCTGAAAGATTCTTTGACAAGAAAATTAAGGAATTTCATGAGTTGAAAATGGGCTCCCTCACCATGGAGGCATTCATAAACAGATTTTTAGACTTGCTGCACTATGTTCCATACATCAAAGAGGAGAAGGTCAAAATACAATAGCTCTTGGGAGGGCTACCACCAAAATTTAGAGAAAAGATAGAGTTTGACATGCCCAAAACCCTTGATGTGACCTTACATAAAGCAAGACTGTGTTACGAACGAGGACAGCCAAGGAATGACAACATCAACAAAAACAGAGATAGGTTCAAAACTTTCTCGGACAACCGTAGACCAGGTTTTAGACCTCCACCTTACCGGAAACATAACAACATTTTTTCGCTCAATAGAGGCTTCAACTGACCTCCAGCACGACCAAGTGCACCCCCACCACCTGTCAACAGGCTAGCTTTCAACAAAGGGACAAAAGTTGTCCCACCAACTATTTCTTGTTGGAAATTCCAAGGGCCCCACTACTACAGAGACTGCCCCAGCAAAACGGATGGAGTTTTACACAACATCCAAGCAGAACCTACCATAGGAGACATGGAAAAGACACCTAGGATTTATGCCTCTCTTGATGGCTGACAGGTAGATCACCAAGCCACCATGGTGAAAATTGAGGGTAAGATTTCTAACACTGCCGTTTAAGTTTTAGTAGATCTCGGTGCTTGCTGAAGTTATATCTCCCCTAAGTTAGTGGACACTTGTAAGTTGAACTGAGAGCCTCACGAGAAACCGTGGCTAGTACAACTAGCCACCGGTACCAAACGAAAGGTCTCCGAGTTAGTAAAAACTTGTGAGATAGACTTAAACGGATTCCAAACTAGGTTAGAATTAAACATTCTACCCCTAGGGTCGTACGATGTACTTATCGTCATGGATTGGTCAGAAGAACACCATGTCCTACTGGACTGCTTAAACAAATCCTTACTCTACATGGATGACCAAGGGAATCAAAAGACGATTCAAGGTATCCCTAAGAATGTGTCGGTATGACAGATCTCTGCCATACAAGCAAAGAAATATATCCAAAAAGGTTGCAAACTCTTTGCCGTCAATATCCAAAACATAGAAACTGATAGGGAACAGAAGCTCAAAGACTTCCCAGTCCTCGTAGAGTTCAAAGATGTATTTCCCGAAGAAATATCGGGATTACCACCCAAACGAGACTTAGACTTTTCCATCAAACTAACACCCGGGTCAGTACCAGCTTCTAAAGCCTCGTACTGCATCAGCACACCAGAATTGGTGGAGCTCAAGCTTTAGTTACAAGACTTAATAGACAAAGGGTACATTCGACTAAGTGTGTCCCCTTGGGGCGCACCGATACTCTTCGTCAAGAAGAAAGACAAAACGATGTGGATGTGCATCGATTATCGCCAACTTAACAAGATGACCATTAAGAACCGCTACCCACTCCCTATGATCGACGACTTGTTTGACCAAGTTGGAGGAGAGAAGATATTCTCAAAGATTGACTTGCGATCTGGATACCATCAGGTGAGGATCCGTGATGAGGATATCAACAAAACCGCATTTCGAACCCGTTACGGCCACTATGAGTTTGTAGTGATTCCCTTTGGGTTGACGAACGCACCGGCCAACTTTATGTGCATGATGAACAACATCTTTAGTAAATACCTCGATAAGTTCGTTCTAGTCTTCATTGACGACATCTTGATCTACTCCAAGAACGAAGTAGAACATGAGGAACATTTCCGAATTGTTCTACGTATACTACGGGAACACCAACTGTATGCCAAGTTTAGTAAGTGCGGTTTCTATAAACCCCAGATTCAATACTTAGGACATATCATTTCCGAGAAGGGAATAGCCATCGACCCCGAAAAGGTCAAAGATATCGAGAAATAGCCCACACCTACGTGCGTATTCGATATAAGATCATTTTTAGGTTTAGCTGGTTACTACCGGAAGTTCATTGAGAACTTCTCACGGATTGCATGTCCCATGACTTCCTTGCAGAAGAAGGCAAACAAGTTTATCTGGATGGATAAGTGTGAAGAAAGCTTTCAAAATCTTAAGCAACTACTGATTAGTGCACGGATGCAAGCAAGGAAGGACTTGGGGGAGTCCTTATGCAAGACAATTTTGCCATATGCTACGAATCGAGGAAATTAAAAGAGCATGAGCAGAACTACCCTACGCATGACCTTGAACTAGCCACCATCATCCATGCTCTGAATATGTGACGACATTATCTCATGGGAAAGAAATTCCTATTGATGATTGATAACATGAGTTTGAAATACCTTTTCGACCAACCCGACCTAAATGCCAGGTAGGCCAGATGGCTAGCCTTCCTTAGTGAATACTATTTCGAACTAAAGCATATAAAAGGAAAGGAAAACAAGATTGTGGATGCCTTGAGCCATCGATCACATATGCTTTACGAAGTCATGGTGAGTCAAACCGACTCAAACTTACACCACAAGATTCGAACGACATGTAAGAGTGACTGTTACTACATGGAAATCCTTGCAAAGATCTAGGAAGATAGATTATTCCAGCAACAAAAGGAATATAAGATAAACGAGTCAGTACAACTGTGGTTGAAAGAAAGACTCTATGTCCTGGAGAGTGGAGACATTAGATCAAACATTCTCATTGAGTTTCACCAGAAACCCTATTCAGGGAATCCCGTATATCAAAAGATGATATCGACAGTAAAGAAACATTACTTTGGCCTAAGTTGAAAGCTAACATAACCATGTTCATCGCGAAATGTCAGGAGTGCCAACTGGTCAAAGCGGAACACCAACACCCCTCCTGATTACTTCAACCTTTACCCATTCCGGAATGGAAATGGGAGGTAATAAGTATGGACTTCATTACAGGCTTACCCAAGAGTATGAAACTGAACGACTCCATCTTTGTAGTGGTAGACAAGCTGTCTAAAGCAGCTCACTTCATACCGGTAAAATCTACCTACAAGGCAGTTCACATCACGAAAATATTCTTAAAGGAGATCTTTCGATTGCATGGGATACCCAAGGCAATCATTTCCGATCGAGACACGAATTTCACTAGCAACTTCTGGAGAGCATTGTTCTCCATTTTGGAAACCCAGTTACAATTCAGTACCGCGTACCATCCCCAAACCGACGGACAAACAAAACGAGTAAACCAAATCCTCGAGGACATGTTGAGGATGTATGTCATGAACAACCCCACCAAGTGGGAAGATTATTTGCACCTCACAGATTTTTCCTACAACAACGGTTATCAAACCTCGGCCAAAATGAGTCCTTTCAAGGTACTCTATGGCAAGAAGTGTCGGACACCCATGACTTCGGACCGTCCAGTAGACAGACTTATGTTAGGGCCTGACCTACTAAAAGACTTGGAACAACTAGTATCCAAGGTACAAATGAACTTGAAAGAAGCACAAGACCGCCAAAAGAGCTACGCGGACAAGAAAAGAAAAGACAAAGACTACCAAGTCAGTGAACATATGTTTCTAAAAATAAATGCAGAATGAAGCTCGTTGAGCTTAGGGCGTTGCGGGAAACTAGCCCCAACATTTTGTGGACCTTTTGAAATACTGGCCAAGAAGGGCCCAGTGGCTTATGAGTTAGCCTTACCAGCACATATAAAAGTTCATAATGTTTTTCATGCTTCATTATTAAAGAAATAAGTATATGATACTAAACATGTTATTGATTGGTCCTTATTACAGGTGGAGCCCGAAGGGGAGTTCACGCAAGAACCACTCCACATTCTGTACAAGAGAGAGGTGCAGCTTAGGAGGAGGACCATTACTCAGCTGAAAGTGCAATGGAGGCACTTTGGACCTGATGAGGCTACTTGGGAGAATGAGACCACCATGAAAGAGGCATACCCCGCCTTGTTTCATGACCCCATTCCTAGTCCCTAGAAAAACCGGGACGGTGTTGTTTCTAAGTGGGGAGGGATGTAATATCCCAAATTTTGGACTAACTATTTTTATTGTTATATTGGGCCACAACCCCAGCACCTATGTTTTTTTTTTAGTATTGGGCATGAGCACTAGCACCTATGATTTATTCTTTTATATATTGACATATTGGGCATGGACCCTGACTGACTTCTTTATTTGAGTGTATACTGGGCGAGAAGGCTCCAATGTTTTAATGATGTTATTCAGCTTTGATATGGGTACAAACCCTAATATACTAAGATTATCTTTTGTTACTTATTGTGCAGAGCCATGATTTTACATGATTTGACTTATGAGTGTGTTGAGCGTGGACTCAGAAACACACATATAACCTACGTACTGGGCATAAGCCCCGATGTACCTAGAAGAATGCTTATGTACTGGGAGTAAGCCCTGAGGTACATTGAGTGTTGGGCCTAAGCCCTGGAGCACTCCAAGCTTGATAAACGAATACCGGATCCGAGGCAACTTAAATATTCTAGATGTGCCTCACAACCACATTCTAGCACTAGTGTTGAGCAGAGGCTCTGGAATTGCACTAGCGTAATGCCCATGTGAGAGTGTTGAGTTAAAAGGCTCTGAAGAGCACTTGGGGTTACTGGATCTCAAAGTGTTGTGTCGGAAAAGGCTCTGAATAGCACTTTTCATTTCATCACATTTATTTAATTTGATTAAATGATTCATCTTTTATCTATCATCAAATACTGCGGGAACTACCATGTTAAATGAAGGAATCCGACATGCAAGAGAGAGACTAGAGGTGCCTATCCAAGCTTACCGAAAGACCGTCCAAAGAAGTGGACCTTACCCTTAAATTGTTAAAACTAAGTATCATGTGAAGATACAAGATTTAACATTATTATTAAGAATTTTAATAAATAAATGATGTGATTAATTATTTGTAAAATACATTCTTGCATATAGTTTATGCATAGTGGGATGCCACATTATTTAATAGTATTAATAAGGTATTAATATTTAGTGGACATCCACATTTGTAAATGGTATTAATAATGTATTAATACCTAGGTTAGAATTATTATTATTATTGTTATTGTTATCATAATTATTATGAAGAGCTTAAATCAGAAATCACTTATAGATTAAACCATTGAAAAAGTCTTAGTGCAAAAGATTAGATATTTATTAAATAATATCTTTGAAATATTTATTTAATTTAAAGAAACTAATTATTCCAATAGTCATAATTCAACACTCCCCTACATAAAGAGGGCGGATCCCAAGTTTTGGGGATCACCTGTCTTTTTCATTATTATTCTCTTATGGTAATCAGAGAGAAGTTTTTCTTCTCCAAGAAACTGAAGCAACCTTATATAATAATTCCATATTTGAACCAGTAGTGAACCTAAGGCCTCTATCTCTCATTTCATGTTGGAACCAGCTCGGGGGGATCTTGTTAGAACCAGGAACGGTCTAAGGGTCATGGTTGGGAGGAACACGGTAGCCCCAAAGTTATCCAACTAAGGAAATCATCCTAACCGATTAGCTAAATACAATAGGTTTTGCATTAATTATTGTTGAGTGTGCAGGTTTCTTCAGGAAGGGATCAAGTGCCAAGCAGCCAGGCTTCTACAGGAAGGGATCGAGTGCCCAAGCAGCTAGGTATGTAGTATTAATTGTTTCCATTTTCCAGTTATAATAAACCTAGGCTTTTAAATTAGAATTGATACTTCAGCATTGTTCTCATTACAAATATTATCAACTTAGAGGTTCTGCCCAGAAACCAGTGGAGGGTCTAGAAGGTCTAGCCAAGCTAGCCTATGCTAGACAACACCCCAGAAGCAAACTTAGGAACCCTACTCTGAATTTCGGAAGACTTCCCTTTGTTTTCCCATATTAACTTCCAGGTTAGGGTTATTATATTGTTTTAAATGCTTATGTTTTCTGTCTAAATCGTCTTACCAATTCGTAGTGCAGGGATTACTTATGTTCTCTTTAAAATCGTTTATTGTCATTCTCTTTATGCTTGAGAATCATTAAATAGAAATGATAACAGTAGCAAGATAAACATCAGATATCCTAGTCACACTACACATCAAATAGTGGAAGAGACCACAATAGTATTTATTATTTCTTTCTGTTCTTTAAATCTAGGTATACTTCCACATTAATAAAATCTATATGATTTCTACCAACAGCCAACTCATTACAAAGAGACAACGCATCAGGCCTTCCAAGGAAATACGATTTGCAAACATAGACTTAGCCATTTCATTTTACAACCTACTTTATAAACTTTTGAACCCCAACGATTATCATTTCATCGCTCAATAGCCCACAATACACGTAGCTTCTCACCCATCGTTTTCTTTAAACGTATCAACCTACTGGTCAAGAGATCAAACCCCACCCACAACTTTACCATTTGACCTTGCTATCATAATAAATGCTACATCGTAGTATTAACCTATCGACCCATATATTTTCTTGAAAGCAAAACATTTAGCAGCTAGGGTTATAGCTTCAACTAAAACGTAGGAGGTTTTTACACAATCACTTTTCAACCAACAGAATCTGACACTCGTCAGCACCACATCCACTTTCAATCAAAACGATACGCATTAACATACAGGAAAACATTAAACGTAGGGACTGGGATCGAATCCCTCTATCATTTCATTCATTTAAAACCCTTCTTGTTCCTTCCTATTACAAATGCTAGAAATACAATAATAAGAACCAAACCTTAGAACGGTGCAGGTTTATAAATTTAGCTTCAAGTTTATGATTCATTCTATCAAACATTCACGGTTCACAAACCAAAGCATTTCAAAGATTTTAGGTACAGACATCATTCTTCTTCAAACAGACAAAGTACCTCATCCTTTCTCCTTTTAAAAACACGATGACATCAAATCAAGAAACCACAAGATAGCGCAGCCATGGAATAAAAACGTAGAAATTATACATTATTTACATCATGCTAATACGAGTTCAAAACCCCAATAGAAAACGCAGACTGTGAAATGACTGTTAAAAGTCCCAAGTTCTTACAATAGAAGTTATCATTCCCTTAGAATAAGTTTAGAGCTTCCATAAAGCCCAATGGACCAAGCCATGACATCGTGTCCCCATTTAAATAGTTAATACATTTAAATTCAAAGTCCAGCCAAATGACGACCTTCAGACTTCAAACAACTAGTGAGCCAAGGGGCTCCATGAAGTCTCCCCAAAACAAACATACAATACCCCTGTCATCACTGCGAGATGAAAGAGCAATGATGGAAAGAATCTGGACTTACTAATGATGTCGAATAAACTGACTACCAACAGCAAACCACACAGATGTGCTCGCCACTCTTCACCTGTCAATCAAAATCATGCTCTGGTTAAACCCTCATGAATATAGACAACCAACAGCTAAACATTAAGGCAGAGAAAGAGAAATGGCGTTTGTGAGAGAGACATCACCCAAGCTTTGATAGCGAGTTACTATTCTCCATTGTTTCAGTAGCTACCAGGTGCCTTGACCATGAGCGTAGCTCAGGTCAGGCACAAAACCCTCACCCAAGAAAACGCAACACGGGAAGGAAGCAGGCAAAATGAAAACGCAGAATGACATTGCCAGTACTAAACCCCAACACCTCAAAATTTTCCATGCCAGCTAGTCTTACCATACGTATGTCATAGGGGACAGTTAATGTCCACCAACTCGTCATTTATGAGTCTTGAAAGACCACCCAAGCGCCATAGCATAAAGTCATAGGAATATATATATATATCAATGAATTTATAATTTGCAAGCCACTTCCATAGTATTACACCATCGAATTATATAACATTACATCCTAGTCTTTTTATCATAGCCTTGTACACTTAGGTCCTTCACATTGTTTGTGCTCCACACTTCAAACACATAATTTGATTTTCCATGGTAGTAGAACCAGCATAGATCCATCTTAAACCCGTATCTATGAAGCACCGAGAGGGATCCAATTTCTTGAGGTGTATTTCTTTTTTAAAATTTAAACTCAAGAAATTTGATCTCTCTTGATTTATAGATCCGGGTTTAAGTTTTAAGTTTTTATTTTACAAATGAACATCTATTTTTTAATTACTTTTCATAATATTTTATTTTATGAACCAACATGGATTTTTTTTAAATACTTTCCATAATTTTTTATTTTATGAGCCGACATGAATTTTTTTAATTAAAAAAATTACTTTTTACGTTTTATTAGATGTAACACTACATGCACGTTAGAACATCTCCCCCATACTGGGTTGTAGAGCACCTCGTTCCACTCAGTGCAATGACAAAGGAATAGTTCCCCATAGTAGTACCTCCACATAAACCAGGAATAGATACATTAGCAAAATGCTAAGTAAGACCAGAACCCTCCAAGTCTACCCTTACCTCTTGGCAGCTCGGCCGGGGGTACTTCTTCCCCTTTGTGACAAACCATCAGTACCCCACCATGGGCCTTAACTTTCATCAACAAGAATTCCACATCACCTGAGGTAACAAGAGACTTTTATAATATGCACATGAATCTTTAAAACAATAACATGAAGTTTCTTTTATTAACACTTAGTATTGGCATACTGACAATAGATTTACATTACCTATTGCATATCACTTCCGCAAAGCCAAAGAGATTTTCAACCAAGTAAGATTATGTTATTCAGGAAAACATAGACTTTTTAAGATATCGCAAACAAGTACCGATTTATATCTTAGTTAATTTATGAATCATAACTCTTAAAATAGCTTTTATTACATTAGCAGAAAAATTTAAATTTTTACTAATTTTAGGGACATTACATACCCAAAATGGGTTTCCCTACATTTGGTATCAGAGACGGTCGAGCCTTGAGGGCACCCAACTCATTATTGAGGGGTTGTCGGTATTTTCATCAAGCTGGATTGATCGGACAATCAAATCGGCCGCTACTACAACGAGCTACTCCACCGCGAATTAATTAGGTTCAATTTCTTTTAAGGTTTATTTTGTTTTTAGTATTAGGATTATATTTTAGTTCTGTTTTCAAAAGAAAAGAATGGCTGAAAATCGATCTGAAAATCTAGTAAATTCTTAATTGTGGTTTCAAAATATGTGAAAGCGTGGAGATTTTGGATTAACCTCTATAAAGTTTTAACTCTATTTTAAAGCTCTTCTATCATCTTACTTATACTTTCGAATTACTACAAATTCACCCCTGAACATCCAATTTGACACACTGGCATTTCAGATTGTGAGAGTTAAATTTACTTTTATTTATCCAAGTTAAGATCTCTGTGTCTCCCAGAATGAATGTACCCTTTGTATCCGGACCTTACGTTTTATTTAAAATGAGGATTCGAACA
This sequence comes from Larix kaempferi, assembly GCA_027924585.1. Classification (NCBI taxonomy): domain Eukaryota; kingdom Viridiplantae; phylum Streptophyta; class Pinopsida; order Pinales; family Pinaceae; genus Larix; species Larix kaempferi. Next base: position 9,974,334 of record BSBM01000314.1, read on the forward strand.
GTAAATTTTGTTTATGTGCATTATTGAAATTGTGGCACTAACTCGTATATTTCAACTTGGAGAACCCCGCATGAATAGGGATCAACCGTACCTGTGAAAACTTATAGGCGGACCAGCTACAATCACTATAAATCTTTAATCTAAAATCCTTTTTGGCGTTTCTCTTTCATATTTCCATTTTTCTTTTCTAGATCCTGATTATTAAATCCTGTCTAACATTCCAGATTTTGAATCCCGATAGAGGCATTGGACCTTAACACCCATTAAATGCTAACTCTGTGTTTGCGTCCCCTGTTCCTGCAAAATTCTGTGTTGAACAGGTCTTGGCATTTTCCTGTGTTAAATCTTGAATTGAAAGGGCATCTTAGGGTATTTTACTGCTTGATTAAAATCTCTGTATCATACATGTTTGGGCTATTTTCCAGTTTGCAAATGGAATCATATTGATTCTATTTATTATCTATGTGTTGTCATTGATCAAACATGTGGTGATTTTCCAGTTTGCAAATGGAATCGTATTAATTCTATTAATTATCTCTGTATTATTTTCGATCAAACGTTTGGGTGATTTTCCAAGTTTGCAAATGGATCGTATTGATTCTATTGAAATCTATGTGTTTGATTTGGATTGGCATTTGTATACTCAGAAACGTATCTTGAGTCTTGAAATCTCTCTGTGTTGAATTGCGTCTTGGCTTCATACTCATAAATATAATTGATTCTGAAACATCATTGCGTTCGCTTTCCTTGGCTTTCCATATCCCCAATTGTATTTAACTCCCTGCGTTTGATTCTTGATTGGATGAGCATTTTTAAATCTCCAATTGTATTTAAATCGGGGCTGTATTTCAATTCAAAAGGGCGTTTCAGATTCATAAACATGATGGATTGTTAATTCTTTGAAAACCGTTGTGTTTGATCCAAAATTTGGAAGGGCAATATTGGATCGACCATACTAACGTACTTCTGGATAGGAATATTGCATGACATCAATCTCAGCATATGATTTTTCTGTTAGTATCACTATCTCTGTGTATTTATTTGGGCATATTTCCTTGCATTTTTTTTTTCTCTTATTGCTTGATAGTGATCACTACTTTTAACTTTCAATCTCTGCATATAGAGTTCAATTTTGTGAACCCTACTTTGATCATCTTACGATTACTTTTTTATAAACATTAATTCATTGTTTGACAAGAGTTCGATTTACGATCTCCGCGTCTGATCTTTCTGCAACGTTTGCTTATATAATTGTCATACTGTCTCAACGACGTTGATCACTGTGTATTGCTTGGTTAAATACAGAATATATATGTTATACTATTACTATGTTTCTTTACCACTGAAGAATTTTATTAACGTAGAGTATGTGCATCACTGCATAAACATATTCTTAACTCTGTCATTTGGATTAAACTTGATCACGGTAAAGATTAAGAGAGATTGGATCGGCATCGATCTCGTCCTGTTGACTCTGAATTTGGTTGCAGTGTTCAAAACTCTACCTGATCGGCTTCATACCTAATTACAAGATGGAGTAACTCCATGCCCAATCTTGCGTGAGTTAAGTTTAGTCTCCTCCCTCACATATTAACAACCGGGGACTGAGTTTCGGTGTTGAATTTCAAGTTTAATTCCCTTATCATCGGATTGATTCAAATTTGATTAACTTTGTTTTCCCTGTCATTCAGCTGCCTGTAGCAGTTGCGACCCATGCGCTAACCCGGTCTGGATCTCCCTGTTGGTTGCTGATAGACATGCGCTAACTCCCTTGGTCATTGACTACGCTTCCTCATTGCTCAGTCTATACTCTACCTACGTGTCCGTCCACTGGTGGAGGATGTATCCTTCGTTACCTTCTTAGTCTAACCCTTGCCCCTTCCTTAAATCCAACTAGTTCTTATCATGAGTAAAGAGTATTGACGAACAGTAATGAAGCTGAGAGTAGTAGTTACAATTGGTTTGATAAATACTTGTTAGTATAAATACGATGGTTTATCATGTGTTGCTTAATAAGCGAAAAAGAAATAGGTATTTAATTAAGTTTTGTAAATACTTGGATTATTACGTATTGTTTAAGAAGTGAAAAAGAAACACGATATTCGAATAAGCTTTATAAGTGCAATGAACTACCTATGCCTTGTATCAATAGGAAAAGTTAGGTTTTGTATATTTACCATTAGGATATGCATATATAGGTATTATTCTTTAGGTGAATGTGGTATATGGCTCTAGCTATTTCATAATATAATAATGGTATTTGATAGAATGATTTCGTATTAGTAGCAATTGAAAGGTTAGCAATTGAAAGGTTAATGCGTTAAATTGATTATTTATATCCCTAAGGAAATATTTGTTGAGAATCTTATTTAAAGATCAACTAGAATGACATGTGTTATGGTTAGATTTTGTTTATGAGGTTATTAGACTTATTCTCAAAATTTTATTTGTTTTTTTTTGCTGATTTCGTTTAGATTTTGATTTTGATTTTTCCAAAGTTATTCAGAGATTCCTTGTTTTTTTATTTCTATTTTTTATTGAAATAATATTTTTCTTAATTTTACCTTATTAAGTTGGTTTTATAGTTTTATGGGCTTATTAGATGTGTATATTTCTAAATGTTTGAAAAATCTTATCATAAGATTTAATTAAAGTTTGGACATATTGCTTAACCCTTGGTTTTCAAACCTTTTATTGAAAAACATTTAGCAGAAGATTCTTGTAGCGCAAGCGAGGAAAAGCAAGAATTAAAGTGCTACAAGAAAGTCGAGGTCTTTTAAAATTTTGCAAATTAGCTCGTCTGTTTTTAGGATCACAGATGATGTGAGTTTTCACATTTGTAAGAAGAAAGTGGTACGTGTAAAGATCTTGTTAATCATTTTAACAGGTGCATAAGTCTGAGTAAAGAATTATTCAAGTGAGTCGCAATTGTTTGAAATTTTGGAGAATGAAAACCTTTAAATAGTTATGATAGTGCATGATTAGAGCATATTCGAAGCCAGTTATGAAGTTGATGGGTTACAGAGATCATGCTAAAACTTGTCAGTTTGTGGTTGAAAGAAATTCAGGTGGTTAAGGAAATAGGGATTACAGAGTATGTGACTGGCATAGTCGTGGTAGGTCGTGGCAGTTGAGGATGTAGCTACGAAGGTCTATTAGACACCTAGGAGGACAAGATACCGCATATTCAACAATTTAAATCATTATTATGACAGGTATGTGGCCAGCTGTTGAAATCATTCACAAAGTCAGTTTTCCTTGATAGAAATTCAGTCATAGTATTAATTTAAAAATTGCAAGTTTGGGAGGCTCAATTTTTCCTCAGCAATCAATGCAGGGTGATAGTGAAATAGCTTGAAAATACTCTTCAGTTTTAGAGAAAAATTTGCAGTTAGGGTTTCACAGTGAATATGAGGAGGAGTGGTAAGACAAACAGGCTTGAGCCCATGGACACTATTTGGGCAAAGGAATTTCCTGAATGTGATGAGATGTTTCGAGAAGCTGGTTGGTTCAAATTTTTCCAGAAGCTAAATGGTTATAGTTTAGAATTGTCAAACAGGTTTGCTCAAGGTTTAAACAAAAACATAGTATCTATAGAAACCCTGAAATTTGAACTTACCAGAGAATTGATTGAAGAGGCTACATGTGTAGTTAATAAAGGAGAATTTTGGTTCAATAAAGTACCTTTCACCTTTAACCCGAAGGACTTTTTATTGCCTGAAGTTAAACCAGATTGGGGTAAAGGAGTGCATGTATAGAATTTCAAACTAGAATGGAGGGAGCCTATTCGAATTTTACAGAGTTATATAGCTTGTGAAGGCAGATTTGCATTTGTTTATAAGTATCATATTAGGTTTCTGCAACATTTAAATCAAACTTCTGTGATGAGTTTACCTTTCTTCTTCCTGAAAAGTTTTCAAAATATGTCAGAGAGGGTGAAGAGTCATGCAGACTATACTCAAAAGTCTATTTTCCACCATGGATTAACTAAACTAATTGTTAATACTGTTCTACAAAATAAGGGTAGAAGCTGGGACATTTTATTTTTTGGTCAGGGATTAAAGTTCAATAAGAAAGTCAGCCTAAGAAAAGAAAAATGGATAAACATCTCTTCCTCGTAAAAATATTGAAGAGAGAGGTAGCTGATGACATGGAGAAAGATAATTCTCGGAAATAAGTTCCAGTTCCTAAGTATAAAAATCCGATGAAGGAGCATCCTAAAGAAACACCAAATGAAGTTCAAGTACCGATTTTACAAGATGTGACAGAGATCATTGAAAAGTACATGGAAAATACTTTTGAAGAAGATCAGAACCAGGGAGAAGGTAGATGTGTTTTAGAACAAAGTCAAAATTCTACAGGAATACATGAAGGAAAAAATGAAGTTCCAGTATCAGAAGAATTGAAGATTGGCATCCCACAAAACTAGATAGGAACAGGCTGGAGACCTAAAACTAGATCTAAGAACAAGTGAAGGTTAAATATGAAAAATATTTTGAATCCTAAGCTGGCTCAAGCGAAAGTTACATTAATAGATGATTCTTGATCAGATGAAGGTTTAGATTCTAAGAAAATAAACAGTGAGGAAAAAGATGTTCCAAATATGAAGTCATCAACAATGAAGGATCAAATTGCAGAGCCATTAATTCAGTGCAGTACTGAAGATGTTGAATCCCCAGATATTCCTGTAGTGACATAGATGCATGAAGAAGATGATGAGGCAATCTATAAGAAGTTGAATATTCCCTGGCCATCAGAAGAAGGCTCTTCATTTCAAGAAGGAAAATGCTTAGATTCAGAAAATCAGAACCTTCAGAAAACTATTAAGCAATATAAATATCAAATTGATTTTCTAAATGAAAGTAATGAGGGTTTGGTTATGACAAATAGGAGATTGAGGGAAGATTTTTAGGATGTTAATTCTCATTATCAGGAATTGATTCGGGTTTCAAAGGAAGCTGTTAAGAGGAAGAGGAAGACTCAGGACACATTTGAAGGATTGAACCAGAAGATATAGAATTTGACTGAGCAGAATCAAGAACTGTTAGAGAAACTTGAAGATTTAGAAGCAGAGCAGAAAAAGACCAAAAAGAAAGCACAAATTTGGGAAGGAATAGCTCTTTTGGCTGAGGAATCCAAAGATCTTTAAAGGATTTTGGTGACAGGTGTCTTTTACGTAGTTTTTCCTAAAGTTAATATTTTTAAAAAAACATCTACTTTAGTGACAATTCCAAAAACTTGACCTAAAATCAGTTAATTAGTTATCTAACTATTTTTGAGATGTAAAAATATATAAAAGAAGCAATTTAGAATGTAAAGGAGTTTGATTTTTTGGAGTACAAGGGGAAGTTTCGAAGCTCAAACTTATCAAGCTAAGGTTCTAAATCTCATGTGTAATTTTTGAATACTGATTATGATCTATATGCAAATATAAGCCCATATTATCTCATTTACTGGTTTTCATTTATGATTGGTGTAGCCACTCAGTTGACAATTTCATTTCTTGTTTGATGTTATTATTCATGAATTGCTTGTGAACTGTGGATGAAACTGAGTCTATGTTTATTTTTCTACTAGTTTATATTTCATATATGATGCATCTCAGTCTTTTATTTCTACATGTTTAGTGATGATTTTAGCCTGATAAGATTTTATTCTCTTGTTGATAAATTTTAAACCAAAACCCTATAAAAACCTAATTTATTTCATTTTACTATTGAGATGGTGTTGGCTTGTTCTTTAGTAGTCTGAGAACAAATTCTGGCACTAACAACATGAATTATATAATAATATTTTATATTGTTGTTACTAATAGTAGAAATTGTTAGTGTGTTAAAAACAAAGTTCAATAATGCATTATAATGGTTATTGTGATTTTATATGTAAAGGAATTGCAAAGTTTGGTTGTGAAGAATAGGAGATTTGTACTTAGGGGAAAACAAGAATGCTATAGGTGAATAATGGCCAAATTCTCAATGTGTAGATTAAGTAAATCATGATTCTTTATGAGCATAATTGTGATGTTCACATAGATAAATGTGGCTTTAGGAATTCTGAATATTATTACTTGTTTATACTTTTCTCAATGATAAATGTCATATTCACATAGATGAAGTGTGACATTTAGGAAATATAAGTAACTGAGAAAAAAAAAATTACATCAACTGCCAAAACCCTATGTGTATTTGTCAATAAAGAGTTATTGAAGTTATTGAAAATGTTCCTATTATTATTATGAGAAGCATGTGTGTGTTACACCCAATATAGTATATTGTTAATATGTTAATACATAGGGAGATATGTGTTGGACTTCGTTTGAAGTTAAGAGGGAGTCGTCGCATTTGTTATTGCATTCTTTAGTACGAAGGACGTTGTAAGGTATTATTAGGATGTTTATATCACGACATTGTGTCGCTTGTTTTACGAGTAAAATCTATAAAAGATTAAGTATATAACTTATATATCGAAGATTTCTTATGTATTTGTGAAAGGACTTGAATATAAGTTATGCATTGAAAATTCATAGATATTAATAAAAGAATATGAATATAATTTATTTATTAAGGTTTCATGTTCATTATAAGAGATGGGGAATATAAGGTATATATTGGAGATTTCATTTGATTTGCTAGGATTATAACTCTGATGTATACATAATTGTGAAAGAGTATGAATATAGTTTATGTGGTGAAATTTTGTATGCGGTTGAAGTATTATATTAGTATGTATCAAATAAACTCGGTAGTATGCATCGAATCTATTGTATAAGTTAAATGATATTTTATTAATAGGTTAGTGAGAAACTTCACCAATGAAGTTGGGGTGAACTGAAAGTATATGTTTATGCCCTTAAAATTAATTTTTTGGTAATGGGTTAGTACTTATTCCTGGTGAAGGAAAATGCACCAGATATTGTTGGAAGTTAAACTAACGAAAGGTACATGGTGTCAACAATAGAATGGGAAACCTGAAGGACTGTTTAGATGGATTTTAGTAAACTAAAGGAGAAGAGATGGTATGTGTGTTAAATGATTTGTTTGAAGTTATGGCTTAAAGTAATTGAATCATGAGTTATGATTGTTAATCTAATTATCGTTCTATAATAAGATTGGATACGAATGGTGATAATTGTCTCTTAAGCTAAGTCTATGATATAGACTTGCTACGAAGATCGACGTAGAAAAATCGAAGCTGCGATTTCTGCTTCTTCTCCTTCGGCAAGGTTACTTCCAGCTTCTCGAACAGGTTAGAATTATTCTCCTCTAAATTTTCTAGTATGAAAGTTTGAATGGTATTCAGGGTTCATATACTTGATGGGGGGTTTTGCGTCAAAAATTTTATCGATTGGTTGTAAATGCGTATTCTCTTAAATCAAGGAGATGGCTTCACAGGTATGCACTACTAGTTGTAATCATGCTTTGGATTGTGAAAAGAGAGAAGTTAAACTTACATTGAATTATAGAATCTTAGTTGTACTTGAGGAGAAAACCTTACATAACTTTGTTTATAAAGATCTGAGATTATACTTTTAGCTATACTAAGTAAATGGCACTCCAGTATCTAATTATACCTTGGATTACGAAAAGAGAGAGGTTACATTTAAGATCAGTCTAGGAAGGGATAAAAGAACAGAATTCGGAAGGGTCGATTCTTATTTTGAAATTCAGATATTGTTTAAAATTATATGATCGTTATACATAACCATAGACAAGGAAGAAATTGGGATTGAATATTTTATCCCTTTTGTTGAAATGTGTTAGTACTTTAAAGGATTTCCATAAATGATATATTTATAGTTTAGTCGAATGGAAAGAATTTTTTGTGGACGATTTCAATTCCGGTTACAATTAGTGAGCCAGTAGAGGACTGTTGTGGAGACTGCTACACCATGAAAGGTATGATTTAGTTATATTATCAATTATGAGATTTATACTTATATGATGTTAGAAAAGAAGAAATGAAAATTTATTATCAATTGTGGTTATGCTAAAGAAATGAGTGTGAAAGGAAAGTGAAAACTCACCATGGAAATACATGAGACTTAACTTTGAGACGAAGTTTTTAATAAGAGGGGGTGTATGTAATGCCTTCCTCGGTACCTTAATGGATTAGACTAATGAAGACACTAGTTTTGAAGAGAACCGGCTGAATAAAACACGAACCATGGAATTTATAATGAATATTATTGGATGATATATGCGGAATTGGGAATTATGAAACAGAGATGATTAAATGAAATATATGCTAAAATGACTCAGAAACTAGGAAACTAAAGTGATTAGATGATATATGCTCGATTAAGAAATTACGAGATAGAATGATTGAATGTTAGATATGCTCGATTCATTGAGATAGAATGACTGAATGTTAGATATGCTCGACTCACTGAAATAGAATGACTGAATGTTGGATATTGTCACCCACCCAAATTTTGAGAATATTTATTTTATTGCAAAAACATTATGTTAGATTATAATTACAAAGTTTTGTAATTATGACCAAATCTGGTCAAGGATGATTGTAATGACATATTATTATTATTTAATAAATTAAAACAGGAGACAAACACCCAGGGAACTATTAAATGAGTGTTCACTAACCCACTAGGAGGAATGGAAGTTGTTAGAAGGCATGGGATAGGTGTCAACATTTGCACTCCACCACTAGCTATTGGTTATGGGACAACTACCCCTAAATTTTTGGCATTATCCCCCAGGTGGGTGAAACAAAGATATTAGCTCATTAATGACCAGGTTAACCACTAAAAAGGCCTAGGTAGCCTAGAGAAGGAAATTCGAATTGAGCAGGGAGCTCCATAATTATTTTCTGCAGAAATAATTCCTCAAGTGTATCAGGTGATCACTGAGAGATTCGAATAGGGAGGCTAAGTGGAAGTGCATTGTGATTCTGCTGAAATTATTTTGAGAATGAAACCAGAGGTGTTGGAGCAGGTCTCCTTGACTGCTAAGTCTATATTACTGATGATCTACATTGTTGCTGCAAGTTGATGACCTAAAGCTTCTACAGATTCTTCTTCCTAGTGGTTCAGTGAACAGGCTCAGGGGTCCTAAGGCAAGTAATTTGGCTGTCTTCAGGAGTAGGTTGGGTGGAACAGTCTCATTGGGTGTTTGTTTGCTCTATCTATAGTTACAGGTTCTATTTGTTATTTCATCCTATAAGTAGTTAAATGATTTTCTGCATTTGTAGATTTAGTATTTACAGTTAATGGCATATAGAAGTAATAGTTTCATTTTCTGACCTAGGTATGATTTTGTATAATGATGGTTAAGTAAATGAGATGATTGATTAAATATCTTCTCTACATTTTTCCCCATATTATTTTCTATATGGTACTCTAGTACAGAGAAGTAGAATTAAGATAGATGAATGATGGGAAGAATGCCAATTGAATGATTAGACTAACACTGTGGTGTTTCTTTTAAATCTACAATATCAATTATATATGTCTAAACTCAGAATATAGAACAGCATATCATAAAAAAAGATATTATAGCATTTTATTTACTTAGTAACAAAAGTAAACATTTCATCTTTGCACAGAACTAAGGTTTTCAATTATCACTATCTATTTTCATTTTTGAAAGCTAATGCTATGCATTCTATTATTATTCTTTTCAACAGTAAGGTGTTATAATTCCACTTATTTCAGGCATCATCATTCCTAAAAATTTAACAGCTGCAATTAACATATTCTTTTTACACAGAGTTGCTACTAAGTACATATAACGCTAAATAGATACTTATCATTCACAAATAATAGCATCACTGTATATTACTATTTCATTTACAATATCATGATAGGTTCATAACTGGTTCGACGGTCAAACCCTTATATTCGAATTAGCAACTCAGATATTATCAGTTTCCTAATAGATTAAGATTTCATGTTCAAACATCATTGAATACATACATAAATATTAATTGAAACAAACCATATAAATACATGAACACTAGATTTTATTTCAAAGTTCTCAAATCAAAAACATTGAGTTTGGCTCTCAGCCATTACCGAAACGATAGCATAGTTTTTAGTTTAACACATAACTATCAAAGCCTACCATCGAAACCTACAGGGTAGGGTTTTGAATGCATGGAACAAGGTTGAAACCTTTGGCACGTAGCCATTATAAACGCACAATAGTTCAAACATTAAATTATCACAAACCTGGAAGCATGGCTCACAGTTTTCAACACAAGTAAACATCATCAAGTTATAGGAACCAAAATCTTTGTATATCCAGTTTAGCCGAGGGATAAAACTCTCTCAGCAGTTACATTCTTTTACAATTATCTATGTTGAAAAACAGCACGACGGGGTAACGCCAAATGGGTTGAGGATTTCATCCTCCCCAGGCTGCCAGACAGCTCACAATTTTTCGATGGTGGTCACTTCCCATATCCCAAGATAAACATGAAGTCTCGGCTAAGAACACATGAAGATCCAACAGTCACCTAACCGAAGCAACAGGGTAACCACCGAAGCGTACCATTTCTTATGCAGCTTCCAGTTAACCAAACTCGAGCTTGGGAACCGAATGACGAAGGAACCTGCCACATGAATATGGTATGGTCAAAACAAGTGACATGAAAGAAGTTTCATTATGGAAAAATAGAAATAACTGCAACTCTTAAAACATTTTGAAAGGAGACAGGTTTAGAACCGAAACATAACCTTTAAATATCTATCTCTGGAGCAATAATGTCATATAGCCACTGTAAACCATATCCATCACTCCACCACTGATTGCAAAGAAGGTTGGAAAAGAACTATGAGAACTATCACTCGACATCCAAGAAAAACTGAGTATTGGATCAACCTACACGCAGAGCTATCACCAACTTTGGAGTCATTCCAACTCTAAAACTATTGCTATAAACTATCACAGATGGTTCGGCCCTTTAAACTATCAACTGGTATCAGAAAACCCAACAAGTCACAAGCTCGAATCATGGAGAAACTCAAAAGAACCTACTAATGAAACCCTGGATTTTCTCGGCCTGTCGGCCTCTCCACAGAGCCACCTCCCAACACACTGAATGCCAAAGGAAACAATAACCTCAGAAACGTAGTGGAGTTTAGGGTTCAGACCAAAGTCCAGTAATCTCATTTGATCAACGGTGGAGAATGTTCATCACAGCACATTGTGATTCGAATCACCAACTACATTAAAACCTAATTAATAACCCTTGCCACCATGGAGACAACTACGACAACCCTCAATCTAGATCAAATACAACTCGACCACGTTGACTGCCCTATCACATTACCTTCACATGTTATGTACCACAATGGCAGAAACTATGATAATCCACTGAATTCGGTTGATGGGAGTATTAAAGGCCAACGGCGAATTCGAAAGTCTGCCAGCAAGTAATCATCATAGTATTAATTACCCTATCCACATCACACTTGGCTCAATAGTTATGTTACAAGCTTGTCAATACATACAATAGTATAAGTCATAGTTTACCTTAGGTTAATGCATGAGCTAGGTATCAACTCTATATTATAAGGTTCACATGGACGCACTTATATTCACGCCATTTCTTAACTTATTACATAAAGAAATTGCATATAGTATCGATGCTATATGTTTGATATAGGATTTACATATAGTTTCGATGTTATGAGAAATTTCATAGGTTATGCATATAGGAGTTTATGTAATAGGAATTGCATATATTATGCATATAGTTTTAGGCTATAGAAAATACAAAGAAATTGTATATAGTTTACATTCTAGGAATTATGTGAAAATACATATAGTTCATACTATAGGATATGCACATAACTTTGCATATAGTTCTTGCACCATAAAAATGCACAATAGTTGCATATAGCTATTATGTCAAAGGATATGCATGATATTTATTTACAGTTTGCATTTAATAGAAATAGCATGATAACTATATAAAGATGCAAAACACATATTAGAGCATGAAGTACCTAGCTCACAACTTTTAAGACTTAGTCAAGTCATCATGATAACATGAACCTATATATATTCTGAACAAAGTATGAAATCAATAGTATGGGAAATGAGAATAAGTATAACAAACATACTTTTTGTTATGAAAACCAGATTATAACTGAAGAGATCTCACTTGGATACATTTCATTATTATTCTCTAAAACCATTAAGACATTTGGAGATTACTGAAACTAGTTAGGAATTCTTCTGTCACACTTCATAAACATTAACGCCCTTACCTGTAAAATGCGAAAGGAACGATTAAAATGCCTTATCATGAATGCTAAGTAAGCCTCGAGGTACCCTTAGGACCCCTTCATCATCAAACATAAGAATAATAGTGAGCACTTATAACATTATATCGGTTGAACATTGACGTAAGTAATATTGCTAAGATGAGAAAAACATCCAATAGCATCGAATATAGATATTCAATATCATGTCGCAAACAATACAATTATGATCATTACAAACATTTAGTATAACAAGACAACATAGAAGCATTTATTATAATTCTGCACAGTTAATATATGCATTAATAGCTACTTTGAAAATTTTTAAATTTTTGTTAAATTTTGGGATGTCACATGTGGTATCACAGCTCATGTTCGAACTCTCGGCCTGAAAAGGTCCAAAAAACACGCAACAAAAAAAAAATTTATGACAGCAAAAATCTTTACGAATTAAATTATTTTGTATACAGAAAATTGTTTTCTAAATTACAGTTATGGAAGGATCAAATGAACACATGGAGGACAGATTTCGACCGACCAGTCATACCAACAATATCACTGGAAAAATTTATGAAGAAGAAGTCCATGGTGAATTGAATGGCAATTCATCAGAATTGTTACGTGCATTTAAGGAGTTGAAGGCAGAAATAAGATCTGTTAAACATGATAATGAGAGAATTTTGAAGGCACAAGAGGAACTGAACCAAGTACTATTCGATCAATGCCCAACTGATGAACAAGATAGAAGGGTTGAAAATACCTCCTAGATTGAAGACTTACCTCATCAGAACAAGGGTAAGAAAGTGAAAACTAATGATGAGAATAAAAGTTCAACATCATCAGGAGATGCCATTGAGACATGTAAAAAGAAATGTAATTATGCAAGTGATAGCAGCGAAGGGGATTACAAACCAAAAAGAAAAAGCCATAAACAATATGAGCAGATTTCTGGGGAGTTCAAGAAGATCAAACCCCCAACCTTCAATGGTGAAACTGAGAAAGGAGAGATAGCTGAAGCATGGTTGTCCGACATGAAGAAATACTTCCAAATTTATGATTATTCAAAATCATTGAAAGCAAAGATGGCCATATACAACCTGATCGGGAAGGAAAACATTTGGTGGAAGTACATCAAAAGAGTGAAGGGCATCAAGGACAAGGATGTGAATTGGAGCACTTTTAAATGGTACTTCAAGAAGAAGTTCCTATCTGAACAATATTACGAAGAAAAGTCCAAGGAATTTTATGATTTAAGACTGGGAACCATGAACATGAAAGAGCTGAACAACAAATTTCTGAATTTGCTAAGGTATGTTCCATACCTTGTGGAGGAGAAACCAAAGATTCAGAGGTATCTAAGTTGTCTACCTTTCAACATCAAGCACATAATAGAGTATGACAATCCAAAGACCTTAGAAAAAGACATGAGGAAAGCAACTTTCTGCTATGATCAGAACCGAAAAAGAGAAGGGATATCTAAGTAGAAAAATAATAAACCCAACAACTTTGAGCTGAAGAAGAAGAATTTCAGGTTCAATGGAAATTCTAGTTTTCAAAAGAAAAACCTTCCAAATCAAAATTTCCAAGGAAACCGTCCCAGAAATAATCAACAACAGAATTTTACAGCTCCTAGAAATACACCCAATGTTACCAGAACTAATGATCAGAGGCCACCTATAAAATGTTTTGAGTGTCAAGGTACTCATTATGCTTCAAACTGTCCCAATAAGAAGCAGACAACCAATAATATTCACTCCATACAAGCTGAACCTATTGTGGGAGACTTGACAAGAGAGATGCCCAGAATTAATGCAGCTCTAGACAACAGGCAAGCGGAGCATCAAGTCTCTATGGTAGAGATTGAAGGTATGCTACAAAACCACCATGTTTCTATTTTGATTGATCCAGGCGCTATCCTGAGTTATATATATCCAAATATTGTAGAAAATTTTAATCTGAAAACAGAAAAATTTAATAAATCCTGGTTAGTTAGACTAGCAACAGGAACAAAATGAAAAGTGTCTGATTTTGTTGAAAGTTTTGTTTTATCTATGAATTAGTTAAAGACACGAACCAAACTAAATGTTTTACCTTTAGGATCCTATGACATCTTAATTGGAATGAACTGGTTAATAGCACATCATGTTATTTCGAATTGTTATGAGAAAACTTTTACCTGTCTAAATGATGGAGGAGAGACAGTAGAAGTGAAGGGTATTCCTAAAAAGACATCACTTAGACAGATTTCAGCTATGCAAGTAAAAAGAGCAGTTAGAAAAGGATGTAAGATGTTCGTAGTGAATGTAGTGAGGAGTCAATTACAAAAGAGGACAAACTGAAACTAGAAGATATACCTGTCCTAAAAGAATTCATGGATGTTTTTCCAGAAGAGATTCCAGGATTAGCGTCGAAAAAGGATCTAGATTTTACCATTGAGCTGATACTGGGTGCGGTGCCAAACTCCAAAGTTCCATATACTATGAACATATTGGAACTAAATGAGTTAAAATCACAGTTTAAGGAACTGATTGATAAAAACTATATAAGACCCAGCGTGTCTCCTTGGGGAGCACCTGTTATTTTTGTTTAAGAAGAAGGATGGCACTTTAAGGCTTTGCATAGATTATCGCCAACTGAACAAGACGACAATCAGGAATCGATATCCATTTCCCCGCAACGACGATCTATTTGATCAGTTGCATGGAGCAACGATATTTTCAAGGATTGATTTAAGGTCACGATATCATCAAGTTCGTGTGAAGGATGAGGATATTTTTAAAACAGCCTTTAGAACTCGTTATGGACATTATGAGTTCGTGGTCATGCCATTTGGGTTTACTAATGCCTCAACAGTATTTATGTGCTTAATGAATAATATTCTGCACAAGAATTTGGATAAGTTCGTCATTGTGTTCATAGATGAGATTCTAGTATATTTTAAAAGTAAGGAAGCACATGACGAACATCTGTGTATTATTTTACAAGTTCTGAGAGATCATCAGTTATATGCTAAATTTAATAAGTTTGACTTTCACAAGGATAAGATTCAGTATTTAGGTCACATAATCTCTAAGGAAGGAATTTCGGTTGATCTCGATAAGATAAAATCCATTAATGAATGGCCGGTTCATCAGGATGTGTCGGATGTACGATCGTTTATGGGGATTATAGGATATTATAGAAAATTCATAGAAGGTTTTTCGAAGATTGCAAACCCCATAACCTCCTTACAGAAGAAGGGGAATAAGTTTGTATGGGATCAAAAGTGTGCAGACAGTTTTAAGAAGTTGCAGGAATTACTAACTACAACACCTATTCTAAGAATTGTAGATCCTAATAAAGATTTTATAGTATGCGTCGATGCATGTAATGATGGACTCGGTGGAGTCCTAACACAAGAGGGACATGATGTTGCATATGAGTCTCGAAAGCTGAAAATACATGAGAAAAATTATTCTACATATGATCTGGAATTATTAGCAGTAATACACACCTTAAAAATGTGGCGTCACCATCTTATTGGCAAAAAATTTACTTTGATGACAGATAACATTGGGTTGAAGTATTTACTAGATCAAACGAACTTGAATGCTAGACAAGCTAGATGGCTAACCTTTCTAAGTGAATATGATTTTTAAATTCAACATATAAAGGGTAAAGAGAACAAGGTTGCCGATGCTTTAAGTCGTAATGCAAAGTTAAATTTTATTTCAGCCATCAGTACATACACAACAGACTTAGAAAATCAGATTTTCGAAGGGATTAAAACTGATGAAGAGTACATAAATTTACATGAAAAGACAATAGAAAGTAATTCTGAAAATTCTATGGCAGGTTTCAGGTTAAAAGAAAATGGATTGCTTATGTACAAGAACAGATTATATGTGCCCAACGTACCAAAGATAAAAATTCTGATTTTAGATGAGATGCACAAAAGTCATTATGTTGGTCATCCAGGTTATCAGAAAACCATAACTATGTTATGGAAAGATTATTATTGGCCCAGGATGAATGATGAAGTAGCAGAATATATAGATAAATGCATTGACTGTCAAAGAGTAAAAGTTGAACATCAGCATCCGGCTGGACTGTTACAGCCATTACCTATACCTAGTTGGAAATGGGAGATCATAAGCATAGATTTTATTACCGGACTACCCAGGAATCAGAGACAAAATGATTCCATCATGGTAGTAGTGGATAAACTCAGCAAAGCAGCACAATTTATACCAGTAAAAACTACTTATAAGGCTTCAGATATTGCAGAAAGTTTCATGAAACAGATTTTTCGATTACATGGAATACCAAAAGTGATAGTTTCAGACCGTGATTCTAAGTTTATCAGGAACTTCTGGAGATCTTTGTTTAAAGGGTTGAATACAACCTTAAACTTTAGCACAACATTTCATCCACAAATGGATGGACAGACATAAAGAGTAAATCAGATATTGGAAGACATGCTAAGGATGTATGTTAAGGACCAGCCTAGTAAGTGGGAGGATTACTTGCATTTAGCAGAATTTGCATATAACAACTATTAACATGCATCAGCCAGGCTTAGACCTTTTGAAATTATTTATGGTAGGAATTGTAATACACTAGTTTCTTGGAATGACCTAGTTAATAGAGTTATTTTAGGACCTGAATTGTTGAAGAAAATAGAACTAACCGTGAAACAGGTACAAAGAAATCTTAAAGCTGCCCAAGATAGGCCAAAGAGTCAAGCAGATCTTAAAAGTACTCATAAAGAGTTCTAGGTTGGTAAACATGTTTTCATTAAGGTAAGACCGAAGAAGAGCTCATTAAAATTGGGAAGCTATGCCAAGCTGGCACCCAGGTATTGTGATCCTTTCAAAAAAATTTCATGGCTTGGACCTGTGGCATACCAACTAGCTTTGCCACCAAATCTAAGAATACATTATGTTTTTCATATTTCAGTTTTAAAGAAATATGTACATGATGCTACTCATGTTATAAATTGGAATGATGTACAGGTGGAACAAGATGACAATATTCAGGTGGAACCGGATTGTATCCTCGAAAGGAGGGAAACTCTATTCCAGAATCACACCATTGGGAAGGTAAAGGTGCAATGGAAGCACCTTATCCCAGAATAGGCAACCTGGGATTTGGAGAGTAGTATGCAGGTAGCATACCCAGCTCTGTTTCACAAACACTCAGAAAATGAATGAACAACATTGAGGACGATGTTGAGACTTAAGGGGGGGTGTATGTCACCTACCCAAATTTTGAGACTATTTATTTTATTGCAAAAACATTATATTAGGTTATAATTACAAAGTTTTGTAATTATGACCAAATATGGTCAAGGATGATTGTAATGATATATTATTATTATTTAATAAATTAAAATAGGAGACAAACACCCACGGAACTGTTAAATGAGTGTTCACTGACCCACTAGGAGGAATGGAAGTTGTTAGAAGGCATGGGACATGTGTTAGCATTTGCACTCCACCACTAGCTATTGGTTATGGGACAACTACTCCTAAATTTGTGGAATTATCCCCCAGGTGGGTGGAATAGATTTGTTAGCTCATTAATGACCAGGTTAACCACTAAAAAGGCCTAGGAATCCTAGAGAAGGCAATTCGAATTGAGCAGGGAGTTCCATAATTATTTTCCGCAGAAATAATTCCTCAAGTGTATCAGGTGATCACTGAGAGATTCGAATAGGGAGGCTAAGTGGAAGTGCATTGTGAGTTTGCTGAAATTATTTTGAGAAGGAAACCAGAGGTGTTGGAGCAGGTCTCTTTGACTGCTAAGTCTATATGACTGATGATCTACATTGTTGCTGCAAGTTGATGACCTAAAGCTTCTACAATTTCGTCTTCCTAGTGGTTCAGTGAACAGGCTCGGGGGTCCTAAGCCAAGTAATTTGGCTGTCTTCAGGTGTAGGTTCGGTGGAACAACCTCCTTGGGTGTTTGTTTGCTCTATCTACAGTTATAGGTTCTATTTGTTATTTCAACCTATAAGTAGTTAAATGATTTTCTGCATTTGTAGATTTAGTATTTACAGTTAATGGCATACAGAAGTAAATGTTTCAATTTATGACCTAGGTATGATTTTGTATAATGTTGGTTAAGTAAATGAGATGATTGATTAAATATCTTCTCTGCATTTTTCCCCATACTATTTTCTGTATAGTACTCTAGTACAGAGAAGTAGAATTAAGATAGATGAATGATGGGCAGAATGCCAAGTGAATGAGTAGACTAACACTGTGGTGTTTCTTTTAAATCTGCAATATCAATTATATATGTCTAAACTCAGAATATAGAACAACATATCATAAAAACAGATATTGTAGCATTTTCTTTACTTAGTAACAAAAGTAAACATTTCATCTTTGCACAGAACTAGGGTTTTCAATTATCACTATCTATTTTCCTTTTTGAAAGCTAATGCTATGCATTCTATTATTATTCTTTCCAACAGTAAGGTGTTATAATTCCACTCTTTTTAGGCATCATCATTCCTAAAAATGTAACAGTTGCAATTTACATATTCTTTTTACAAAGAGTTCCTGCTCAGTACATATAACACTAAATAGATACTTCTCATTCGCATTATAACATTATGAAGAAGAATTCCATGGTGAATTGAATGACAATTCATTAGAATTGTTATGTGCATTTCAGGAGTTGAGGGCAGAAATAAGATCTGTTAAATAGGATAATGAGAGAATTTTGAAGACATAAGAGGAACTGAACCAAGTACTGTTCAATCAATGACCAACTGATGAACATAATAGAAGGGTTGAAAATACCTCCAAGATTGAAGACTTACCTCATCAAAACAAGGGTAAGAAAGTGAAAACTGATGATGAGAATAATATTTCAACATCATCAAGAGCTGCCATTGAGACAGGTAAAAAGAAACGTAATTATTCAAGTGATAGCAATGAAGAGGATTACAAACCAAAAAGAAAAAGCCATAAACAGTATGAGCAAATTTATGGGGAGTTCAAGAAGATCAAACCCCCAACCTTTAATGGTGAAACTGAAAAAGGAGAGACAACTGAAGCATGGTTGTCCGGCATGAAGAAATACTTCCAAATTTATGATTATTCAGAATCATTGAAAGCAAAGATGTCCATATACAACCTGATCGGGAAGGCATACATTTGTTGGCAGGACATCAAAAGAGTGAAGGGCATCAAAGACAAGGATGTGAATTCGAGCACTTTTAAACGGTACTTCAAGAAGAAGTTCCTAACTAAACAATATTACGAAGAAAAGTCCAAGGAATTTTATGATTTAAGACTGGGGACCATGAACATGAAAGAGCTTAACAGCAAATTTCTGAATTTGCTAAGGTGTGTGCCATACCTTGTGGAGGAGAAACCAAGGATTCAGAGGTATCTAAGTTGTCTACCTTTCAACATCAAGGACAGAATAGAGTATGAAAATCCAAATACCTTAGAAGAAGCCATGAGGAAAGAAACTTTCTGCTATGATCAGAATTGGAAAAGAGAAGGGATATCTAACTGGAAAAATAATAAACCCAACAACTTTGAGATGAAGAAGAAGAATTTCAGGTTCAATGGAAATTCTGGTTTTCAAAAGAAAAACCTTCCAAATCGAAATTTCCAAGGAAACAATCCTAGAAATGATCAACAACAAAATTTTATAGCTCCTAGAAATACACTCAATGTTACCAGAACTAATGATTAGAGGACACCTATAAAAATTTGTGAGTCTCAAGGTCCTCATTATGCTTCAAACTGCCCCAATAAGAAGTGGACAACCAATAATATTCACTCCATACAAGCTGAACCTACTATGGGAGACTTGACAAGAGAGATGCCCAGAATTAATGCAACTCTAGACAACAGGAAAGCAGAGCATCAAGTCTCTATGGTAGAGATTGAAGGTATGCTACAAAACCACCATGTTTCTATTTTGATTGATCCAGGTGCTAGCCTGAGTTATATATCTCCAAATATTGTAGAAAATTTTAATCTAAAAACAGAAAAATTCAATAAATCCTGGTTAGTTAGACTAGCAACAAGAACAAAAAGAAAAGTGTCTGATTTTGTTGAAAGTTGTGTTTTATCTATGAATCAGTTAAAAACACGAACTAAACTAAATGTTTTACCTTTAGGATCCTATGACATATTAATTGGAATGGACTGGTTAGAAGCACATCATGTTATTTTGAATTGTTATGAGAAAATTTTTACCTGTCTAAATGATGAAGGAGAAACAGTAGAAGTGAAGGGTATTCCTAGAAAGACACCACATAGATAGATTTCAGCTATGCAAGTAAAAAGAGAAGTTAGAAAAGGATGTGAGATATTCGCATTGAATGTAATACATGAGGAGTCAATTACAAAAGAGGACAAACTAAAACTAGAAGATATACTTGTCCTAAAAGAATTCCTAAATGTTTTTCTAGAAGAGATTCCAGGATTACCCCTAAAGAGGGATCTAGACTTTACCATTGAGTTGGTACCGGGTGCGATGCCAAACTCCAAAGTTCCATATAGGATGAACATATTGGAATTAAATGAGTTAAAATCATAGTTGAAGGAACTGATTGATAAAAACTATATAAGACCCACCGTGTCTCCTTGGGGAGCACTTGTTATTTTTGTTAAGAAGAAGGATGGCACTTTAAGGCTTCGCATAGATTATCGTCAACTGAACAAGATGACAATCAAGAATCAATATTTGTTGCCCTACATCGACGATCTATTTGATCAGCTGTGTGGAGCAACGATATTTTCAAATATTTATTTAAGGTCGGGATATCATCAAGTTCATGTGAAGGATGAGGATATTTTTAAAACAACCTTTAGAACTCGTTATAGACATTATGAGTTCATGGTCATGCCATTTGGGTTTACTAATGCCCCGACAGTATTTATGTGCTTAATGAATAATATTCTACACAAGTATTTGGATAAGTTCGTCATTGTGTTCATAGATGACATTCTAGTATATTCTAAAAGAAAGGAAGAACATGACGAACATCTGCATATTATTTTACAAGTTCTGAGAGATCATTAGTTATATGCTAAGTTTAGTAAGTGTGACTTTTACAAGGATAAGATTCAGTATTTAGGTCACATAATCTCTAAGGAAGGAATTTTGGTTGATCCCGATAAGATAAAAGCCATTAATGAATGGTCAGCTCCTAAGGATGTGTCGGAGGTACGATCGTTTATGGGGATTACAAGATATTATAGAAAATTCATAGAAGGTTTTTCGAAGATTGCAAACCCCATAACCTCCTTAAAAAGAAGGGGAAGAAGTTTGTATGGGATCAAAAGTGTGCAGACAGTTTTAAGAAGTTGAAGGAATTACTAACTACAGCACCTATTCTGAGAATTATAGATCCTAATAAATATTTTATAGTATGCACCGACACATGTAATAACGAACTCGGTGGAATCCTAACATAAGAGGGACATGTTGTTGCATATGAGTCTCAAAAGATGAAAATACATGAGAAAAATTATTCTACATACGATCTGGAATTATTAGCACTAATACACGCCTTAAAAATGTGGCGTCACCATCTTATTGGCAGAAAATTTACTTTGATGACAGATAACATGGGGCTGAAGTATTTACTAGATCAAACGAACTTGAATGCTAGACAAGCTAGATGGCTAACCTTTCTAAGTGAATATGATTTCTAAATTCATCATATAAAGGGTAAAAAGAACAAGGTTGTTGATGCTTTAATTCATAATGCAAAGTTAAATTTTATTTCAGCCATCAGTACATACACAACAGATTTAGAAAATCAGATTTTTGAAGGAATTAAAACTGATGAAGAGTACAGAAATTTACATGAAAAGACAACATAAAGTAATTCTGAAAATTCTATGGCAGGTTTCAGGTTAAAAGAAAATGGATTGCTGCTGTACAATAACATATTATGTGTGCCCAATGTACTAAAGATAAAAAATCTGATTTTAGATGAGATGTAAGAAAGTCATTATACTGGTCATCCAGGTTATCAGAAAACCATAACTATGTTACGGAAAGATTATTATTGGCCTAGGATGAAGGATGAAGTAGCAGAATATATAGCTAAATGCATTGTCTGTCAAAGAGTAAAGGTTGAACATCAGCATCCGGCTAGACTGTTACAGCCATTACCTATACCTAGTTGGAAATGGGAGATCATAAGCATAGATTTTATTACCGGACTACCCATGAATCAGAAACAAAATGATTCCATCATGGTGGTAGTGGATAAACTCAACAAAGCAACACATTTTATAGCAGTAAAAACTACTTATAAGGCTTCAGATATTGTAGAAATTTTGATGAAACAGATTTGTCGATTACATGGAATACCAAAAGTGATAGTTTGAGACCATGATTCTAAGTTTACTGGGAACTTCTAGAGATATTTGTTTAAAGGGTTGAATACAACCTTAAACTTCAGCACAACATTTCATCCACAAATGGATGAACAGATGGAAAGAGTAAATCCGATATTGGAAGACATGCTAAGGATGTATGTTAAGGACCAGCCTGGTAAGTGGGAAGACTACTTGCATTTAGCAGAATTTGCATATAACAACCATTACCATGCATCAGCCAGGCTTAGCCTTTTTGAAATTCTTTATGGTAGGAATTGTAATACACCAGTTTCTTGGAATGACCTAGTTAATAGAGTTATTTTAGGACCTCAATTGTTGAAGGAAATAGACCTAACTGTGAAACAGGTACAAAGAAATCTTAAAGTTGTCCAAGATAGGCAAAAGAGTCAAGCAGATCTTAAAAGGACTCATAAAGAGTTCTAGGTTGGTAAGCATGTTTTCATTAACGTAAGACATAAGAAGAGCTCATTAAAATTGGGAAGCTGTGCCAAGCTGGCACCCAGGTATTGTGGTCCTTTCGAAATTTTGTCAAGGGTTGGACCCATGGCATAACAACTAGCTTTACCACCAAATCTAAGAATACATTATGTTTTTCATATTTCAGTTTTAAAGAAATATGCACACGATGCTACTCATGTTATAAATTGGAATTATGTACAGGTGGAACAAAATGGCGATTTTCAGGTGGAACCGTATTGTATCCTCGAAAGGAGGGAAACTCTACTCCAGAATTGCACCATTCAGGAGGTAAAGGTGCAATGGAAGCATCTTAGCCCAGAAGAGGCAACCTGGGAGTTGGAGAGTAGTATGCAGGTACCATACTCAGCTTTGTTTCAAGAACACTTAGAAAATGAATGAACAACATCGAGGACGATGTTGAGACTTAAGGGGGGGTGTATGTCACCTACCCAAATTTTGAGACTATTTATTTTATTGCAAAAACATTATGTTAGACTATAATTACAAAGTTTTGTAATTATGACCAAATCTGGTTAAGGATGATTGTAATGACATATTATTATTATTTAATAAATTAAAAGAGGAGACAAACACCCAGGGAACTGCTAAATGAGTGTTCACTAACCCACTAGGAGGAATGGAAGCTGTTAGAAGGAATGGGACAGGTGTCAGCATTTGCACTCCACCACTAGCTGTTGGTTATGGGACAACTACCCCGAAATTTGTGGTATTATCCCCCAGGTGGGTGGAACAGAGCTGTTAGCTCATTAATGACTAGGTTACCCACTAAAAAGGCCTAGGCATCCTAGAGAAGGCAATTCGAATTGAGCAGGGAGCTCCATAATTATCTTCTGCAGAAATCATTCCTCAAGTGTATCAGGTGATCACTGAGAGATTCGAATAGGGAGGCTAAGTGGAAGTGCATTGTAAGTCTGCTGAAATTATTCTGAGAAGGAAACCAGAGGTGCTAGAGCAGGTCTCTTTGACTGCTAAGTCTATATGATTGATGATCTACATTGTTGCTGCAAGTTGATGACCTAAAGCTTCTACAGATTCTTCTTCCTAGTGGTTCAATGAACAAGCTTGGGGGTCCTAAGGAAAGTAATTTGGCTATCTTCAGGAGTAGGTTGGGTGCAACAGCCTCCTTGGGTGTTTGTTTGCTTTATCTACAGTTACAGGTTCTATTTGTTATTTCAGCCTATAAGTAGTTAAATGATTTTCTGCATTTGTAGATTTAGTATTTACAGTTAATGGCATATAGAAGTAATTGTTTCAATTTCTGACCTAGGTATGATTTTTTATAATGGTAGTTAAGTAAATGAGATGATTGATTAAATATCTTCTATGCATTTTTCCCCATACTGTTTTTTGTATAGTACTCTAGTACAGAGAAGTAGAATTAAGATAGATGTATGATGGGAAGAATGCCAAGTGAATGATTAGACTAACACTGTGGTGTTTATTTTAAATCTGCAATATCAATTATATATGTCTAAGCTCAGAATATACAACAACATATCATAAAAACAGATATTGTAGCATTTTCTTTACTTAGTTACAAAAGTAAACATTTCATCTTTGCACAGAACTAGGGTTTTCAATTATCACTATCTATTTTCCTTTTTGAAATCTAATGCTATGCATTCTATTATTATTCTTTTCAGCAATAAGGTGTTATAATTACACTTATTTCAGGCATCATCATTCCTAAAAATTTAACAGCTGCAATTAACATTTTCTTTTTACACAGACTTGCTACTGAGTACATATAACGCTAAATAGATACTTATCATTCG
Organism: Larix kaempferi; assembly: GCA_027924585.1. Taxonomy (NCBI): domain Eukaryota; kingdom Viridiplantae; phylum Streptophyta; class Pinopsida; order Pinales; family Pinaceae; genus Larix; species Larix kaempferi. The sequence continues at coordinate 9,999,182 of BSBM01000314.1, forward strand.
CAAATAATAGCATCACTGTATATTACTTTTGCATTTATAATATCGTGATAGGTTCATAACTGGTTCGACGGTCAAACCCTTATATTCGAATTAGCAACTCAGATATTATCAGTTTCCTAATAGATTAAGATTTCATGTTCAAACATCATTGAATACATACATAAATATTAATTGAAACAAACCATATAAATACATGAACACTAGATTTTATTTCAAAGTTCTCAAATAAAAAACATTGATTTTGGCTCTCGGCTATTACCGAAACAATAGTATAGTTTTTAGTTAAACATAGAACTATCAAAGCCTACCATCGAAACCTACAGGGTAGGGTTTTGACTGGTCAGAACAAGGTCGAAACCTTTGACACGTAGCCATTATAAACGCACAACAGTTCAAACATTAAATTATCACAAACCTGGAAGCATGGCTCACAGTTTTCAACACAAGTAAACATCATCAAGTTACAGGAACCAAAATCTTTGTATATCCAGTTTAGCCGATGGATAAAACCCTCTCAGCAGTTACATTCTTTTACAATTATCTACTCTGAAAAACAACACCATAGGCTAACGCCGAATGGGTTAAGGATTTCATCCTCCCCAGGCTGCCAGACAACTCACAATTTTTTGACGGTGGTTACTTCTCATAGCCCAAGATAAACATGAAGTCTCGGCGAAGAACACATGAAGATCCAACAGTCACCTAACCGAAGCAACAAGGTAACCACCGAAGCTTATGATTTCTTATGCAGTTGCCAGTTAACCAAACTCGAGCTTGGGAACCGAATGGCAAAGGCACCTACCACATGAATAAGGTATGGTCAAAACAAGTGACACAAAAGAATTTTCATTATGGCAAAATAGAAATAACTGCAACTCTTAAAACATTTTAGAAGTAGACAGGATTAGAACTGAAACATTACCTTTAAATATCTATCTCTGGAGTAGTAACGCCATAGCCACTGTAAACCGTATCCATCACTCCACTACCGATTGAAAAGAAGGTTGGAAAATAAATCTGAGAACTATCACTCGACATCCAAGAAAAATCGAGTATTGGATCAACCTACACGCAGAGCTATCACCAACTCTGGAGTCATTCCAACTCTAAAACTATTGCTATAAACTCTCTCAGATGGTCCGGCCCTTTAAACTATCAATTGGTATAAGAAAACCCAACAAGTCACAAGTTCGAATCGTAGAGAAACTCCAAAGAACCTGCTAACGAAACCCTAGAGTTTCTCGGTTTGTCGGCCTCTCCACAGAGCCACCTCCCAACACACTGAATTCCAAAGGAAACAATAACCTCAAAAATGTAGTGGAGTTTAGGGTTAATACCAAAGTCCAATAATCTCACTCTTTTTCAATGGTGGAGAATGTTCATCACAGCACATCATGATTCGAAGCACCAACTGCATTAAATCCTAATTAATAACCCTTTCCACTGTGGAGACAGATAGGACAACCCTCAAGATAGATCAAATACAACTCGACCACATTGACTGCCCTGTCACATTACCTTCACATGTTATGAACCACGATGGAAGCCACGGTGATAATCCACTGAATCCGGTTGATGGGAGTATTAAAGGCCAATGGTGAATTCGAAAGCCTGCCAACAAGTAATCATCACAGTATTAATTACCCTGTCCACATCACGCTTGGCTCAATAGTTATGTTACAAGCCTGTCAATACATACAATAGTATAAGTCATAGTTTACCTTAGGTTAATGCGTTAGCTAGGTATCGACTCTATATTCTAAGGTTCACATGGACGCACTTATATTCACGTCATTTCATAACTTATTACATAAAGAAATTGCATATAGTATCGATGCTATATGTTTGATATGGGATTTACATATAGTTTCGATGTTATGAGAAATTTCATAGGTTATGCATATAGGAGTTTATGTAATAGGAATTGCATATATTATGCATATAATTTTAGGTTATAGATAATACAAAGATATTATATATAGTGTACATTCTAGGAATTATGTGAAAATACATATAGTTCATACTATAGGATATGCATGTAACTTTGCATATAGTTCTTGCACCATAGAAATGAACAATAGTTGCATATAGCTATTATGTCAAAGGATATGCATGATATTTATTTACAGTTTGCATTTAATAGAAATAGCGTGATAACTATATAAAGATGCAAAACACATATTAGAGCATGAAGTACCTAGCTCACAACTTTGAAGACTTAGTAAAGTCATCATGATAACATGAACCTATATATATTCTGAACAAAGTATGAAATCACTAGTACGGGAAATGAGAATAAGTATAACAAACATACTTTTTGTTATGAAACCCAGATTATAACTGACGATATCTCACCCGGATACATTTCATTATTATTCTCTAAAACCATTAAGACATTTGGAGATTACTTAAACTAGTTAGGAATTCTTCTGTTACACTTCGTAAACATTAACGCCCTTACTGGTAATCTGCAAAAGGAACGATTCAAATGCTTTAGCATGAATTCTAAGTAAGCCTCAGGGTACCCTTAGGACCCCTTCATCATCAAACAGAAGAATAACAATTAGCACTTATAACATTATATCGGTTGAACATTGACGTAAGTAATATCGCTGAGATGAGCAGAACATCCAATAGCATCGAATATAGATATTCGATATCATGTCGCAAACAATACAATTATGATGATTACAAACATTTAGTACATCAAGATGGCATAGAAGCATTTATTATAATTTCGCACAGTTAATATATGCATTAATAGCTACGTTGAAAAATTTTAAATTTTTGTGATAGAATGATTGAATGTTAGATATGCTCGACTGATTGAGATAGAATGACTGAATGTTAGATATGCTTAACTGATTGAGATATGGTGACTGAATGTTACATTTTCTCGACTGATTGAGATACAATGATGAATGATAAATATGATTTATTGATTGAGAGAAAATGATGAATGAAATATATGCTCGACTGACTGAGATATTATGATGGATGATGAAATATTTCATAGTGCAGCGCTACTAATGCGTGCTTGAGTGTGTGTGTGTGAAATGGCAGGTAAGATGATTTACTGACTGACCCACAAGGGAATTATAGGGGTTGTAAGAACGGAAAGAACACATAGGGATACGACGACAGACTGTCGACCCTGCAATAGCAATTCACGCATGGGTAGGAAGTTGTTTCATCTCACCCAGGGAAGCGTGTTTCGTACGTGCGAGGCCATAACGACTTGGTCACATATGATGAGTTGAGGGGCGTGCGATAAGGAGGACCTTATCCCTCAACAGCCCTTAGTCTCCAAGAAAGCGTAGTTGGAAAGTCACGGTAAAGATTCCTGATCACTACGCAGCACTCCCCATAAAAAGAAAGAAAAGAATTGTCGGAAGGGCCCGCCGAAGAGGTACCTTGACAAGAACAAGAGGAAGAAATAAATCAATTGTATAAATAAAAATTTCACATAAGATTTAAGAAATATTTTAATCTATTTTGTTTTGAAAAGAGGAAAAAGAATTATAAATAAAATAAAAAATATTAATAAAAGAATTATTTGACTCTTACTTTTATTTTATGATTTTGAAAAAGAATTTAGATTAGGTTGGAATTCTTTTATGAAGAACTATTTTAAAACTATTTTTATGATTTCATATATATATATATATATATATATTTAAAGAAGAAATTTGAAATGAAGTAAGTATTAATAAAAGAAATTACTTTTATTTTCATTTTATTATTTTGAAAAAGGAAAACTAGAAAGGTGAATTAAATGGGAATTTGTAATAAATTAAATAGGTTATGTGCATGTGAGGACACATGGCACACAGACTCTTGTAACTTGAGAATAAATAGTAATGAAATATTAAATTAAATAAGTTATGTGCATGTGAGGACACATGGCACACAGACTCTTGTAACTTGAGAATAAATAGTAATGAAATATTAAATTAAATAAGTTATATGCATGTGAGGACACATGGCACACAAACTCTTGCAACTTGAGAATAAATAGTAATAAAATATTAAATTAAATAAATTATGTGCATGTGAGGACACATGGCACACAGACTTTTGTTATAAAAGAAGGGAGGAGAAGGAGAAAAGGGCATCTCTTGCTCCCTAGTGCTGGATGGACACCGGAATCGAGAATTGATTTTATGGTTCTTGTGAGTTGGGCTTAGCTTGACCGGGGATTGGGAGATCCCAACGGGAAGCTTGCTAGTGTGTTCTTATGACCCCATTAGCTTGGGGGTTTGGGGTGAAGGAGTTTAACCCCGATATAGTAGGGTGGTCAACCGATGGGTATCTTGGTAAAATCGGCAAGGCTGGAAGCGACTCGGGGAAGATCGACGACCGTACATACAAGGACTTCGTCAACAGAGTGCTCAACTACTATCGAAAGGTATAATGTTCCATTTTTATGTACAAGTTGAGTTTATGAAATTTGATTTATGGTTTTATATTTAATTTTTCAAGTTAATTTTAATTTTCATATGATGTTAGTTCTATTTTGGAAGTCATTTTGGGGTACCCGAAATGGGGGTACCTACAATTTCTACTAAGCTCCTTATCCCTACATCAATTAAGAGTTATCCATACATCAAGTACCTGTTATTTTTTATATTCTTTTTTATTTTATAATTGTTTATTTTGAACCATAAAATTAATCTGGAGAGTAAACTTCTCTGATCCTCTTACAATCTAGGATTAATCTAGAGAGTACACTTGTCTAATCCTCTTACAATCTAGGAAAAGCATAGATGCTACTTTAACCCAAATTTTAAAATATAAAACCTATCAGTGTAAGTGTAAAGATATAAACACCTATCAATATAAAAATAGACTAAATTGTATTAAAAGACGTTCAAAGATCTGTAATGGAAAGTACTCATTGTAAATGAATTGAGATAACAAATAATTTTGAGCTCTTATGGATTTGGCAGGAGCGGAGGTGTTGTGTGTTATTGCAACAAATAGTGATTTCATTATATAAATTAAAGAGCTGAAATATTCTCCCAAGGAAATCATAGGAACCTTACACGGACCACCACCATTGGTCCATGTGAAGTCCAAGAAAATGTATGAGAGACCGTTCATGGGAAAATGTGTCAAAATAACTCGTATTCTGAAATTGTTTGTAGGAAATACAGAGGAATTAGTGCAGTGAAATGTGACGCTGCTGAGCTATTTCGTACATGGGATTCTTTATAAAAACTTTGAGTTGGTAGTGTTTTGGAAGGAAGCAACTTTAACGTGATTCACTTAAGAAGAGAGACGGTTAATTTTATTATAAAAATAGGAAAAAAACTTCAAATGTTTTCATTGAAGATAAATGAGATTCGATGTCTTGGCCCTCTAGATAATTAGAAATTGGGTTTTAATTATACCGTAAGGCATTTTATTTCAACTTTTGGGGTGGGGCGAGGGTTGCAGATTTTTCATTTTTAAAAAAATGAATGGCTAGATTTGAAATATAACCGAATATTCTTAGTTGCGTTCATGATTGGAGCATTGAGATTTAATGAAATAACTCATGCGCATGTTTAAATCCAATCACCAGTAATGATTTTTTTTTAAATAGGGTTATTACAGATGGCTGGCAGTTTGACACTACAAAGATGGCTGGAATGGCTGGTAGTTTCAAATAATGTTGCCAGGTAGAGCTTGGTCGTTTCAAATACCACTCAATTCTCGATGTTTCAAATACCATCAAATGCTGGCCACTTCACATAACGTTGTAAAATTGCAGACACTCCCGATCTCAAATAGCAATAAGGTTGGCCATTGTCACTCCATCAACATGCAGGAATCGACCTGAATGACAGTAATTTGTAGGCGGTAGCACAAAAGCAGATACATCAACACTATATCACCTGCTTAATCCATGGATATGTTGATGGAAAGCCATTTAATGTTACCATTGTTGGCGTGATTGTTGAAAAATGGTTGTAGACTATGTTGTAGATGCTGAAAGGTGATCTTGAATCCTGTTATTCAAAGGAACTCAATTTCCAGGTATGCCTTGTGAGGCCTAAGGAATTTAATATACAACTAACTTGAATATAGCTAACGAGCAGATGAATGGAATGTGTGGATTATTTGTTTTTCACGACCTCAGGATCACTGTATTTGGCATGGACGGCTTCTATGTGGCGTGTGAAGTGGTGCTCTTCGAGCATTAGCTGTGGATGTTAGAGAACGCGGATCCATAATCCATTTGGAGCGATTACAGTTTGGAGGAAATGGTCGATTTCTATCCTTGTCATTAATTGGAAAAAAAGCCGGTTAATTCTGTCTTGTTTTTGTGTGTGTGTTTTTTCATTTTTCAAATCATCTCCATCTTGCAGTGAGTGAAATATTTCTTCATCCGAAAATGGAGCCTAAGAATAGGAATTTCATAAATTGTATAGGAAGTGATAAAATAACCAGGGTGATGAATATGCCATTAAAAGTTGTTTCCTAGTGTTTTGTGATGCAATGCAACTTAGTGCTACATATGTTAAGTGAAATGATCTTGTACAGGGGTTTCGAAGTGTAAATTGGACCCTCCAGCATATCAGATTGGGAATTCTTTTAAATATTTTTTGTTAGACGAGCCACTACAAATGATCTTGTACTTCTTTTTAAATGATTTTAAAAGAGCCAATTAGGACCTCGATTTCGTATCAGTTTGCAAATTCTATTAATTAATTTTCGATTTTGTATCAGTTTGCAAATTCTATTAATTAATTTTCGATTTCGTATCAGTTTGCAAATTGTATTAATTAATTTGTGTTAGAGGAGCTTTTCAAATCAGTGGACTCAATCTGCATCTAGATCTCTAATTTACTCATAATATAACCTTCTTTGTACTTGTTGTATTTAAAAAGCTTCAGATCATTTTGAAGTGAATCTACCAAGTTTTGTTTTAAGCAGTTATTTACAATTATGTACATTACATGATGTGCTAGTGTTATGATTTTTCTCTGGCGTTATGCTTTGCAGTATTTTTAATATGAAATTAGAGTACATTGAAATTAGAGTAGTTTTTACGATGATATTTTTTAAATTCATTTTTTCACAGACAGAACATAAAAGAAAAAAAAAAGGAAAAAGTGGTTTCTAAAAAAGAAAACTACAGCTTACCCAAAAAATAGATTTGATACAAAAGTAAATATGCACAACTGTCTGTATGATCAACATATACCACTAAGCCAGAATATCACTTCTATATCGTAATAGGACAAGTGATGAAAGGCGAAAAAACACCTCCAAAGAGGCCTCATGATGCCATAGGTTTTGGATCAAAAACTGTATGCAGATCCGGAGAATGATAACTTCTTCGCCTAGTACCTTGATTTAGTTCTAGAGCTTCTTTTGAATGTCAATTTAAGCCTCTGTAGATCTGCCAAAGATTCTCACAAATGCAAATGCCACACAACGTCCGATCGAACGGAGGGTTTGGTTTCTCAACAACGAGTTCAGAAAAATAACAGAACACTCCAGGTAAACATATAGTATTATCAAAATAACCATAGCATTCAACATTTAAAGGCATAATTTTTATAATGGTTATATACAATTATGTTTCATACTTTTCTTATTTCGAAATATTTTTACAAATTCCTTATGTTAAATGTCATGTGGGAATTCTCTCTAATTCCTTTGGTTTGAATGAGGGACCTCTTCCCTAAACCAAGGCCATTCATCATTTTTCTTGAACTTCCATAGTACACAACCTTATATCAAACAGCTTGATATGAATATAGAAAAGCATGAACTTGAAGCCTTTATATGAATATAGAAAATCATGAAGCATTATTTCAGTGCATGTAAAATATTATTGTTATTGATTTTAAGAGCATTTATTTTTTTTTCAGAATTTTATTTGTGGTATGGTGGAATTGAACCCCACCCCATCCCATACTTTCTGAATAGCATGGGCCCTTCGCTCACCAAGTGAGCTACAATCTTTTTCCCTAAGAACATTATGTGTATCTTATACATTGATAAATTGGAAAGAATAATTCATTCATAGTTTAATTACATGAATAATTATACTTTACCCTATAAAGTATTGTCTACAGAAGAAAAAGAATCAGAAGCGACATTTATATATAAATTGCATAAGGTAGACTGGAAATTCTCCTGCCAACATGAAAATTACAAAGCTTCATCTACTGGTAAAGTGGCGATATAAGCACCCAAGATATAGATATAAGAGATGTGGGGCATCATAAATAATAATTTTTGATTATTTGCATTTGTAGGACTTAAGGAGAGCCCCACAGAAGGTGCACATGATGGCACAAAAGGTGTGAGAATAGAGTGTTATGTTGCAAAATCTGTGCTGGCTTTTCACTTCCACAATGAAGGCTCCTCTCCAACATCTCGAGCAGAGTCCTGCAACCGGCTTAGGGTTTTTCACCGTCCTCTTCTCATACCACAAACACAGACTCGACACCATATTTCCACACATAGAGAACTCCCAACTACAATAATCTATTATTTGCAATGGAATGGAATCTGTTACTTTTTCAGCCAAACCTGTAGACAAATACTACACAACTCGACTCCACACAAGTATCCTACATGGACTGAATGAATAAATATCCAGATGAGTTGCACTAAAAGTTTTAAATGCCCTCGCTGATTATTTTGGAATTGAGGCTAAATACATCTCACCACATAAATTCTAGGATATACACGCTTGAATTGCATGATCATATGATGCAGTAGTAATGCAACGCGTCGGTGTAAAGAGGCTCAATGCTTACATGGTTCACACATGGATATGTCTTAAAATTTCTATTTCATTTTATTCTTTTTTTCAAATCTATTACCTTCTCTTACTCACGAATGGAATTTATGGAAATTTTACTTGTTATAAAGACATTTATGGAAAAATATTTTTTATTTTTTATTTTTCATAGTTTAATTATATGAATAATTATACTTTACATTCATGGTTTAATTACATGAATAATTATACTTTACCCTATAAATTATTATCTATAGAAGATAAGAAAAATTTGGAAATATTGTAATTAATGAGCTGATAGCGTATCTGATATGCATCGGCTCTGTCAGTCACTTAGTAAGTCTGCAATGTCAGAAGTCAGTTAGTCAGTTTGCATCCAATCCGGCTCACGACAAGTTAGTATTTATGTAGCCGCGCCAAAACTTCTTAGGTAGAAATTTATTACAGTCTTTAATGAAACCCTATAGCTTCTAGGAGAAGCCAAGCCAAGTTTGTGTATAAATGAAAATCACCCTCGGAAGATTAAATAGAGATGTGTAAGGAGCTCAAGCTCCGTAAGAGATAGAGATAAGAAATGTATGTGAGGGAAGAAGAGTGAAAGGAGGAGAAGCTCATCCCATGAAATGTATGAAGAGCCCAAGCTCAATAAAATTGTGAAAGATTGAAGTAAAATTCATCTCTCTGTAAGTGCTGCAAAGTTACTCTGTTTTACAGAGATAATATATATGTCTTTAGTTTTATGTATTCATTCTCAAGAATGTTGGTTTATGCATCCCGCACATCTACTTCATATTGACCTGAGTAAAGGTTGTTTACATTTACGGTCTATAAATCAAATCAAGATTCCAAGTATTGCACGGTGGTGAATATCCTATTTTAATGTGCAATAACTTCTACATATGTTTCGATTCTTATGTTTAGCATGAAATATATTTATGCAAAGTTTGTTTAAAGATTGGGTTATGCGCAGCTAAATAGGTATGGGAAGTTAACTTGTGCGCGGTTAACCTTCGTAAAGTTAAAAGAAGTTTGCAAAGGTAAATTTGTGTGAAGTGCGAAGTTCATACAAAGTCAAGTTCCGCAAGGTTAGAGAACTGCGTAGCAAAGTTCACCTGCGTAGTAGAAAGTCGAAATGCGCAAGTAATCACCGCGCAGTAAAAAGTGGAATCTCGCAGGTAATTTTCACGCAGTTAATTTATGAAGAAAAGTATTCGCAAAAATAATTAGAGGAAAGTATTTGCTAAGTGAAGCACAGCTCTAAAGCAAAGAAAAGAAAGATATTCACTGCACAAGTGAGTGAAAGATATTTACTGCGTAGGTCAAATATTTTGACTGCGCAGTGTGCTTTTCCCTTGATCTGGTATCAAAGCTTGGTTTACGGAAAGTGGAAATTGTATTTACAAAAGGGAAAAGTGTTTAAAAATGGCTTCCACTTTGGGTAATTTGCAAACTCCAATATTTTCTAGTAAAAATTATGAATATTGGTCTCTAACTATGAAAGCATTGTTTAGAGGTCAAGATGTATGGAAAATAGTCCATCATGGCTATGCAGAACCAGTAGATCTAGCAACATACAACAATCTCACACAAGCTGAGAACGATGTTCTGAAGGAACAAAGGAAAAAATATGGAAAGGCATTGTTCCACATACATTAAGCAACACATGAATCCATACTCCCAAGAGTAGCAATAGCGTAGTCAGCTAAGGAAGCATGGGACACGCTGGAAACTTCATATCAAGGTTTGAACAAGGCAAAGACTGCCAAACTTCAAATTCTTAGAAGAGATTTTGAATCTCTGTCAATAAAAAATACAGAGTCAGTAGAATCATTCTACACTCGTGTTATTGGTTTGGTTAATCAAATAATGTCTCATGGAGAAACTCTAGGTGATCAAAGAGTTGTTGAAAAAGTTCTTAGAGTTCTTCCAAAGAAATTTGAATCTTTAGTTGTGACCCTCGAGGAAAACAAAGATCTGTCCCAATTTACTATTAATGAGTTGCAAGCCTCATTACTTAATCATGAACATAGAATCAGTGGTTGAGATACATCACTGGAAGGTGCATTCGCAGCACATTCATCCATAAGTCATGGAAGAGGCAGAGGAAGATCAAACTCTAGAGGGAGGAAGAAGTTCTTTCAGAGGAGGTCGCAGCAGCAGCTCTGCGCATGTTGCTGGTAGAGGTCATAATCAAACTCCCAGTCATCCAAGTGGACAAAGGTATGATAAATCAAAAATTCAATGTCATTACTGTAAGAAGTTTGGACACTTTGCATATGAATGCAGGAAGAAGTAGTATGACCAAGGAAAGCAAGGCCAAACACAGTCAAGCAACAACAACACTTCGAACCGCTCACTGTTCTTAGCATGTGCATCACTACTTGAATGCAATGTTGTCCAAGAAAGTCCAAATGGCATATGGTATTTAGACTCAGGCTGTAGCAATCATATGACTGGTAATTTAAATCTATTTTCTAGTCTAGATAAATCAGTTCAAACTGATGTCACACTTGGAAATAATATTCAAGTCACTGTTTTGGGTAAGGGTACTGTTGATATTCTAACAAAATAGGGGGAGCAGAAATATATTCCTGGTGTTTATTATGTTCAAGGTTTGAAGTATAATTTGATGAGCATTGGACAACTGGTGAAAAAAGGTTACAGAGTTCACATGATAGGAAATCATTGTGTGATCAAAGACATATATCCAAGCAATCAGTTAATTGTTGAAGTGTAGATGACAAGCAATCGCTTGTTTCCTTTGAGGATTACACCAATCATAAAAGGAAAAACAACTCAAGTTGTTCATGGAAGTCAGAATGAAAATTCTAGAACTGCATTCAGTGTAGAGAACAAAGGAGCAGACATTCACTGTGCAAAGGAAGAAAAAGACAACGCAATGCAAGTTGTGTTTCAAACAGAAATAAAGAATGAATCCTGGTTATGGTACTTTAGATTTGGACATCTAAATTTTGGTGGGATAAATCTATTGCACAAGAAGGACATGGTGAAAGGATTTCCATTGATTGAAAAGCCAAAGAGAATTTGTGAAACCTGAATCTTTGGAAAACGACACAGAGAGACTTTTCCAGTCGAAAAGTCATACAGAGCTCGCACACCACTTGAAATTGTGCATTATGATATATGTGGACCAATGCAAACACCATCCATGGGAGGATGCACTTATCTTCTCACATTTATTGATGATTTCACAAGAAAAACATGGTTCTATTTTCTAAAACATAAATCTGATGCATTTAGTTATTTTCAGCAGTTCAAGGCACTTGTGGAGAAGTAGAATGGTTATAGCATCAAGATATTAAGAACAGATAGAGGTGGTGAGTATGTTTCAAATGAATTTTTAATTTTTTGCAAAAATCATGGCATACAGAAGCAATTCACTGCGTGGTATACACCGCAGCAGAATGGTATTGCAAAGAGGAAGAACCAAACCATCATGGAGTTGGCACGCAGTATGTTGGAAGACATGCATCTGTCAAATGAATACTAGGTTGAAGCAGTGGAAACTACTGTTTACATCATGAATCAATGTCCAACGAACAGTGTGAAGAACAAAGTTCCGCAGGAAGCATGGACAGGTATGAAAAATAGTGTTTCATATTTAAATTTTTTTGGTTATGTAGCATATGCTCATGTTCCAAATGAGATGAGAAGAAAATTAGACAATAAAGGACAAAAATGCATTTTTATTAGGTATTATGAAGACAAAAAAGCATACAAGTTATATAACTCTGTCACAAGAAAAGTTATTATCAGTCGAGATGTTCAGTTTGTAGAAAATGAAGCATGGGATGGAACTGTAGAGAAGAATGTGAAAATCGTGTCACCTGTTGAACATGATGACAGCGCAGAAGATGTGGTTGAGACTCCGCATGTGAATCAGAACTGCGCAGCTCTGTCTACTCCCAGGATTGCGCAACATGTTCCAGCACAAGGAAATCCAACACAAGTCGCAGCTCAAGTAACTCCCACAATCACACCAAGTGCATAGCAAACTCCATCAAGCAGTTCATGTAGTTCGACACCGACAACTCCGACAAAGACAAGAACTCTGCGTGAGATATATAAGACTGGTACACCTAATTCATTCTCAGTTTTTGCATTAGTTTCTCAAGTTAATGATTCTCTAACATTTGAAGAAGCTATTGAAGATAAAGTTTGGGCACAAGCCATGGATGAAGAAATAGAATTCATTGAGAAGAATCAAACATGGGAATTAGTTGATGTTCCTAAGGATAAAGATGTTATAAGCATCAAATGGATTTATAAGACCAAGCAAGATGCTGATGGAAATGTGCAGAAGCACAAGGAAAGATTGGTAGCAACAGGGTTCACTCATCAGCCTGACATAGACTTCAATGAAACCTTTTCACCTATAGCTCGAATGGACACTATCAAAACATTTTTAGCCATCCCAGCTCATAAGACATGGCTTGTTTACCAAATGGATGTTAAGTCTGCATTTTTAAATGGTTATTTGGAGGAGGAAGTATATGTGGAGTAGCCACAAGGCTATGAAGTTCCAGGACAAGGGCACAGAGTATACAGACTGAAAAAGGAACTCTATGGTTTGAAGCAAGCTCGCAGAGCTTGGTATAGTCGCATTGGCTCATACCTCATTCAGAATGTATTTCACAGAAGTGAATGTGAGCCAATGATGTACACAAAAATCAACAAGGAAGGTAATAAGCTAATTGTCTTCCTATATGTAGATGATTTAATATTTGTTGATGATTTTGGCATAGAAGAATTTAGAACAGTCATGGAAAGTGAATTTGAAATGATTAATTTGGGGCTTATGAAGTATTTTTTGGGAATTCAAGTCCAACAGACTGAAAAAGGCATATTTACATCTTAGTCAAAGTATGCAAGTGATGTCTTGAACATATTTAAGATGTTAAGCTGTAAGACGGCTCTAACACCAGTGATAACAGGTTTGAAATTGAGCAAGGATGATGATGGATCCAATGTAAATCATACGTTGTTTAAAAGGCTCATTGGAAGCCTTATGTATCTTACAGCAATAAGGCCAGACATCATGTATGGAGTCAGTTTAATCTCAAGATTCATGGAGTCACCAAAAGAATATCATTGGCAAGCAGGTAAAAGAATTATGAGGTATGTAAGTGGAACAAAAGACTTTGGTATTTTGTATTCAACCTCGAAAAATTTCAAACTCATTGGATACACTGACAGTGAAAATGGAGGTAGCATAGATGACAGAAAAATCACATCTGGGAATACATTTCATGTAGGAACAGGTTTTGTATCATGGGATTCAAAGAAACAACCCATATTAACTATTTCTTCAGTAGAAGTAGAGTATTTCGTAGCTACAAGTGCTGCATGTCAAGCCGTTTGGATGCGCAGGATGTTAAGTGATCTGTCGTAGAACCAGCAAGAACCCACAGTCATTTACTGCGACAACAATTCAGCTATTTCATTATCAAATAATCATGTGTTCCACAAGAGAACCAAGCACATTGACACAATGTATCATTTTATCAGAGAATTGATAAACAACAAATAAATTTGTTTAGAATTTTGCAGGTCTGAAGATCAGGTAGCAGATATATTTACAAAACCATTGGTAAGGGACACATTTCAATATCTGCGAAGTTGTTTGGGAGTAACAAGTTCTGCGCAGTAAACTTCGTCATGAACAAAGCATGTTTAAGCTCTAAAATATTTTGTAAAACTTATTTTTGTTTAATGATCCCCATACACTCATAATTAAGGGGGGCTATTGGAAATATTGTAATCAATGAGCTGATATCGTATCTGATATGCACTGGCTCTGTCAGTCACTCAGTCACTCAGCAATGTCAGAATTCAGTCAGTCGGCTTGCAGCCAATCCGGCTCACAGCAAGTTAGTATTTATGTAGCCACGTTTGTATTTCGCAGGCCCAAAACTTCTTAGGTAGAAATTGATTACAATCTTCCATGAGAAGCCAAGCCAAGTTTGTGTATAAATGAAAATCACTCTCAGAAGATTAAATAGAGATGTGTAAGGAGCTCAAGCTCTGTAAGAGATAGATATAGAAGAGATAGAGATAAGAGATGTATGTGAAGGAAGAAGAGTGAAAGGAGAAGAATTTCATCCCGTGAAATGTATGAAGAGCCCAAGCTCTGTAAAATTGGGAAAGATTGAAGTAAAAATCATATCTCTGTAAGTGCGGCAAAGTTACTATGTTTTACAGAGGTAATATATATAAGTCTTTAGTTTTATGTATTCATTCTCAAGAATATTGGTTTATGCATCCCGCACATCTACTTCATATTGACCTGAGTAATGGTTGTTTACATTTACGGTCTTTAAATCAAATCAAGATTTCAAGTATTTCACGGTGGTGAATATCCTAGTTTAACGTGCAGTAACTTCTAGATATGTTTCGGTTCTTATGTTTTAGCATGAAATATATTTATGCAAAGTTTGTTTAAAGATTGGGTTATGTGCAACTAAATAGGTATGGGAAGTTAACTTGTGCGCAGTTAACCTTCGTAAAGTTAAAGAATTTTACAAAGGTAAATTTGTGTAAAGTGCGAAGTTCATACAAAGTCAAGTTCCGCAAGGTTAGAGAATTGAGCAGCAAAGTTCACCTGCGCAGTAGAAAGTCGAAATGCGCAGGTAATCACCGCACAGTAAAAAGTAGAATTGCACAGTTAATCACCGCGCAGTATTCGCAAAAATAATTAGAGCAAAGTATTTGTTAAGTGAAGTACAGCTCTAAAGCAAAGAAAATAAAGATATTCAGGTTAGTAAATCATTTCACTGCCGAGTGTGCTTTTTCCCTTGAGAAAAAGAATCACATTTACATATAAATTGCATAGGGCATAAAAACCCTCTGTTACATCAAACAATGTGCATTTAGGATTTAGCTCATGAGTACTAGGGTAAGGATCTATTTTGTGATTCTAGGACATAATACACAAGAATAGGTGAGAATTTTTAGTTAATTAACAATATATGTGAAGAGAGAAGTGAAAAGCAACACGGTCGATACCAAAATTATAACCTAAATCATGTTTTACAATCACAATTAATATTTCCACCTCTAATAGGTTCATTATACTCTCTAATAGGTTCATCATACTCTATGTCCATTAAGTCGAATGCCAATGTAAACAACACGCAAATAATTTCGACAACAAATTAATATACAACTCAGTTATAGTAACTGCAAGTAATCCATTCTTCATTCAAATATTGAGAAGATTGAGTTCAAAATAAAGGTGTATGATAAATGACACTAGAGATTACACTCCATAAGATTAATTATTAATATGGCTTTCATCATTCCGTAATTAATGAAATATAACCGCTTATGTTTACTCTTTGGCTGCATTCATTTATCAACCATATACTAACCCAACTTGATGGAATGTTCATATGCAGCTTGAGTGATTGTAAATATTTTTCAACTCGATGGAATGTTCATATGCAGCTTTAGTGATTGTAAATATCGAGTTGACGTCATTTCTAAAATTTCATTTACTATGGCTTTATTTCATTTCCTATAATTTTGAAGCAGTTATGAAAGAGTGAGAAGGGGTATTAATGTTAAAACTATTTTGAAGTCTACATTTCTGTTAAACATAAATTTTTTAGCCATGGATATTGTCTGGTTTAATTTATGTTATGTTTATGTAATATTTATTTCTTCTGACCTTATTTATTTCGTGGGTTTAGTTTTGAACCGTCGAGTTGATAATCGAAATTACATATTATCATTTATATAGTATACAAATATTATATTGGAACGGAAACTGAACACAAGTATTTTGATGTAAATGTAATATAAAGTAAAGTTACCACTTAACATGGAGGATGATTAGGAATGTATTGATGTGGAAGCACAATGTGAGGATGATTTGAAATGTATTGATGCAGAAGCACAATGTTTCAAATATAAATAGGATATTAATGCTTCAAATGTATATGTAATAAATATACACAATATTGATTACATATAAAAAAAAATTGATTATATTGAGAAACATAATAAATATAAATTTCAGTTTTAAATATCAAAACCTATAAACATATTAAAAGATAAATGCTTCCATACTGAGAAATATAAAAACTTGGTTTTTAAAAGTAAAGACATCGGAGGCTTTATGTTCTCTGTACATGTGATCTAGGGTAAAAGGCTCGGGTTTTCAACCTAGTGAGATTTTTTAGATTTTCTACCTGGGTTCTGCACAGGGTAAAAGGGCTTTCAGATATATTTTATTTATAATTTATGTGGATATTTTCATTTATAATTTATCTCAAAGCAAACATTCCCAATTTTTATTTACAATTTATAAGAGAGCAAAAGTTCTATATTTTGATTTGTATTTTATTTTACATCAAATGTTACATTAAAATGAATATATTTTTTTAGATGGAATTTTATTTGTTTTAAAATAACTTTTTAACAGCTTCACGAACATTCTTCTCCTTTACCCATTCAATTTTATTTTTAATGTAAACATTGAATTTTATTTTTAATGGAATAACTTTTGTAAAAATATTATAAAAATGTTGTGAATTTTTTTTTTTTTTATCTAATTTTATTAAAAAAGATTTAATATATAGTTTTGTATAAATTTATTTAATATATTTTAAAATTCTACCAATCATAAATAAAATAATATATAAATCATAAACAAAAGCATATAGTGATAAATAATAAATGAGCATTAATAATAATAACAATATAAAATTAGTATTAATATTAATTTTAATGTTAACATTAACGTTAGCACTCATATTAATACAAAATCTAATTTTAATGTTTAATATTAGCATTCATGTTAATATTAACATGAATACTAACATTATAAACATTAAAATTAATCAAGCCATGGTCAATCATGAATGCTCAATCATATGATTATGATTGATTAATATGACTAAACATTATTTTAATATGTGTATGCTTGATTAAATATTAACAATAATAATGGTACTCATCATTATAAGTCAACCAAAAGTCAACAAAAAATAGACCATGGTCAACAAAAGTCAATTGTGGTCAATCAACGTCAACCATGGTCAATCATGGTCAACCATAGTCAACCATGGTCTACCTTGTTCAACCATAGTCAACTAAAGTCCGACAAAAGTTAACCATGGTCAAACAAAGTCAACCATAGTCAACCAAAAGTAAACCAAAGTCAACCACATTATGGTTAATAAAAAATTCAATGAAGCTTGACTAAAGTCAACCTTGGGAAGCCAAATTCAACCATGGTCAACCAGAAGTCAACTATAGTTGAATAAAAAATTCAACCATGGTCAAGTAAAGTTAACCGTGGTAAACCAAATTCAGTTATGGTCAACCAAATTCAACCACGGTCGACCATATTCATCCAAAATCAACCAAAAGTCAACCATGGTTAACCATAATCAACTGAAGTCAACCATCGTCAACCAAAGACAACCAAAAGTCAACCATGGTCAAACAAAGTCAACCATGGTTAATCATGTTCAACCATTATCAACAAAAAATAAACCATAGTAAACCAAATTCAACCATGGTCAACAAAAATCCTACCAATGTTAACCATGGTCAGCTAATGTCAACCATTGTTAAGAAAAAGTCAACCATGGTCAACCAAAATGAGGCATAGTAAACGGAATTCAACCAATTTCAACCAAAGTCAATTGTGGTCAACCGAAGTCAACCATGGTAAACTATGGTCAATCGAAGTCTAGCATGGTCAACCAAAGTCAACCATGGTCAACCGAAGTCAACCAAAGTCAGTCACAGTCAACAATGGTAAACCATGAACAATAATGGTCAACCATGAAGAACCATGGTTAACTAACTAAGGTCAACCATATTAAAAAAGGTTCAACCATAGTTGCTTAAGCATAGTCAAGGAGATGGTCAACCATAGTAAACCATGAACAATCATGAACAACCATAGTTAAATAGTCAACAATCACGCCATACCATGAACAACCATAACCAACCATAGTCAGCCATGAACAACCACCATCTACAACAGTCAATCATGAATAAACATATTCAACCATGGTCAATCCTCATAGACCATGGTCAACCATGAACAACCATAGTCAATAATGGTCAAGCATGGTCAACCAAAATCAACCATGGTTAACCATAGTCACCATATTCAACCATGGTAAGCTAAAGTCAACCATGGATAACCAAAGTCTGCGAGGGTCAACCAAGGGAAACCAAAAGTGAACCAAAGTCAACCATGGTAAATCAAAGTCAACAATATTCAACTAAAGTCACCAAGGTCAACCAAAAGTCAACCATGATCAACGAAAGTCAACTAAAGGTTAACCAAATCCACCTAATGTCAACCATGGTAAACCAAAGTCAACTATAGTTAACCATGCTCAACCATAGTCAACCAAAGTCAACCATAGTCAACCATGGTCAACTAAAGTAAGCCATGGTCAACCAAAGTCAACTATGGTCATCCAAAGTCTATCATGGTTAGTGAAATTCAACCATGGTCAATTGTATTCAACCAAAGTCGTTCATTGTCTACCATGGTCAAACATAGTCAACCATGTACAACCATAGTAAACCATTCTCAAACATAGTCAACCAATGGTTAGCGATGGTCAACTAAAGTCAACCATAATCAAGAATAGTTTACGATGACCAACCATGGTCAACCATACTACTCCATGGAAAGCCAAAGTCAACCATGTTCAACCAAATTCAACCATGGTTAACCATAGTTGACCATGGTAAACCATAGACAAGTTAACCAAAACTAGCCCTAGTCAAGCAAAGTCATCCATGGACAAGAAAACTCAATCATGGTTAACTGCAATTAATGAAAGGTCAACCAAAGTCAACCATCAAGAACCAAATCCAACCATAGTCAACCAATGTCAACCCTAGTCAACCATGGTCAATGAAAGTCAACTATGGTGAACCCTCGTCAAGCATAATCAACCATGCATAGCCATAATTAACTATGGTCAACCATAGTCAACCAAAAGTCAGTTATTGTCAACCAAAGTCAACCATGGTCAACGATAGCTAACCATGGTAATCCAAAGTCAACCAAATCGAACCATGGTCATCTAAAGTCAACCATGATCAACCAAAGTTAACCATGGTCAACCAAAAGTCAACCAATGTCAATTTTGGTCAACCGAAGTTAACCATATTCAGCCAAATTCAACCATGGTCACCCATAGTCAACCAAAGCCAGTCAAAAGTTAACCCTACTCAACTGAAGTGATCCATGGTCAACCATAGTGAACCATAATCAACCAAATTCAACCATCGTAAAGTAAAGTCAAACATGGTCAACCAAAAGTCAACCATGGTCATCCAAAGTCATCCAATGGTAAACAATAGTAAACCATTGTCAACCAGAGTAAACCATGGTCAACCATAGTCACCCATGCTCGGCCATAGTCAACCAAAGTCAACCATATTTAACTAAAGTCAATAAAGTCAACTAAAGTAAACCATAATCAACGATGATAAACCATTATTAACAAGAATTCAACCAAAGCCAACCATGGTTAACTTTGGTTAGACAAAGTTAACATTGGTTGGCCAAAGTCAACTTTGGTCAGACGTAGTCATCCAAAGTCAAACAAAGTCAACCATGGTTAACCATAGTCAACCAAAGCCAACCACAGTCATCCAAATTCAACCATGAATAACTATATTCAAGAAATGTCAACCATGGTCAATTATGTTCAACCATAGTCAACCATGAACATCCAAATTCAATGATGTTCAACCATAGTCAACTAAAGTCAACTATAGTTATACATGGTCATCCAAAGTCAACCATGGTCAATCGTTATATTTAATTATTATATTAATTATTATTTAATTAATATATTAATTGTGTGGTCATAATATTATTTTTAATTATTATTATAATAATTATAATAATTCACCAAAATTAATGAGCCGACCGTCAACTAGCAAGCCATATTAATAATTCACCAAAATTAATGAGCCGACTGTCAACTAGCAAGCCATATTATTAATATTAATATGGCTTGCTAGTTCTATGTGCTATATTAATCTACAGGTAACAACATAAACTTGACCACCATTATCTATGATTATAGTTTTGTCTTTTTCACTCTTCATATAAATGATGGGAATGCTTTCACCAAATTATGTAGCATTTTATTTATTTAAACTTTGGAAACAAAAATAAACCTGATACAAAAAGATATAAATATATTTACGCCGTAGGCGTTTCACCAAGGAGGTGCATAACATCCACGTCAGCTAGATTCCTCGCTCATGGAGCGAATGGAATCCTGCCACGTTGAGGTTATGCTTCTTCTGTCGTCACTGCTGCCTCCTCCGGCCACAGACCTCCTCCGCCTCCTCTCTGTGTGAGTGAGGACACCACCATTCCCCTATCTCCCACGCGGAACTCGAACCCCAGTGGAAGAACCATGGCGTGGTCTATTTTTTCCTCAGCAACCCTATTAGCGCTTCACTGGAAGGAGTTTGATGCCCTGTAAACCTACCCAGTTATATGTCATTTGTTCTGAGCTGGTAGTCTGGTTGCCTTCCGTTCCGTATGTACCTGTAAAATATATATATATATATATATATATATATATATATATATATATATAATTTGAAAAACTACATTTCTTTCATAAAAGATATGAATACTATCTAATGGATATTCTAAAATTTTTTTAAAAAATTACAGTGTATCTAAACATACAAACCTTAGAACAGAACCTTACACTAAATTTCTTGTCCAAGAGCTGTAAACTACATGCGCCAACACAAAAACCGATTACCTGCATAAACAAAATTTGATAGGTTAGCTTTTGTTGTTAAAGGTTCCACTTAGGAGAATATGGGCTTATTTTTTTAAGCAGAAGGATATATATTTAAAGGCATAGTAAAACAGTGTGATAATCTCTTGGTAAATTACAAACAAAATAATATATATAGCCAGAAAATGAATACCCTTTATCAAACTCCCTTCCACCATTTGGTCCAATTTCCTAAACTTCATAGTAATGTATATCTCTGTTTCAATATGAATCATCCAAAGCTGCGCTAGGGTTTCACCTTTTTCTATTCTTTGCACAAGTTTTTTTTTTCATTACAGCTTCAGGCTCTTCTCCCCTACGAGAACCAAATTCTTCTTCTTAACCTTTAGAACTGAATTCTTATTCTTAACCTTTAGAAAGGGGAGAACCAAATTCTTCTTCTTAACCTTTATAAGCATTTCTATGAGTCTTCTTATCTCATCATTTCTATTGCCGGTGGCTTCAGCACCAACCCCTAAACTGTCTTGATAAGTAAGTCAATCTTCGGAAACTGTCTCTAAATCTCTCTTAACTGCACAAAATAAATTCTCAATGAGATACTTCAAATTCAATCATACACTTCAAATTCAATCATACAGTCTTTGATTTCTAACATCCCAATAAGCTTCCCGTGCAATTCAATTTAACTCATGCTATCTTTGACACTCCCGCTAGGGTTTTCATCGTTTCCCATATATATCTTTTCGTTTGATGATGATTCCTATGTCGTCTAGAGTCTGACATAACTCCAAACATTGTCTCCCACTGTGGGAAATCGCAAATCTCCTTTCTTATGATCATCCCATTCATCAAGTTGTGATTCGGTGGATACATAAGCTGAGAGAATATTGCTCGGCTGACAAACTTTACGATTAAAACACATCAGGAGGTTGGGAAAATAGATACTTTTAACCTATGATATATTACCATAAATATTTTTTTTTAATAAATGAGATTGCCATAAGGACATTTACGAGTACTATGAATGATCCAATACTTTTATTTTCAGTAGATTTCAATAATAATAATAAGAAGAAGAAGAACATATTCACTATGAATAAAATGAAATTGGTTCATACTAGTTTGTTGGGTAGGATGGCGTTAACTGCGGTTCTACAATCTATTATCCGGAGAATCGAACCCAAATACTTGTCACTTCCATACAGAGCTAATCCTAAGGTTTACATTTTTGGAAGAGGGGGGTATAGTTCCGATCCTTCTTCTTATGCATTTTTTTTCTCTCTAAAACACACATACAGAGGGTTTTCATTCCGTTACAGGTTATATAAACATTTCTATTACCGATTCCTTGTGTTAACAAGAACAGAAAAAACACCCCAATTGACAGGTACATATGATGGAGGTAAAAGAAAAAATATAAATCTCAACATATCATATATTAGAAGAAAATAAATCAAAGAAACCTGTTTATATAAAACATTCGTTAAAATGATATGCTCAGACCTCCTTTATTCTGTGAAAATCCTCACAGCAGATCTAAGAGATGATGTATACCTCACAAGAGTAATTATGATTAAGCAGGAAAATAGAAGAAGAGTGGTTAATGCAGTATAATGAGCAACAGCATAATGATACAGTAGAACTTGGATAGAAGCAAAAATACTTCACACACTAATTAATTAATCACAATATGGACAAATAAGTAGTACAATGCATGAGGATTCGAATTCCAAGGTGGCAATTTGAATTAGCCTTCATGGAGTGATCAAAAGATCACTGGAGTATCGAAACACAACTAGTAGTCTATCTCATCATCAGTGGAGTCATCAATGCTCAAGTAACTGTCAACCGTCAGTCAAACTGAGTCTAACTGAGTGTGGTAGGTGTAATTGAATGTAACTGGCACATGGAGACACTAACTGAATGAAAGAGGCTTAGTGGAGGGTGCATGAGGAGCTAACTGGAGTCAGAATAGGTATTCATGTCTCATCGGAGGTCAATCGGAGTGATAACAGCAATGAGGAGTCAGTCTGGCCTCAAATCAAGGAAAGACTGGTGGCTAACTGAAGTAAACTAGACTGGTAGGTGAGAAAGGTGCCCTTCTTCAGTGGAAGGTGAGAACTGGGTGCATGATAGGCTAGGAGGGCTGAAACTAAGTGGAAAGAAGCTCCGGGGGTTAGCTAACTGAGGGCTAGGTGCTAGGACTGATGACTGGGATGCATGCAAATGCATGCAAACCCTAAATGATGGATGCAAACCCTAAAAGTGCATGCATGACTGAAAATGTAAATGATCAAAATATTGGTGGGACTAGGATGGAGTATAGGAATATACTAACACCCCCCCTTAATCCATCCTGGGCCCTGGTAACTAAGACCAAAGGTCACCCAATACAATGAATAATAACAATCAATAAACCGAGGAAATGGGGAAAAATTCATGGGAAAAATATCCCCCCCTCATAACAGACTGTAAGGCACACACAAAAAATAAATGCTCCAAACTCAAGCAGGTGTGATGCTTGGTCATATGTCTGGAGGTATCTTCTTCTTGGGAAGAAGTGGATCATGTTCAAAAAGCATGTGCTTGTACTTGCTCTTCAGATCGAATGTGATGAGAACAAATCCAAAAGTATGAGGATGATCCTTGAACCTGTGATTCGAATCAGTTGAGGTAGGATCAAAAACATTGATATGCAGATAGGATTTTGTCTTCTCCTTCGAAACATCATGGGTGAGATTATTCCAAAAAGAACCATCAAATAATAATGATTGCTTGAAATCCAAATCAGATTTAAGACTTGAAGAATAGTTTCATGAGATCTCCTTTGAACCAGTAGGGGTGAGATAAAAAATATCATATGCATGAGAAATTATCCCAAGTAGTAATTGCTTAGCATCCAAATTAGATCCAAGACTTGAATCATGGTTTCTTGAGATCTCCTTTGAACCATAAGAGGTGAGATCAAAACCAGTAAATGCATGAGAAATTATCCCAAGCGAATGGTCATGGTTTCTTGAGATCTCCTTTAAACCAGCAGGGGTGAGATCAAAACCATGATGTGCATGAGAAATTATCCCAAGCAAATGGAAATGGCCATATTATTCAATAACCTTCTGAAAGCATGGAATAATGATCATATAGTAGTAAATAAGAGGTGATTGCTTGAGGAGAGAGAATGCATTACCTCCAATAGCTGATTTCACCTCTGAAATAATCATGTGATCATGATGCAAACCAACAAACTCTGGTGCAAGAGAGGATTTAGGACCTTCTGCAATATCTAGAGTGTGAGATGGCACAGAAAGAGAAGAAAGTTGGAGCATGAGTGTAGAATCTGCAAGTTCTTTGTGGACAACTTCAATATGAGATGTGTTTGATAATGGTTCATGATCAATGAGATCATCAAGTAGGGTGAATGCATCACTTTGCTTGTTCTCGAAAGGGTTTGGACCAATCCCTTTATTTTGTCTGCCATATCTTTCATCCAGATGGGCCCATAGATCTTTTGGAGTTTCAACAACATCAAGGTATTGGTATATCATGTATTCAGACATAGCAAGCATCATTGATCCAAAGGCTCCATCACCTTTATTTAACCAATCAATCTCCTCTTCAGAAGATTTGAACTCTCTTTCAAAAGAATAGTCAAAGAGATCATGGCTCTTCAAATATGCTATCATTTTTTGTTTCCATTCATCATATTTGGGTGGAGAAAGAGGAGGCATTTCTTCTGAATTCATTGAAGTTGTAGAAGACCTGCAAAAACAATAGAGAATATCTGCAACTGCTACTGCTGCAAAAGTACAGAAACTGCTACAACTGCTGCACTCGAAATCTGGATAATAACCTGCAAGAAACTCTCAGGAATGGAGATAAACAATACTCTCAACATGCTCTGATACCATGTGAAAATCCTCACAGCATATCTAAGAGATGATGTATACCTCACAAGAGTAATTATGATTAAGCAGGAAAATAGAAGAAGAGTGGTTAATGCAGTATAATACGCAACAGAATAATGATACATTAGAACTTGGATAGAAGCAAAAATACTTCACACACACTAATTAATTAATCACAATATGGACAAATAAGTAGTACAATGCATGAGAATTCGAATGCCAAGGTGGTAATTCGAATTAGCCTTCATGTAGTGATCAAAGATCACTGGAGTGTCATTGAAGCACAACTAGTAGTCTATCTCATCATAAGTGGAGTCATCAATGCTCAAGTAACTATCAACCATCAGTCAAACTGAGTCTAACTGAGTGTGGTAGGTGTAACTGAATGTAACTGGCACATGGAGACACTAACTGAATGAAGGAAGCTCAGTGGAGGGCGCATGAGGAGCTAACTGGAGTCAGAACAGGTAGTCATGTCTCATCGGAGGTCAATCGGAGTGATAATAGCAGTAAGGAGTCAGTATGGCCTCAAATCAAGGAAAGACTAGTGGTTAACTGAAGTAAACTAGACTGGTAGGTGAGAAAGGCGCCCTTCTTCAGTGGAAGGTGAGAACTGGGCACATGACAGGCTAGGAGGGCTGAAACTGAGTGGAAAGAAGCTCCGGGGGCTAGCTAACTGAGGGCTAGGTGCTGGGACTAATTATTGGGATGCATGCAAATGCATGCAAACCCTAAAAGTGCATGCATGACTGAAAATGTACATGATCAAAATACTGGTGGGATTAGGATGGAGTATAGGAATATCCTAACATATTCTACACAATCAAAATATTTCAGAATGAAAAATTTTGTTGCTCGGATGAAAATGATACCTTCTCAGCCGACACATTGTAAACATTCATCATTCCATTATAAAAAATGGTGAGTTGAGCAGTGGACTGTTGCTACGAAACTTTTGTTGTAACGAATTTGCTGATGAGTTTATAAGCTGCATTGTTGGGCATGGATTTCTCTGGCATTTTGAAGCTACAAGCAAGTATTTGGAGACGATTACAAATTCTCCCATATCATGCACTTGCATTCAATCCCCTCAAACATCTACTAAATACATTTCAAATTTCAATATATACATGGAGTGATTGATGGAAATCCATGTATTACTATGGATTTTAATGGATCTATATGTGGACGTGATGAAAAGTTATAGAGTAGGTCTACATCTACGAAGCCCCGACTCCATCAATTACAATCCTCCTGGAGATGTCTTCAACAATGCAAGCACGAGCAGGAGCACCAATTGATCTTGGAATGGCTTACACTCTTCAGCTCAACAAGTGTGGATGACCGATAGCCAATGATCGACCAATATCACCAAGTTGAAATACCTCCAGGCATGCGCAGTCTCTCAATCCACAAATGTGATCAATAAAGATCAATGCTTTTTCGTTTACTTTTGCCCATGCGTGGTAGCAATATTTGCAAATACCTTTGCAATCTTTGGAAATGGAGAACGGATTGCAGCAATATTTGCGATGACTTCGTCATCAAACCAATCTAATTATGAGCTAGGGAAGAGGAATAGCTCTCTTCAATCTCTAGCTTCAATGCATGTGGCTTCCAAAGGTCGCACTAGTCTGCAATTTGGAGAGAACCTCCTCATTCGAAGTCACAATATAACGCATCCTTCACCATTCATGCATCATGATCTATCTCAGAAAAAACGTAGAGTTCCTCTACGCAACAAACACCCGTTGGGAAACTCCTTAGCTCAGGTCTTCAATGCTCACATGCTAGATTCACGTCATGCTCACTTGATCGCATCAAGATCTCAACACGAACGTCACAAAGGTCGCAGTCTTCAAAAGAACATATAAGCAGTGAGTAGTGCGTAGGGTAGTTCGTAGCAATCATAAGCAGTTCATCTATTTCAGAAAGGGCAGACCGCCTCTTCCCGGGCTCCTGATGAAAGCCACCCGGTCGCATGAGGACCGATGCATGGAAGCCATGCAGTGAACCTCCTTGTGGGCTCCCTTAGGCCATTGGAAGGATGGGGAGTGAGGAGTAGGGATGGCGTGTGGAGTAGCAGGGATGGCACGTGGAGGAACAGTGTGGGATGGTTGGCACTGGCAGTTGGCTACACGTAGGGAGAAGGAGGAGAGGTAGGTGGAGAGCGGGCGAGGCGTGGAGAAGGATCATCAGGAGGCTTGGCACTGGGATTGACCGGTTAGAGAGGATGGTAGTGGGGAGAAGGAGGAGAGGTAGGTGGAGAGCGGGCTAGGCGTGGAGAATTTTCATTGGGAGGCTTGGCACTGGGATCGACCGGTTAGAGAGGATGGTAAGAGGGACGAGTTGGTTAACTAAATGAGTTTGTAGATGTCGTTAATTGACTATATTTATGGGCACCTGCTTTAGGTTTGTCATTGATCGGTTGCATTAAAAAATAAATAGTATAACTTGTAAATGTGATTACCATTAAAATATTTATCAATTTAAATATTGATAATTTGTAAATGTGATTATCATTTAATTACTTATCAATTTTTCTACAATTTTAAGTATTTATTTTTAAAAATTATAAATTCTAAAGGTGATTACCATTTAATGCCTTTTCTAAAGAGTTTTAGAATATAATAAGAACTTTAAATTCTAAATATATATATATATAAACATACAGTTTTTACAAAATTATATAATACTTATTTGTTATTAGCACAATTACTTAACTTGCAACTTATAAATATCTATAAATAATAACAAACTAACATATTATAAATAATATAAAAATTCACAAACATAACCATAAGTCTAACCCCTTTGCAAAACAAGTTTCTGAGTGGTGGGGCCCGGTCCTGGCCCGACCTCCACTTTCTCCACCACCTTGATCCTTGTAATTGTCGGTGGGTCCCTCATGGACATGTTAGTCTCGACAACAACACTTGATTATATGCCGATAGACACATGTTAGTCTCGACAACAGCACTTGATTATATGTCGATAGACACATATGGAAGTAAGTTACGACGATCACTAAAACTAAAACTAAAACCCACACTAAAAACTTGCAGTAAAAACAACTCTAAAGTGTATATTTTGAAATATTAGGTTTATTTAACTCACATTGTTTGTTGTTAGGAGCTTTTGAGAGCATGGCATCATCATGTTAATGAATGGATGGAAATTTAAAATTTAAATTTTATTGGGTTTTGATATAAGTGTATGTTGTTTTTAATTGAAATTAGAAAATAAAAATTTAATGTATGAAAATTTGATTTTTTTTAATTTTTATTCTTAAATATACTAGAAATGTGTATGAAATATGAGAAATTTTATAATAAATAATTTATTTTTATATGAACGTACGTTATAACAATTGAAAAAATTCATGTATGCTCATAAAATAAAAAATTATGAAAAATAATTAAAAAATCCATGTCTACTCATAAAATAAAAATAAAAAATATGAAAAGTAACTAAAAAATCCAATCCAAAATAGAAAATTAAAACTTAAACTTGGATCTATCAAGCAGGAGGGGAATCAAAATTTCTTGAGTTTAAAAAAAAAAAATTCACCTCAAGAAATTGGATTCCTCTAGGTGCTTGATAGATCCAGGTTTAAGATGGATCTATGATGGTTAAAAAAGTCATGTTGGCTCATATAATAAAAAAATTAAAAACAAATAAAAAGTAATTAAAACACCAATGTCGGATAACTCTCTGTACTTGATAAATCTAGATTTAAAATTTTATAGGTATGGATAAATCTATATGAAACACATGAAATTTTATAATAAACAATTTAACTTCATATGAACGTGAAATTTTATAAGATACCATTTAACTTCACATTGTATGTTATAAATTTTAAAGATAATAAAGAGTATAGTAAATATTTTAAATAAAAAGGGCATGACATGATGAACTTGAAAAGAAGATAATTATAAATAAAAATATAAACTATTAAGAATGAAATGATAATTTTTATTATATTTAGATAAAATGGAAAATATTTTCTTTATTATTCAACTATTATGTTATTTAATTTGATTGATATTAAACTAGTACAGATTCATCTTAAACCCAGATCTATTAAGCATCGAGTGTCATCAAATTTCTTGAGGTGTTAGTTTTTTAATGGCTCAACAATTTCACGTAATAAAATTTATCATCTGATTTTAACCCTAGGAACTTTAAGACTGGTTGCTACTTGGTGTGTGGCGGCGAAAAAGCTATCAGAGATGATGTAAGTGATGGGGGGGACCTCCTCATAACACGATCCATGTACAAGCATACCGACTGAAACCCGCCTGGATTGGCACCATGGATGAGCTGCAGAACTGAACACTCGGGAGGAAGGAGACCAAGATGCGAGAGGCTGAGTTTTTGTTTTGGAGGGGGTGCCTCTGTGGGAGGGGCGTGCATGCAGCTTGCGTGGCATGCATGCAGCCCAGGTTCATGTGGGCTCCCTATGAGTAGCTAGGCAGTGGCCTGCCCGGGAGAAAGGAGAAAGGATAATGGGGAGACCAGGGCCTTCAACCTCGAAATTCAACTTTATTTTTTATTTTTATTTTTATTATTTATTATTTTATTTTTTTACGTTTAAACAAACGTAATTTAAATATTTTTTTTTTTTTTTTAGCGGTAGTAATAATTGTTATTATTAATGTTGTGAATCTTTTTATTTTGGGTTATAATAAATGATTAATCATGTTATAATATTAAATGATTAGATTCCAAGAGAGCCATAGAAGCCTCAAGCATAGTGAGATTGCTGATACCAATTTTAAAATCATTATTATTATGTTTTACTTATTTATTTTTTGAATTAAATCTTATTTTTCCACTAAAATTATCCTCGTTGAACGGAAACTTGAGTGTAATCCTCCTATCAGTTACGTGCTCAGATGGCCTAGGAAATAGGAAACAATATTCCGCCCTATCGCTGATATCCCATGCCTGCGTCCAAATGATTCGGCGACCAAAAACATGTCCATTTTAAAATGACAAGGAAACTCTTCCTGTGGCCACCGAGCGTAACAAACAAAGTTGAGGAGATGCAACTAAAGGCAAAAACTCAAAGCAGCACTCGCCAATGCTGCTAAGGCTATGGGAGGGAGGGTCAACAACCTGACAGAATGGCTTTAAGCGATAGTTACGGGGAAAAACTAAAATGCCTTCACAAACGCTTAAATGACAGTAAAACATCAAAATCTCCAGCAAAAACCGACAAAAAGGGTTGTTTAGGGAACCTACCTAGCGGTAATGGAATGGCTCGGTGAAAAGTCACCTTCACAACTGCTTCCTCGCGTAAAATGGCTGGCTCTCAACTCTTCAACGTTCAAACGGAAAACCCTCTTCTTCTTCCAACAAACAATGATAAACAAACGAATTTCATTTTCCTTTAAATAGAGTGGGCCATAAATGCGAGCGTGCTTCCCAAATCAAAGCCTACCGGTGGCTTCGGCGACTTCACCCTAACCACTGTGAAACGGTCGGAACAAAAGCACCAGTTGTGGCGACCAATTGGTGCGGCAAAACTTCAAACTGGTGAAAGGGACGGGCGTCGTTGTTTAAAAAGGGGTGACTAGACAAATGAACACCTCTCGAGAAATGCTTGGTCGCTCCCAAGGGTCGGTGATAATATCATAAAAACCATGAAACAGTCGGTGAGATAGTTGAAAGATAAGCGACTGAAGCACCACGAACGAAAGTAAAATCTTTGGGTGAAAAAATATGATGTGATGCGATCGCTGGCGGCATAAAAACTTGGTCGACGGAAAAATCATAAGATCTGCGAAACAGTCGGCTGAAAAATCATACGTTCTATGAAAAAGTTCGATTTTTCCTTTTGGCATTCCTTTTGCCCCTCCAGAGGCAAATGCTAGTTATATATAATTTGCAACTATGATTGTTTTAAGAATCTTTATTTTTAAATTTCATATTTCATAATTAAAAGGATTAAAGATGGAAAGGAATGTATAAATTTTATATTTCATAAGTAAAAGGATTAAAGATGGAAAGGAATGTGTAAAAAGTAGAAATTTCAATTTCAATTATGGGGATCTAATATTTGACTACTAATTGTAAAAGCATAAGATATTCAACCAATTTTATGTGAAATTTATTTTTAATGATTTAATCATTTTTATTTTTAAAAATTTTAATGTTTTTATAATTGTAATTAAATAATTTTCACAATTTAAATTGAAACAATTATAGTTTATTGGAGTACTATTACGACATTGTTTTGCATACAAACCTCCTAAAAATGAAAAAATTCTAAATAATAATATAGTCATTTTAATTTTTTGGATAAAATGTCGAATATAGTAGATTAATTAGCAATTATAATTGTAAGTATAATCTAATCATCTATAAGTTTAGATTTTGCTAATTGAAATTAAGTTGGCTATTAAAACATTTTAGACTATACAAATATAACCAAAATTATATATATATATATATATATTAAAATTGTAAAAGTAACTTTCATATATATAAATATCTTATGGAGGACCACGAGCCAAAAAACCACAATACAACTAGTCTCTCCAAAATCAAAACACCAAAAGATAAGTTGGCCGAAAATGGAAAAGTGCAATAGCAAGAAGTATCATCTAAAGGAGAAAAATAGTGCTCCCAATCAGTGTCCCAAAAAGTCTAGATTTTCTATCATCCATACGACAAAAACCGACCACCAAACTCATAACACCAAAACTGAACCAAAGTCTACAACAACCCCATCTCTAATGTCCTCAAAAAACAAGAGACCATCCATGTGACTAACATCTGTTTTGGAGAGGCTATCGCCTAAGTATTAAACTTCCGATAGACATGCGCAAAAGAAATCTAAGCAAAACTATGTATCATCCTCCTAAATCTATCAATCCAATACTTCAGACTAAGTGACTAAAGTGATGAAAGACCATTTTCCTAGTCGATGCCAACTTTGGATTCGTTGAGCTCTTAAATGGCAAAAATGTCCCTTCTATGGGAAAACCAAAGCATTCCCCAAAGAGCCAATAATTCTACCTGAGTGTTAGAACCATGACTAGCACCCATCCATGATATGACAACATGTTCCCTCTTAATCCATAACACCATGCCAGTGCCACACAAGGCCTCCTTTTCAGCCCCATCAAAATAACCAATGGAGATGTGTTTAACCTGTGTGTGCAAGATGATGAGGGTCTCTTTCGACACGTTAGATGCAATAGAAAACTGAAAAAACAGACATCCATCAACTTACATGGACTTTTTGAGACACATACACAATGAATCTTACGATGAGTAAAAAAGATTAAATGTAGGAAATTGAATGACATTTCCAAATATTTAATTTTTTTCTATTGAAATGTTCTTAACTATCTGAAGTTTGATCATTTGTAACAGACACTTTTTTATTTTTTGAACAAATTATAAGGTATATGTTTTTGTGGGTGCAACCTTTGAGTGTCTTAACAATAGAATCAACTTACGAAAACTGGTAGACATATAGAGAACAAGTAGTACTAGTGCACTCTTATTTTTCCCCCCAAAAAATAATAATTTTTAATTTTTTCATTAATTATCTAAGTGATCGAACCTCGAAAACAATATGCCAGTTGTGGGTGCATCCTTTGAAGGTCTTAATAAAACTATTTCGAAACGGTTTTGTATAACATGTAGAGGTCAGTGTCATTTAGTGCACCATAAAAGTTTTTATCAAAATGGTTGAGAAACGAAAGAGTTATGGACGAAACACTAACCATGTATTTTTTTAGTTATGGTATCATGACAAAAGAAAATTAAATATATATATATATATATATATATATATATATAGAATTTGGTGATGATGGAACATGAAGGATGGATATGCGCGGAGGGATAAGGTGCGCTTCTTTGTGAAGGTTTTTCGGGGTGGCGTAGGTTTCCATGTAAGAAGCGAAGGTAAAGATGAGACCAAGTAAGCTACACCATTTGGCTCGAACAGGAAAACTCGCACGATATTTCCCTCATCTTCATTCATTAAAATGTCAGTTGATTTGGTGGACTATGAGTTGTACTCCTCGAATCAAGCCATTTTCTGTACGGATAGTGAGGTGCGCAGCTCCTTTCCGGAGGTGGTTTCCACCGTTATGACATCACAGCAAACTCGCACGTCCCAAATTAATGAAATGACGAACCCCATTGAAAATCATGATGTTACTCCAACTACTGGCCATCCCCCCATTACTAAGGTTGGCTCAGGAAAATTCCGCAGCATCCATCCTAAAAAAAAGGCAGCTGAATTAATCGTCGGGAAGGATATTCAATTATAGGAAATTCCTGATTACCTAAAGCTTGCACTAGTAGGCAGATTTTGCGAAAAAAACTCAGGGCGAGCTGCTTTGGAAAACTGGATGGAGGATAATAGGAGATCCGTGCTAGGGTATAAACCCGACTTCCATATCCTCCCACGAGGTTGGTTCCTGTTGAAACTGCGAAGTCAAGAAGACGGACACAAGCTTTTAAACCAGAGTTGGAGATGGGGACCTTCAGGCCTCATTCTAGAGAATTGGACAATAGACTTCGATGCCAAAAGAGAGCCACATAATAAGCAACAGATATGGGTAATCTTACCTGGACTCCCAATGTTTTTATGGCAGCATGCATTGCTTGAGGCAATAGGCAACAAACTCAAAACTTTCATCGTTGTGGAGGATAATTGGGATACCAAACAAGACAAAATAAGTATCAAGATACTTGTGGAATTGGATTTAAGAGAAGGACTCTATGAAGAAGTAAAAATTCAGATGTATGGGAGTACCTGGACGCAGAAGCTTGATTACTGGAAGCTGCCTTTTCGTTGTTTTGGATGTCGCATGGTAGGTCACCTGCAACAGGACTGTGTGACACTGAAAGCCCAAACTTCCTCAAAAAAAGTATGGGTTAAAAAATCCTATACCAACCCCAATTTGTCTACGTTCCCAAACGACACGACGGACGTATTAAAAAAGGTGGCAACTTTGCAGCAACAGGTGGCGGTTAGCACTATTCACTCCGGAGATAACGTAACTAAAGTGGTAGTTGGTGGAAAGTTTGGTGACACTAGTCCTACCAAGGTTTTCCAAAACCCAACCAAGGAAGATGACATTGAGCAAGAAATCGGACATAACATGGAGTTCACCATTGCTCGTAAGATTCCACTAAGGAATTCTCTTTCTACGCTTCCAGTGAATAAACAGTCTAGTGCCGAGCCTCCAGGGATTTCTTCCAGCGCAAGACCAGTGAGCTCTTCGGGTCCGATAATTTCGTCGTTATAAGGTACGATCCCCTCCTTTTCCACTGTTTTGATTCCTCCTTCCCCTTTAGCACGGCTTAACCCCTCTAAGACAATGTCGCCTACTACTTTACCCCTTACTGTTGTTCCTCCCATTATACCCCTCGAACCTAAAAGGAAGGTCTACAATCTGCGGTCCCATTCAAATTCGTCGGGAGAAGAGGAATTATCCTCTGCAGGAGGCTTAGCCCAAGATTCGCCACCCAAAATCATGTTAGGAAGAACTTCTTTCCTGACTAAAGCTCAAAAGCAAGCAGTTGTAGACATAAAAAATGGTAAGCAAACCACAATTACTCTGGCACTTAGAGTAAAAGCCCCAAGTAGGGGCCCTTAATGCTTTTCCTGTCACTAAATATAAGGGGGCTAGGGGGAGCCTCCAAACAAATTTCCCTCAAAAGGGTACTGAACAACCTTAAACCATCTGTTCTCCTACTCCAAGAAACAATGCTGGAAGGAAAGAAGGTGGAAGAAATTTTACAGACTTTGTGTAAAGATTGGAAGATGGTTAGTTTGGATGTTGATGGGAATTCAGGAGGTCTGATAACTGCATGGAGCCCTGAACTCACTCTTCTTAACTCGACACTTCTTGACTCGGCAATAGGCACATCTTTTGAAGCCCAGTCCCTAGGGTTCATCTTTTCACTTCTAAACATTTATGGGCCCTTTCACAACAGGAAACCCTACTGGGTTTCACTCTCAAGTGCCAGCTTTTTCTCCAATCCTAACCTAATTATAGGGGGTGACCTAAATTTAACCATGTCCAACGCAGAATGTTGGGGCAAGAAGGCGAGGGAATATTCGTTGAGCCCTTTATTCATTAATCTGTTTGAACAGAAGGAACTCGTAGACATTGCCCCGGTAAAAATTGAACCAACCTGGAGGAATAAGAGAGGAGGGGGTCATGCCATTTCCAAGAGATTGGATAGATTTCTGGTAAGTGAAACGTTGGTGAATGATCATCTGATCATAAAATCTTCAGTCAAAACAGGCGAATCCTCTGACCATCTCCCAATAACATTGGAAGTATACACCTCGGAGGATAAAACCCCTGCGCCTTTTAGATATAATCCAACCTGGGCAGATGACGAAACCTATAAGAAGTTAGTTACTTCAACATGGAAACCCTTATCTGAAATTAGAGGGCTGTCCCTCATGCAACAGTTTATGGATAATCTAAAGTAGGTTAAGAAGGTCTCTAAGGAATGGGACAAAACCTTCAAACTGAACTCTCAGAAGGAATTGAAAACTGTTGAATCTGATATAGAGACCCTATTTCAAAGCAACATTGAAGGGGTCTTCACTATAGAAGAAGTAGGAATATTAGCAAACCTGGAAAAAAAAAACAATCTCTCCTCCTTCAAGAAGAAAGGAAATGGATACTGAAAAGCAGAGCCCTTTGGTTGGCTGAAGGAGACGGCAACACTAAATTCTTCCACAAGTTTGCTTCCTTCAGACGCAGCATTAACACCATCACTGAAATTAAGACTAGAGAAGGTCATTTAGTCTCTTCCTTTCAAGATAAAGCTAGAGAAGCTGAAAATCATTTCTCTACCATTTTTAGAGATAATCAGGGCAGCTCTATCATGGAGATATTGGAAGTACTAAAAACATTTCCTTGAATTTTCACTGACGAAATGAATGAGGAACTTTCTAAGGAAGTAACTGAGGAGGAACTTAAACACATACTTTTTTCCTTCCAAAAAGGAAAAAGCCCAGGACCTGATGGATTCTCAGTGGATTTTTTCCATTGCTTCTATGATTTATTAAAAGAAGACATTTTGAAAGTAGTCCAAGAGTCCCAGAAGTCAGGCAAGGTACTGGGTTCTGTGAACTCTAGTTTCATTACTCTAATACCCAAAAAACAAAAGGCCTCCACCTTTGATGACTTCAGGCCTATTTCTTGTTGCAACCTCATTTACAAAGTTATCTATAAAACTATAGCTCAAAGATTGAAGCCGTTCCTAAGTGAAATTATTTCCGAAGAACAGTTCGGTTTCCTCAATAATAGGCAAATCCACGTTGCAGTTTCTCTGGCACAAGAAGCCCTGCATACCATCAACAAAGACAAACTCAATGCCTTTTCCCTTAAGCTAGACCTGTCAAAGGCCTATGATAGAGTGGACTGGACCTTTATAAGGCTTGTACTCATATAGATAGGCTTGAACCTGGGAATGGTTAACTGGATAATGGGTTGTTTACATTCCTCTAATCTAGCCATCCTTATAAATGGCTCTCCTACGAATTTCATTTTCCCTACTAGAGGCCTCAAACAGGGTTTCCCACTGTCACCCTTTCTCTTCTTACTAGTTGCTGAAGCACTGAGCCGACTAATTTTGGATGCTAAATCAAAAGGGAAGATAGAAGGTGTTTGGGTCTCAAGTAGTGTTGAAGTTACCCATACCCTGTTTGTAGATGATGTGTTATTATTTGGGAAAGGCACTGCTGAAAACCTAAGAACTTATGCATCGATTCTTGAAACCTACAAGAAGGCCACTAGTATGGAGATCAACATCCACAAGTCCAACCTAGCATTTAACGACTTTCCGACTGAATTGCTTCAGTCCTCTGCCTCTATTCTCCCATGCCCCAGCTCCCCTTTAAAGGATGGTTTTAAATATCTAGGTTTTTTTCTCAAACCTAATAAGTACTCCTTTCAGGATTAGATGTGGCTAATCAAGAAAGTAGATGCCAAGATTGAGTCGTCGTCCAATCGCTTTCTGTCTCGAGGAGGAAGACTGGTGTTGGTGAATTCAGTTCTGCAGAGTATCCCGATATACTGGGCTATGATATCCTACATCCCCAAAGGTATCCTCACAAAACTAAGGAAAAAAAAAATTCTTTCCTGTGGATAGCTAGCAAAAAAAAAGAAGGAATTCCCCTTGTAAAATGGTTGACCCTAGCTCTACCTAAGGAATTTGGAGGATGGGGCATAAAAAATCCCTCCCTTTTCTGTAAAGCTCTAGCTGCTAGATCGCTCTGGAGGCTAACCCAATTCCCTCAGTCTTTATGGGGGAGATTCATGATCTCTAAGTATTGTCCAGACTCATCCATTTACAGTTGTATTAGAAGCACTAATAAGTCTTTTAAAAATAGCTCAGTAGGCTGGAAAGATCTGGTAACGTCATTTCCGTTGATTGGCAATTGGATAGCTTGGAAGATCGAAAATGGGAAAAGAGTAAGAATAGGAGAGGATCCCTGGTCAGGAAGCGAAAACATGTTCAAATTATCTGACCCACTGTTGCTAAAGCTGAAGACTCAAAGAATTTTCCACCTATGTGATGCGCTAGACGACAGCCATGAAGGTTGGAAATCCGGGAGGGATCTAGAACTTAACGAAGCAGAAGGAACAGAATGGGATGATTATATCCATCTTTTGAATGCTAACTTCATCCACCTGTTTGATGATGTTGAGGACACACTAATTTGGACAAAAAATCCTAGTTCCGGGGATTACGAAGCAAAACTTGGCTATGAAGTTGGAAGCCTCGACCTTCTCAGTGAACCTAAGAAATGGTGGTGGCGAAAAATTTGGCAAATCCACAGCCCTCTCAAAACTAAAATTACATTATGGCTCGCCTTGAATAATAAACTTCTCACTTGGGAGGTTCTGAAAAAAAAGAGGTTTCGAAGTCCCTAGCATATGTGTACTTTGTAAAATGAGTGATGAAACCTCTTCTCACCTTTTTGAAACTTGCCATTATGCAGGTTCGGTATGGAATTCAGTCATCAAGGAAATCAATGGTCCTACACTTCCAAACTTACTGTCCTTAGAGCAGCGTACAAAAAACTGGTGGAATAATGCAGGGGTGTGCAACTTTGAAGCTCTACCAGCACTGTTTGTTTATAGTATTTGGAATTCTAGGAATAATGCAATATTCCAAAACACTTTTATGTCTCCCCTTCTCACCAGCGCTATCCTTTTGAAAAATGTACAGGAGCAGAGTTTCGTTTCAAAGATAAAGAAACCCAGAGAGCTCATCGCACCAGTTATAGACAAGAACATTCCCTGGGCATATTTCGATGCAGCAAGCCAAGGCACCCCTCTTCTAGGAGGCATCGATGGTCTCATTTTCCAGAATGACACAAAAAAAATCTGCTTCAAATATGATACAGGTAGAGCAACAAACAGCAAAGCGGAACTATTTGTGCTCTGGGCAGTCCTAAAAATTGCCAAGAATGCCCAACTCAAAAAACTTCAAATCTTTGGAGACTCAAAAATGGTAATCAATTGGGCGAATGACTTAATTGATATCAAAATACCAAATCTGCAACATCTTCTGAGCAAAATCAGGGACTTAAAAGCCAACTTCGAAACAGTAACTTTTCAACACATCTATAGAGAATTAAATTCTGAAGCAGACTCATTGTCAAAACTTGCTCTGGCGGTACATCCCGGTTTTATGGAAATTGAATGTCATGGAGACAACCAACACTCCAGATCTTTTGTAAAACTCTACTAAAGGGCCAACTGTCAGATATATAGGTAGTTGGGCAACCAGATGTAATTTTGATGAAAGTTCTGTGAGCAGCAATTTATTTTTGAGAAAAGCTCTTATGAAGCAGCTACATGTAATCAAGTTGATAGCCTTCATGATGTAAGCTCGAAAGAGCAGTACTATGTTTTATTCCAATAAATAAAAAAGATTTTTTTCCTTGGAATATATATACATATATATTTTAAATTACATATTTGGAATTTGCAGAAAAAAATGTTATCTATGTCTAAAATTTCATAAAAAATGATGGTGTGTAGTATACTGTAACGAACGGCTAAACAAAGGCACACTTCAAAAAATGGATATAATGCTCAATTAGCCATAGTATAGCTCATGTGGAGGTCCAGGCATAGTGCTAAGTAACGCAATCACATTTTGTTTAAATTTAAATTTTAAAGCCCGCCAAAACAAAATGCGTGCATGTTTTATATTTACAAAACGCATGCGTGTTTTGTAGTTACATAACGCGTGTGCATTTTGTATTTACATAATGTGTGCGTGTTTTGTAACAATATAATTTTTATTTTTTATTTTTTATTTTTTTTTTTATTTTTTTTTTTATTTTTTTTTGTTTCTGAAGGAGGGATATAATTTTATTGTGTGTTGATTATAACATTAAAAATAATTATTGGTGGAAAGGGGTTAGAGGTAGAAAAAGGGGGGTGGGAGGTGGTAAGGGGTTAGAGGTAGAGAAAAGGGGGGGTGTTAATGGGTTAGAGAGAAATAAAGAGAGACAGAGATAGGTGAAGGAGAGACATTGGGGGGTGGTAAAGGGTTAGAGGTAGAGTGAGAGGGGGGTGTTCCACAGATTCCAAATATAGACAACCTAGGGCGTCAAATATCACCAATCTAGGGCTTCAAGGGGATAAGATCATAAGGCAATAAATGTTGTATTTTTTCTAATTTGATGGACACAATCCAATGGAAAATGGATTTATCACCGAAATGGTGGGATAACTCCCTCCAAACAACCAAAACAATATGTGTGTCGATCTTTTTCTTAAATTAGATATTAATGCAAATACACCAGCCTAGATCCAAATCCTAGGCTCTATCAAGCGCCAAGAGGGATCAAATCTCCCGAGGTGCAAACCTCTCCTTGAATAGCTCCTTGAGTGCAATACCTGAGCCACCTAATCCTAAGCTCTAAAGTCTCTAGTTTAAGTCTCATATTTACTTTTTACTTTGTATTATTCTTTTTTGTTTATGGTGACATAATATTTATTACTTTTTACTTTGTATTATTATTTTTTGTTTACTTTGTATTATTTTGTTACTAGACAAACACTCTAAAGTCTCATATTAAATTTTTACTTTGTATTACAAGTAAAAAGTAAAGTCTCTAGTTTAAGTCTCATATTTACTTTTTACTTTGTATTATTCTTTTTTGTTTATGACTGACAAAATATTTACCACCTAATCCTAAGCTCTAAAGTCTCTAGTTTAAGTCTCATATTTACTTTTTACTTTGTATTTTTTTTTTGTTTATGGCCGACATAATATTTTTTACTTTTTACTTTGTATTATTCTTTTTTTGTTTAGTTTGTATTATTTTGTTACTCCATAAACACTCGACTCACGAGATCTCCCCCATACTGGGCTGTAGAGCGCCCCTCGGCGCAATAATCGTGTTTTGAATAGAAAATTATCTTTTTCATTGCGGGTATTGGATTTCTATAGTCCTTGCATTGCCTAAGGGACTACTTTCGGTGATGTGTTGGACTTCGAATCCTTGAAAAGTCTTTAAAAACAGTACATTTTGGTCTTCAAAACACAATCCCAAATCTTTCACTACCGATAACGGCAATATAAAAGAAAAAAGGAAAACTTTTCTTGTATATTTGCTTTTGATTCAGTTACCTGTACAAACTCTTGAAATTATTAAAATCTTACTGAGTTTTTGTTAAAGTTGGTGTGTAGTCAAAGTTACCAATTTCAACCAAAACTCATCACTACACTTGATTAAAATTGCCCACTCATCTTCCCATTTTGATGAGTTACGTTGACATGTTGATACTGGGCAAGTTTCTGCAAGTTTGATTACTCTATGTTTATCATTATTGTTCTAAATTATGACATATTTTTAAACTAGTCCACTGGCTTGTTTGGTAGTCACTGTGGGCTTGCAACACTTTGATACCTGTTGCATTCAACGTCATTGAATATTCACTGCAAAATATTATAAAAGTATGAGTATATTTAAGTTGAAATGTAAAAACCAAAAGAAAAAAAGCATAACTAATCTGCCATTCCCAAACCCTAGCCTTAGTAACGTAATCAAATACCAAGTCTTTTTTTTAATATTTTACTTGCAAGGATCGTTTTCCACGCACCACAATTGCATGGAATGTGTGGCTCATGGAGTGGATTTGAATCAGTCCTAACAGCACTCTTTGAGGGTCCACAATTGCATGGGCTTGTGTGGCTCATGGAGAGGATTTGAATCAGTCTTAACCACACTCTTGAGAGTTCAAGTTACAAGTTATGCAGATAAGGATAGTGTTCCTAACATTTTCTGATGCAGTTTTCATAGATAATTATTTGAACCAGTGTGCATTCTTGCTTGTGTTCAACAATGGAGTTTGCCAACGGACACCAATATGCTTCCATGCCGGGTTATGAGAGGATAAAAGAAAGAAAATTCATGCAATATTCCAATCTTGAGGGTACATATAATAGTTGGAGAATGAGATTTTTCGTTTTCTAGTTCTGTTCTAGCAAAGGCATGGAACATCTCTGCTGACAAAGGCATTTGTGCCTGCGTTTAACATAATTGCCACATCTCTGGACAACAAAGGTCTTAAACTTGTTTTCCCGTAGATTCGGTCTGATAGATTATAAACCCATTCAGTTTGTTCTTGTATTTGTGTTTTTGATGTAGAAAAGTTGTTGACATCTTATCAGACTGCTTGACTAAACCTATGCAATTTGGAATGGCTTGCAGGAGTTCTATTGAATGGCGTTGATGCAACTACCATGCATAAAATTGAAGCCTTCAAAGAGAGAGGATGCCTGATAAGATGGTCTATGATCTTTGGCATGCAGGGTTTTTTGGATGGGAGGCTGACAAACTTGATATCAAGTAAGATGCTAAGAACCCAAACCCTAAACATTTGTTAAATATTATTCTATGGAATACTGTCAATATTGT
This sequence comes from Larix kaempferi, assembly GCA_027924585.1. NCBI lineage: Eukaryota > Viridiplantae > Streptophyta > Pinopsida > Pinales > Pinaceae > Larix > Larix kaempferi. The sequence continues at coordinate 10,041,557 of BSBM01000314.1, forward strand.
TTAAGTGGGTAAGGGGTAGGGGTGTATCTCCTAGGGGTTATGGAGATGCTACTGACTTGAAATTAGGGAGGATTTATAGATGAGGATTCTGTTGTTTGGTCTGAAAATGTAGCATTTGCCTCACTAAAATGTCGTGTTCTAGGGAAAAGAGGTTGATAATACCTCTATCAAGTAAGATATTAAAACCCTCCCGCCATAGCTACCATTTAAATACTTTCATTATGATTGCTAAACTGAACTTTTTTGTTTTAGTGGATTTGAAGGGGAGGGGTGTTTTCTTTGAAGTTTTTGCCGATACTGCTTGCTTGACAGCAGGATTTAATTAAGTGGAAATGCACTCTACCAAGAAAACAGTTAGCCTTGTAAAGCACGAGTTACATGCGTGGTTGCATCTTCCCGTGAGAGAGTCCTAACAGGTTTTACACACCTAATAGTTCATTGAAATAAAGTTTGCTTAAAATTTAATCAACAAGATGCAACCACGCAGGTAAGATGCAACCACGCAGGTAAGAGGATTGCTCACCTTTCATTTCTTAAACTCTGCAGGAATAGTCAAATCATCTCCACAAGTTGACTATTCCATATTAATCATTTAACAGGGTGAAGATCTTTTCCGGCATCGCTAATGTCTTGATGATGAGTCAAGGATGGTTAGAAAAGTTGACAACATTGCTTCATCTACCGTAGACTCTCCACAAGATTTCATCTGTACTGCAGATTCTCAGCTAATTCTATTTCTAACGTGTATGGAGCGGATAAACTAAGAAACTTAAGAACCATGCAAGTAAGAAGATTGCTCACCTTTCATTTCTTAAAAGCCGCAGAAATAGTCAAATCATCTCCACAAGTTGACTATTCCATATTAATCATTGAACAGGGTGAAGATCTTCTCAGGCATTGCTAATGTCATGATGACGAGCCAATGATAACTGGAAACTTTGACAACATTGCTTCATATACTCCAGACTTTCCACAAGATGCCTTGAATCTGTACTGCGGATTCTGGGCTAATTTTATTTCTAACGGGTATGGAGCGGATAAACTGACAAACTGAAGAACCACGCAGGTAAGAGGATTGCTCACCTTTCATTTCTTTAACGCTGCAGGAATAGTCAAATCATCTCCACAATTTGACTATTCCAGATTAATCATTGAACAGGGTGAGATCTTCTCCATAGACTCTCCACAAGATGCCCACAATTGTTGAGTTAGGCTATAAGGGCATATGCTTGGGTTAGTTGTAGCTAAACACAGCTGTAATTCCCAAAGAAAACAGTTAGCTCAAATTTTTTGACAAACCTAATGCTAATTGAAAGCCCCTGAAGCCATTGAACCTAGTGTCGTCTACTCCTTCCACAAGGAGGCCGCTCACATTGAATCTAGACCGCCTCACTTAACTTTATGATGCGTCGCTTTGGCTCCAAACTACATTCATAACCTTATGTAGTCCAAAACTCGATTCAATTCTCCAGTTACCAAACCACCATCCTTCACTTTGATTGATGCCTTCTGTTATAGTGAATCTCCAGGTCACTGTCGATGAAAAGAAGGTCCAAGATTTAGACAAAAGACACAATTAGTAAGTCTCTTATGGTTACACAATTCAAAGCTTACTAATAATAGTAATACACAACAATGAAACTATAAGATCTTCCTATAGGGTTACATTTTGGATGAAGTTCAATGTCAAAAACAATTAACTTGAAGTTTAAAAATTTGTAACAAGTGATAGCTATACTCCCTTCACAGCAGAGATTAATAACAACATTCTTTAATCATAATCATAAGTGCAAATGAGCCATCTTGCAATTAAAAAGAAAAGATGACGATTTATTAAACATGATATCAGTTATTAGACCAAGATATCAATTACCAAGACTTTTTTTTGTGGGTAGTAGATCGGCTGTATTAAATGGCCTACAACAAACTGAATAATATTCACATTTTTTCTTACCCAAACTTTCACAAATTATTTATTTTGAGATTTAACAACCAACCAACCTACTGTCAGTGCATTAAATGACCTATAACAAGCTAAATAATATTCACATTTTTTCTTATCCAAACTTTAACAAATTATTTATTAGACAAAAACATCAATCACAAAGACTTTTTGTCCGGCCAAAGCTTTCAGAAATTATTTATTAGACAAGACATCCATTACCAAGACTTTCTTTCCTCTCTATGTAGTTGTCCACCAGCCACCTCCTCCTTTCACTTTATTTGCGGCCATCCTTATCCTTGAAGTAGGTTTCATGACCTCAAAGCCTGCCGCATCTTCACAATTTGATTGATGCAAAACCCTTTGTCCAGCTGGCATGCATTCAATCGTTTTAAGAAATCAATCTTATCTTCTCGATCGTGGTACTTGACGTGTAAGAGTCTTGTGGTCATGACTCATATACACCCGGGAACACAGCTTCCGGGTTAGCCTTATCCTCCTGCTATTGCCGGCCTTGTGTTGAAACGGTTGTTGTGTCTTCTTTAACGCTGGACCATTCCTTTTACTGCAGTTGGCATTTTCAGATCACACTGGCGTAACCTAAACGTTCCACAATTTCGTCATTTTTCGATACTATTTTGGGAATCTATTAAAAGATTTGAAGAAATTTTCAAAATAAAAAGTTTGCATAATCTGGATGAGGTTGCAGAAAACACGATTTAAACAATGCAAAATCTATTTAAAAAAATAGTCCGAATTTACTTTCGATATCTTTTGAGACTCTCCAAATTTAATTTGTCTATCAACTGGTCTGTCAATTTCCCTTGTTTTAGGTTTGTCAATTTCAAACAAACATAAATCTCAAATAAGCGAACTACGTAGTGCACAAAGGTTTATCATAAATCAACATCATATCACAACAAGAGCATTTAGGTTCAGCAACAGAATCACGTCCACGCATCTGGCTGCAACAACATCATTCATACATCAACTGACAGAGACGGCTACTGTTACTAATCACTTGCAGCCATCACACAACAAATTCAAAACTCCCTTCCACGTCATATTAAGGAAATTGCACCATGATCGTACCATGATAAAACAGATTGAAAGACACACAGAGACAGAATACACTGAAACTTGAAACCGGAAGACAGACACCAATGCTTTGTATTTGGTTCAATTAATAAGATTAAGTTACATAAATAGAAGAAGCCCTGTCTAGAACGCTCAGTAACCAGATTTGTCTTGCTGGTCGACATTCTCCATAGACAACATTACTGTGCTATTCAATGCTGCCTTCTAGACTTCTTATTTGCCCATACTCTGATAAATATTATCAGTTTTAACACCATATACAGTGAGACCAGGTGATGTCGGAATAGTTCCCTGGTTGCGACCCGGGTCGGGACGAGAAAGCAAGGTCGTGCGTCTTAAGAAACTCTCGGACCTATCACAACCGAGGAGCCGACCACGCAGAGCATGGGACCCGGTCAAATATACATGAGAGGGCCACATGTTTTAAAGAGTCGATACAGTGACCTATGGGATAGTTTCCCCATGAGATTCGGGTTCCTTACTATGTGTTAAGCACCAGCTAAGCATGGACCAGGCGATAAATTAATATTAGTATAGGACTTAATTTAACTTGTGGCAGGTGAACATCAATAATTACAAATTAAGTGCGACGCTTATAGAGTCAAGGAGGACAGTACATTTGTCCAATGATCCTTCAATATAGGAAAAGCATAAATGGTAGTCCACCCCAAATTTTATTAGCACAACCACATAACTTGTGGTTGGTGAACACGAATAGGCCAAGTTAAGTGTCACAAATAAGTAATAAGTTATATGTTACTTGGTGTCTGCTACAAAGCTACCAGTTAAGAGTTATCCATGCATTAGCTACCAGTTATCCGTGTATCAACTATCATTTATTTTTTATATTCTTTTTTCTTTTTTAATTGTTTATTTTGAGTTTTGAACGACTGCCATAAAATTAATGACAATACACTTGTCTCATCCTCGTGCAATCTAGGATGTATTCTAATTCACCCCAAATTCTAAAATATAAACACCTATAGATGTAAAGATATAAACACCTATAGATATAAAAATAAACTAAATTATGTGGATAACAAGTAAGTGTATATACAATATATACACCACAAATTAGCCTAGTATTCATATATATGTAATGGCAAGTACTCATTGTAAATCAATTGAGATAACATATAATTAAATTTTGAGCTCTCGGGAATTTGGCAGGAGCTGAGGTGCTGTGTGTTATTGCAACAAATAGAGGTTTCGTTATATAAGTGAAATAGCTGAAATATTCTCCCAAAATCAGAGGAACCTCACATGTGTTGGAAAAAGTAATTATTTTCCGTTTTTGTGAGTTGTATTATTAGAAGTAAAGCTAAGTTGAGTTAAAGCCTTTGTAAAGCATAAAGCTAGGTTAGGGTTTTAGCATGTAGAAGTGTTTAAATACACACCTTCTGGTAAGGATGAGGTTTTATGCAAATAGAAAACAGCAGCTTGTTTCTTAACTTCATCATGGTATCAGAGCTTGATTGATTAAATCTCTTGGAGAACATATTGATCCAAAAGCAGATCCAAGCTTGTTGTATTCTTCCATTGCGAAGAGAGATTTTTCCATAGCGAAGAAGGATTCTTCCATAGTGAAGAAGGCAAAGATCATTCGATCCAAGCCAAGATCTTTCACCAATCAAGTGAAAGAATTGATCCAAGAAATTGGACAGAGATCCGGGTTGAGTCTATTGAACAAGACTAAAATCGACCCGAGAAAGCTTTTAGATCCGCAGATCTGAAGCAAAATTCGTGAAGATACGCCCATCAAATAAGAGAGATTGTTGGGGCTCTGAAGAAACTCCCATCGCTGTTGGAGAGTTTGAAGAAAGCAGCTAGCCGCCGGTTGAGCTGTGAAGAAAAAGTTTGAAATGTGAAAATTCGGGTGAAGAGATCTACGGTTCAGCAAATCTGTGGAGAAATACCTCGCTGAGATCAAAGAATCGGCCGAGGAAGAGGCACACCCTGCTGTGAAGAGAGAAAGTTCGCGTCCGTGGAGAAAGAAAGGAAATCCACCAGCGTGAAAAATTAAAATCATTGGTCAGTAGTCCGTGGAGAAAATCCTGTGAAGAATAGTTGTCCACAAAATCAAGCCCTGGAGATCCGAAGAAAAATCGTTAAGATAAACCAACCGGCAGCCATGTGGTGTTGAAGAAAGGGCCTTTCACCAGCAGTGTACAAGGGAGTCGATCTGTGTCTGCCAATTCCGCCAGCAGTGAAGAGATCGTGGAGAAGATTGTCCGCATGCAATTATGCATGAGAAGAGAAGCCACCAGCAGTTAGTTGACCAGGATGTTGAAGAAGAAGGTAACTATGGCTACTTGAAGGAGCCGCGAGCCAATTTGCAGCTAGAAGAAAAGATTTCTCTTTTGAGAGCCGCCCTTCACCGTCAAGGAAGAAGCATCACCAGTCAAACAAAGTTGAGCATGAATGCATGGAGGCATGAGCCATTCTGCGTGAATGTGAAGACATGAATGTGAAGAGGAATCGAATAGCATGGAAAGTTAAATGTTTTTCCCAAAAATAATTTTAATTTGATGCACAGATATTCATGAAATCCGCCTCATGGTTTGAGTTATAATGGATTGAGTTATAAGAGAAGATACGAAGCTTTCGCTGGAAAAAAAGAGAAGATACGAAGCTTTAAAGGTGAAAAATATAAAAGCTTTAGTTTTTCATGCCATAATTTTTTCATGCCACGTCCTTTCTAAAGGTATTTAAAAAGTTATGCAAAGTTTTATAAAACTTGTAAGAGCTTTGTTTATTAAAGGAATTACAGAAAATATTTTTTTTAGGAAAAGAGAACTTTGGTGTGAAGTTTGCAACTTGCATGATAGTAAAGTGTCTGTACCCCAAGGTTGAACGAAAAGCTAAGTTTTGAGAAAGATCTTGTATTAAGGGGGCGTTAAGCAAATCCTATAATTTTTTTAGGGGGTGATAAGGAAGAAAGTATGTGGACTCAAGAGAAGGAGGCCATAGTCTTCAGTGAGCCTCGGCAGAAGGCAAATACACAAGTTGATAACCTTTTAGCAACAAATGATGAAGAACTTGAACCAGAGTATGATGGTGATCACCTTTTTTATGAAGAAAGAGTGATAGTGCTACAACAAAAGAAGCTCATTAATGAGTTGTTGTTTGGAATGGTAACCCTACTTGAAAATGACGATCAAGTGGATGATGTCTTTGTAGCAGTAGCAACTGAGGAGGACGAAGCTAAAGTAACAAGTTTCAAAGAAGATTTGGCATTCATTGAGGATTGGCTTGCAAAGCCAAAAGAAGTTGTAGATGACAACTTACATTCTGTAGTAGCAGAATCTGAAGAAAAAGCAAGATATGAGCTGGAGGAAGAAATATGCAACAAATGTTTTGCAGGAAGCATTGAAGATGTTGTAGATCACTGGTTTTTCAACGAGAGCCATGGAAAAAAGAAAAATCCATACAATAAGAAGAAGAGATATCCAGAGTTTAAAGTCTGGAGCACAAAGAAGAAAAAAAGCATTGAAAGCTTCAAAGTTTGGAGCAGAAAGTATGAGAAGACGCTGCATCAGCACATTGCAGCAAAGAAAGTCAAGATGAAGATGTTCTGTAAGCCTAGCTGAGACATAGACCAACAGGCAAATCTTTTTATGTTCTTAGCTGCAATTAGATGGTATGTTTAGCGGTTGTAATTAAGAGGGAGTGTTGGAAAAAGTAATTACCTCCTGCTTTTGTGAGTTGTATTATTAGAAGTAAAGCTAAGTTGAGTTAAAGCCTTTGTAAAGCATAAAGCTTAGGGCATAAAGCTAGGTTAGGGTTTTAGCATGTAGAAGTGTTTAAATACACATCTTTGGGTCCATTATAAGGATGAAGTTTTATGTGAATAGAAAGCAGCAACTTGTTCCTTAAAATTCATCAACACACACCACCACCATTGGCCCATGTGAAGTCCAAGAAAATGTATGAGAGACGGTGTGTGATAACTGGCACTCAAATTGCCCCGGTATTCCGGCGGCTGGCGATGGAATATTTTTTGGCGAGGCACAGTTCCACCCCTTCTGGTTATTTTTTGGGAATTTCGATGATCTGGGTCATCTTAAAATGGGCACAGTTCCATGGCATAGTTCTGCAGTAAATGGAGTGGAACTACGATTCCGTGGGTTTTTATAACCAGATCTAGGGAACAAATCGCCGGAAAAGCGGGGCAATTTGAGTGCCAGTTATCCCACGCCATGAGAGACTGATCATGGTCAAACATATCAAATACAGAGGAATTAGTGCAGTGAAATGTGACACTGCTGAGGTATTTCCTACATGGGATTCTTTATAAAAACATGACTCCTCAGTCAGTAGTGTTTTGGGGTGAACAATTTTCAGCCTGCTGCAGGTCATTTAATGCAGCGACAGTAGGTTTGTTGACCCTTGCAGCGGCATTAAAAGGTCTGCAGCAAGTTGAATATTGTTCAATGTTTTGGAAAGAAGCAACTGTAATGTAATTTGCTTAAGAAAAGAGATGGTTAATTTTATTATAAAAATAGGAAAAAAACTTCAAATGTTTTCATGAAAGATAAAGGAGATTCGATGTCTCGGCCCTCTATAATTAGAAATTACGTTTTAATTCTATATTAGTCTACTAAAAACTAGGTAACAACACAAACTTCGCCACCATTATCTATGGTTACAGTTTTTTCTTTTTCGTTCTTCATATAAATGATGGGAATGCTTTCACCAAATTATGTAGCATTTTATTCATTTAAACTTTGGAAACAAAAAGATACATAGTACAAAAAGATAAAAATATATTTATAATTTGCAATTATGATTGTTTATTAAAGAATCTTAGTTTTAAATTTTATATTTTATAATTAAAAGGATTAAAGATGGAAAGGAATGTGTAAATTTTATATTTCATAATGTGTAAAAAGGAGAAATTTTAATTTCAATTTCAATTATGAGGGATCTAATATTTGACTACTAATTGTAAACAATTGTAAACGTATAAGACATTTAACCTTATGTGAATTTTTTTTAATGATTGAATAATTTTTATTTTTATTTTTTAAAATTTTAATGTTCTTATAATTGTAAAAATAATTTTCACAATTTAAATTGAAACAATTATAGTTTTTTGGGCGTACTTTTAAGACATTATTTGCATACAAACTTGTTAAGAAATTATTTTTTTTAATAATAATATAGTTATTTGAATTTTTGGATAAAATGTGGAATAAAGTAGATTAATTAGCAATTATAATTATAAGTATAATCCAATCATCTATAAGGGTGAATCCACGAATGTACTTCACCATTTTTGGCGGATCGCGAGGGGAAAAAATCTTTTTTCGGACCCTCGATCGAGCTAATTTCAAGCCCTCGATCGAGGTTTTATATGCTCGATCGAGGGTTTAAAAATACCTCGATCAAGGGCTTTAACATACCTCGATCGAGGATGTGTTTATTGAGGGTCTAACCAAACCCTTGATCGAGCAAAACCTCGATTGAGAGTTTCGTTAAACCCTCGATCGATGGTTTGTTCGATCCGTCAAGAAAAAAACAAGACAAGGTCTGGGCGGTTGTGCGATGGGTCGACAGACCCTCGATCGAGCAAACCCTCGATCGAGGGTTTGCTCGATTGAGGGAATGCGATAGAGAAATAAAACAAAACAGGACCCGGCCGGCCCTGTTTTTGTGCAATGCGAGATAGAGATAGAGGGAGATAGAGCGACCGGGGACCTCGACTGAGCACCTACCCGACGCCACCTCCCCCACATTGACGCCACCTCCCCACAGCGACGCCATCATGTCATCTATTCCACCAGGTGGGTAGAAATCTCCCATTTGTTTTGTGATTTAAAAAAAAATATATTTCATATTTTATGTATAAATTTCTATTTTTTTTATCAAATTTAGGTTTAATTTGGTTTTCTAGCAATGGTTAAGATGTAGGCATTGAAACTAAACCGCCATTGAAACCGAAAACCGCCATTGAAACCAAATTTATCGAAAAAAAAACCATTTGATTTAACTAAAACAAAAACCTATTTCAAACCAAAACAAAAACCCATTTCAAAACAAAACAAAAACCAAATTTGAAATAGATCTAGGGTTTTACATATTTGTCAGTGATTTCCTTAAATTATTTAATTTATTTTGTTTTTATATCAACCGGTAGCATTTCACCCCATAAATGCTACCAGTTTTATTTTAAAATGTGATTTTACAAGCAGAAATGCTGCCCATTTTTTTTCAATCCTTCGAGAACACCAAGAGGATTGAAAAAAAAAAACCATTTGAACCTAAAACAGAAAACCATTTCAAAACAAAAACCAAAACTATTTTAAATTTGAAATACTTTTAGAATTTTAAATTTATTTTGCATTTATTTGTTTTAAAATTTTTTGGTATGTGAATTTGCAAGCAGAAATGCTGCCAATTTTTTTTCAATCCTCCGAGAACGTCAAAAAGATTGAAAAAAAAAATCATATATTAATATTAATATTATGATATAAAAAATTAAAAAATGAATATTAATAATATATATTTAATCATATATTATTTATTAATTTTTACTTAATTTATTTTAAAAAAATAATATTTAATATTAATATAAAAAAAAGGAAACCTAAAACTTAAATATAAAAAAAAATACCTTTCAACTTTGAAAAAATCCATTAAAATTACATATAAACCTATGAATTAATTATATATCTTCTTCTTTGATTTGAGAAATATCGAACTTCAAAACTAAAACAATGACAACCTTATCAACATTTGATAATGAAACCAAAAACTTACCTCAAAATAAATGTTTTTTAAAACATAAATTCTTCCCAAAACATAATCTATAAAAAAAGTTCATTTAGTAAAAGATTGCCCCACTATGTTTCCCACAACACCTTCTCTTTGAGAAAACAAAACCTTATTAATTTGAAGTGTCGTTGACATTCTACAACGTTTGTTGATTTGTTTTATTTCTCACGTAGTTTATGGGCAATATTTTATGCATCTTGATGTGTAATGATCACATATGCTCTCCATAACAAACAATTAAATATAAGGTTTCCACTAATAGAGACACTATTTTGTGTGTTCAATTTTAGCAATAGTGGCCTTTCATGAAGAAAGTTGCTTTGCATACAACGCAATACAAACATTTTCACATGAGTGCCTATTTTGTTTCTTCATTTTTAGCAATGATGAAGCATAAAGAAAGCTTATGCCATTACCATTATAATATTGTTTTCTAAAATCAAATAAATTTATCCTCAAAGTTGAGGACAAGAGCTAGCATTTATGTTTGAAATTGTGGTGTACATGTAATTATGATTTGGCTAGTATTTATTATTTTATATTGTTTAGTGGGCATGCATAGTACAATATGCCATAAAGTTGTTGCATAGAGCCATTTAAAATTTTAACACTGTCAAAACATGGGTAATTTGATTTGTTATTGGCTAGTATTTATTATTTTATTTAGTTTAGTGGGCATGTACGGTCCACTATGACATAAGGTTGCATAGAGCCATTTAAAATTTCAACAATGTCAAAACATAGATGATTTGATTTGTCATTTTTATTTTATAGCAACATTGTTATACGAATTAGAAAACACACTTTAGAGCACATCGTAAAGTTCATGGTTAATGTCTAGATGAAGTAGGTATGAAAGCTACATGGGTGGAGTTATAATAGTATATATAGTTTGCTCGAGGGATTTCCTTTTCAATTCTTCGATGAAAAATGTTTGGATGTCACTAATCAAGAAACCTTCATATGTTGAAATGTCTTTGTATTTAATACTTAGCTTGAGGCTTTCTCAACAAATTATCTTTGATGTAGGCACGGGACCAAAGGTTACCAATAATTATTGTAATTTTAATTTGAAAGATAAAATAATTATTGTAATTTCAATTTAAAAGATAAATAGACTAAATTACACCAAATCAATTATCATATTAAATTCACAAAAAAAATACATATCAACAATGTCTACTGTATTTATTCAATATCAATGACCAAAGCTCAGAAGCCTTGTTACAATCTGAAATATGAATCATATGATTTTGGGGCTTCTCCTACACCTTATCCTACTTCTATAGAAAAAAAATGGCATTCTTCATTCATTGGTTTACAATTTATCTAGGATGGAGATTGGTTGGAAGGTCAACCACATGTTACTTCCATTTTAGAACTCCAACTAATGAAGGCATTGACAAAACCAGGATTCTCCTTGGAATTTCATCCAATCAAATCTTTTAATAAATGGTTGTGACTTTTTTGACATGGTCTAAGGTTGAATGAAAATGTCATAGTTGCAACATTGGGATCACATATCCCAATTATCTCTCATTCATGACTTTCTATTTCCTTCCAAACTCTTAACATGAGGACAATGTTTAGTGTATTGTTCCTTCATTGTATCATTAACTCCATAAAGCAATGCAAAGGGCTAGGGTGGGAGTATCTCTCATATTTCTTTGAGGGATCAATGCTCTACTCTTTATGTTATCGCATGGATCCACATTTTTATTGTTATTTTAGATTATTAATTCACTCCCCAATAACTACACCAACATATTATATGCTCAATAACTACACCAACAAAAGTTTGATGTGTGTGTGCGCTAGTTTAGGATGGAGCTATTTCAATTATGTAGAAATAGATCCAATATACAGTGTATGATTGTGTTGGTAATTACAATCTTTTATGGTATTAGAGCCATTCTCTAGGTGGAGCACATTGTTATCTAATCATGCTTCGAAATTGAAACCTTCAATGCACATCAAAACCCATTTTTCCCTTCATAGAAAAATAATATTCCATTCAAACTAGTTAATAATGTTTGAAAGTAAACATTCAAACTAAGTAATAATATTCTAAAATAAAAATTATTTTATTCAATTGATATTTCTTTAAAATTTTATTATAATGATAACTATTTCAAATTAATTAATAAATTGTTTTCTTAGTGCTTTTATAAATAATTGGTTCAAGAGGACTAATGGAACTTGCGTCTCAAGGCAATATGTTGGGAGAAAACATAACATCTTTACTTCATAAAATGAAATGTAAATAAAATGTGGAAGATGGATCAACATCCTCATGAGATTAGTTGATGTTGTGAGTTATTATTTAAATGAATATTGAGTGTGAACATTCTATTGAAGGTGGATATTGGTTTTGGCCTTTGAATTCATATAGGTAATTATAGAAACAAATTTCAAAGAATATGTAAGGGATGGAAATAGAGGTTAGTAGATTACAAGCTATCTCTTTATATGTTAAAGGCATAACAATTTTCAAATAATAAAGTCAAGTTAATATGGAAATATTATTATCTTTGTTTATTATTCAATACACGTTTCTTCCTAAATAAAGACATATCTAATTAGTATCATCTCTTTTTATTATTAAATACATATTTTTTTGTAAACATGGACATGTCTAATAAGTACCATGTAACATTGATAACTTATTTTTTCACATAAATAACCACCATTTGTGAATAGTGAGGAAGATGAAGAAATTATAGAACTTTATTATATTTTTTGAGTGTCTATAACAAATGAAGTCAAGAATTATGTGAATTATAACAAGTGTCAAGCAAAGGGATTTTCAATCACCATAACTAAATGTCACCCATGAATGTAAAAATTCTACTAGCAAGGTCAATCTAATTATTAATCAATTGCTTTGGAAGGAAATCAAATTCAAGGAGTGTTTTGGTGCCCTTCATTTCCCTTAGTAAGCAAAATTAGAAACTAGGGATTGATTGCGGTCACGTCACAAAAAATATAGCTAAGGAAGAGTCACATATATACCACACATGGGTATGTATGAGACCTCTGGTTGAAGCTTCAATGATAGATTATGAACAATCAAGGGAAACACAATAGTCCTAAATAGCAAAAATTCTAGGTTATTAATACAAGAATGTGTGGTCCAAACAATAATTATAATGCCCAAAATTTTCTAAATTCATATATTAAAGAATGTTGCACAAAATGGTAATCATTGTACAATTCAAAATTTAAATCTTACCATTCCACATTGTATAGATGTATTTTAAATTCTCAATTACATTACAATTGTATTTGAAATCAAAATCTAAAATTAGAACATGTACATGTTCAAGTGTATTCACATTGGAGCACCATGACCCAAATTTCACAAAAGCCTCCTATATGATATTTGTATTCTTGACATTAAAGCATCTACAAAAATACATTTATAAAACAACCTCCACAAAAATCTCCAAAAAAATATTACGCAAGACAACATGAAAACTATGCCAATGATGCAAGTGGAATACATGTAACTCATTCATCTGTCCAATGGGTTATAGGAATGCAAGTCTCCATAATACGATCATGGTCAGCTTCTGTCATCTTCCATCTCTTTGGATCACCTCTCTTCACCTTGATTTCTGTTAGAGGTATCTAAGCTGCAACTACCAAATGACTGTATTGACATGATATATATCCAAGCATAAAATCTCTGTAAATAATGTGAGCACCCTGTTTTTTCACTTTTTCAAAAAAGTGTCCCATTAGAACCATGTCTCCAACCTGGTATGTCAAGTCCCCATCTTGGTAGGGTCACACCAATCTATTCTTTATTTGCGTGCACCACATCAAATAGTATGCAACATTTTTTTGGTTGTGGAGGGGTGCAATGACAATGAATACATCACCTACAAGATACAATACAAATATTATTCAAATGTCCTACGTGCAAATTTCTACAACATTTGTATATGTATAAGATATAATGAACTAATTAACTTAATGAAGACTTTTGTACCTTCCCTAACCATATCGAAAACTCGATCATAATCTAATGAGACCATTGCCTCTTCAGTGTGCATCTCTTACCATGTTGGAATTGGATGTGGGCCCTTTAGATTAAGAGATACATGTTTCCATGGTTTGACATATAAATCATTTTCATAGTGATCAAGCCCGCATCCATTTGCATCAATGCAAAAATCGCAAAAGCAAGCATACTTCCTCGTTTCAATGGAAAATATGTCCCCCATATCTTTACTTCAAACAGAATGCAATTCTCTTGTACCAGGGATGGTGTCACAATACCATGGCATGGATCTATTAACATCTCCAAGGGCAACATCCCAGAAGAACCTGCATGGAATTCAGTTTGTCATATGTAAATTCCTATCGAGTACATGTGTTCTTTTGGAAATGTTGATATTGAATGTTATTAGCTTATTAATTGAGTTTGGAGTTTATTACCTGCACACCGGCCTTGCTTGTTCACGACCTTGATGTCCCAAATGACATGTGCACCAATCAACTACTTCAGTGGAGCATTTGATTCCGGTTGCACCATGACTCATCTAGTACCTCCGAAGTACTCTTTTCACACATGCACCTATGCCATCATGTTCACCCTTCCCATGCCCTGTCTCAAAAAAGCTCCAAGTGTGTCGGATTCCTGTCTATTTGTGCAAGCAACTCAACTAATAAAATGAGCGTGCCGACTTGAATTTCCCTGCACACCCATCTAACCAAATCCAGTGTTCAGTAAATGATACACCTCTTTGCCTTAATGAATCATAAATCAACCCAAAGCAGTGTTGTACGAACAATGTGTCATGCTCACGATCATCACTAACATAAAAATGGTACTCCTTGATCACTTCACGTGACTGGGGAGTGTTATCCCTACCATCAATGTTTTCCTGAGCATGTCTGTACAATACATGTACAAAGATAGACACCTGGTCGGAGTGATAGTACTCACTCTGTATCTCTCTCTGAGGAGCAAAGGTGTAGTTCTCCGCAAAGTCTACCACTGATAAGATTGTGCCTGGCTCAAATACCTCACGGGAATGTTTGAATTCTGAAGCTTGCCACCTTGACCTATGGGAGTGCTTTATGTATTTATAAATCTAACTTTGAAACTTCTCCATGAAATCTGAAATAGGAATCTCATCATCGAGTAAGTTGATCATCTTGGATGGCACAGATGAAGAAAGTGTTGGATTCATGGTGACGTACTCGTACCTCTTCCACCTAATAGTGATATCTGACAATCCATGGTGTGTTGGATCGATAGGAAAGTTCCTATGGAACAATGTCAAATCACCGCATTCATGGCATTTTCTCCCACCTACATACCTCTTATTGAAAAACACGTGTTCAGGATTCCTATTGCATAGTATCATACAAATAAAATCTCTCACTATGTGAGGAGCTAGTACACTGTTCTAGTGCCTTTTGCAAAAATCCAGAAATGTGCCATAGTATAGTTGAAATTCAACGTGGTACCGACATCAACAAGTGTCACGAATCGTATTCGGCCTAATATACCACGGTTTCAATTTTTTGAACATGCTAAATGATATTTGAACACCAGGATTGGTTTCTTGGAATTCCTCGCAAAGTGCAACTCCCGTCATCTCCATCACATGCTTATAGTGCTCCTGATAAATGCCTCTGGATAAAAGTTTTCGCAGGACATGCTTTCGATCTGGAATAGCACGAGAATGACTATCCCAAAACTCTATCACCTTCTATCTAAGAGCCCAACAAGCAGCTTCATCACTTTCATCTATCTGGACCCTGAATTTAGTATATTTGAGCAATGTTCTTTTTGAAACATTGAGCAATGATGCCATTGTTGATACCATTCGATTTCTTGAGGTGCTTTGTGCCATAACAGCCGTTATAATTTCCTTAAGAGCAGCTCAGGTATCATTGTTTCATGATTTTTCAAATGAAGATAATGTAGTTCTTACATTTTCTATTGCATTCTCGCATGTCTTTTTTGTTTTAACATCTTGAAAACCCAACAACTTTGTGGCATGTTTCAATTTTTTGTGTTTTATCAACCCATGTAGGATTTGAGCTTGTGCTATCGTTGCATGTTGTTCAAAATATGACTTGATTATGTTATTTACATGCTCTCTAACTCTCCGACCAGGGATCAAGTTCCCAATCTCTTCTTGTGCAGAAACAACTGAACAATCCTCTAGAAAATTTCCACCCCTTCCAACCCCACTGCAACTCCCAATTATATTTTCAATGTGAGAGGGAAAGGTGTCATGTGATGGCTAATCAGGATCATGAGGGGGCATAGGGTCATGTGATTCTTGATCACCATGATGTGATGTCTGACCATAATCTCTCCCTGCATAACATGTAAATTAACAAACTGAAAATTGGTTACTTGATAGTTGTGTATTGAACTTTAAAATTGCTAGTAACTTGAAATTTGATATGGAAATTGAAAAATTGAAAATTACATGTGAATTGAATGTTCCAACTAATACATTTAGCTTGAGAAGTGTTCTAAGTAAAAATCGAAATTGCTAGTAACTTGAAATTTGAAATTGCTCTTGAGTAACTTGAAATTTGAAATTGCTCAAATGAGACGAACCATTACACCAAAACCCCGAGGTGTTAGTGAAATGGCACGAAAGTGATCAACAACAATTCAACTGAAAATAGATATGGACCCCAGGTATGTTCGGCTTCCTAAAAGTTTAGGTGTTTCACTCAGCCACCAATGCTATCTGACGACTTGAGTATTGGGGCAGTAGCCCTCACTCCACAGCTCAGGTAAAACTAATAACCGCTTGGCCACAAATGACAGCTCTTGGTTTACCTCACGGGGAAAAACTAGTCAATCAGGTAGGGGTCGTTGCCCTTTTCGTTGGCAGGTCCTCTCAATGCACAGCTACTCTGGGGTTCCTGTGGTACTCCTCACAATGAGTTTTAGGGATTATGCCCAAGTACTTCCCACAGTTAAGCGGACAGGGATTATTCTCAGATCCAAACTTGCAACAGATTCTTGTAATTGCTAACTTAATTAAACTTGAGAATTGTTCTAGAAGTAAAGTTTAAAATTTTTAGTAAAATTTGAAATTGCTTGTAACTTGAAATTGGTAGTAACTTGTACATTTAACTTTAAAATTGCTAGTAACTTGAAAATCAACTATATATATTTAAGTCAAGATAATTATTAATAACTTGATAAAAATTATTGTGGGCATACAAATTAATATCATTTACAATCATCACATTATATAATTGTGGAAAAATTTTCTTTATTGAATTTATGTCCATTTTACCTTTACATTACAAGAAAAATGTTATTTTAACTTTATGGTATAATTTATAAATAAATAAATATTTAAAATACAAGTTGCAAAACACCATGCAAAGAATAAATGATTACAACACTTCTACCCTAGAATTTCAAGGACAACATCATGCATCCCATGTTGTATATACATGAAATAAAAATTTAAGATTGATTTTCTATTCATGATAACATACCTATTATACTCTAAATGTAGGGAAAAAAACATTGATTTAGAGATCAATACGATATTTAATTAAAAACATTACATAGTGATATGATAGAGGAGAAATTCATAATTTTTAATACAAACTAACATTTTCATTAGTTGATGATTTTGCAATTTCAACAATAGACAATTAAATGGAAATTGTAATTTTATCATAAATTGCAATTTAAGAATTTTTTATCAATAATGCTTCACATATCAATGCAAGGTTGCAAACATTGCAAATTTAATTATTTCCAATTTGTCCTAACAAAATATATGATTCTAATCATTAATCTTATCATGGTGATATGTCATGTTAAACACAAGTTGTACATTTAACTTTAAAATTGTTAGTAACTTGAAATTTGTTGTACAAGTAAATTAACAAATTGAAAATTGCTAGTGACTTGAGAAAAATGTACAAGTATTGAAAATACATTAAAACAAGAAAATTGTTTGTACAACTTAATTTCAAAACAACTAAATATGCACATGCAACTTGAAATTGTACATTTAGTTTGATAATTACTAGTAAAGTTTGAAAATCAAGTATATATATTTAACTCAAGATAATTATTAATAACTTGATAAAATTTATTGTGGGCATAAAAATTAATATCATTTATAATCATCACATTACATAATTGTGGGCAAATTTTCTTTATGCAATTTATGTCCATTTTACTTAAATACATTACAAGAAAAATATTATTTTAACTTTATGGTATAAAATAAACAAATAAATATTTAAAATAAAATTGCATATCACCAAAAAGAATAAATTATTACAACACTTCTACCCTAGAATTTCAATAGTTGATGATTTTGCAATTTCAACAATAAACAATTATGGAAATTGTAATTTTTATCATAAGTTGCAAATTAAGGATTTTTTTATCAATAATGTTTCACATATCAATGCAAGGTTGCAAACATTGCAAATAATTATTTCTAATTTGTCCAAACAAAACATATCATTCTAATCATTAATCTTGTCATGGTGATATGTCATGTTATATGTAAATAAAAGTACATGTGATTGATGAAATTTTTTTAATGTAAACATTATAATTAAATAGCTCTTTGAACATTCATTTGTATTCAAATATTCATTACTATGAAAATATTGTCAACCACCATAACTATGAAAATATTCATTTATTTGTTTTCAAATTGAATAAATTCTAACTAATACATAACTATCACAACATGTTCATTTCAAAATATTCATTCATTTGTTTTGAGATTGAATTTTCTAACAAAACAAGAATTGAAATTATATTTAACTTGAAATTGTTAGTAACTTAAAAAATTGCAATTAGTTAAATATGTACAATTTAATTTGAAAATAATGTCCAAGTGTACATTTAATTTGAAAATTATTCTAATAACATTGAAAATTGTTAGTAAAGTTTATAAATTTGAAAATAGTAAATATGTACATACATTTTAACTTGAAAATAGAATCTACTTGTGTACAAATTTCATTTGAAAATTGTTGGACAATAAAATTGAAATTTGTTAACAACTTTGAAATAATTTGAAAATTGTTAAAGTAACTTTGAAGCATAATTTGAAAATTGTTAGCAACTTGGAAATAATTTGAAAATATTTAAAAATATGTCCATATCTTAACATGAAAGTAGAATCTAAATTTACATGTTTCATTTCATTTCAAAATTGTTCTCATTTAACATTTGTTTAAAGCCACTTGAAAATTGTTCATTTAACATAAAAATTGTTGCAAACTTTAAAATTTAAATAACAAATTGATGAAATAAATAAGAATATCATTACAAATAAATATGAAACAAATTAAATTATGAAGTTTAGTTAAATTTATTTGAAAATTGTTACTAATTTTGTAAATTATGTAGCATGACATTTAAATTATGATAGCATGTAATTCAATAATTTACCTTGGTTGTGCTCCATTGGAATTTGTTGCACCAAATGTGCATCTTCTTCTTCTCTCAACCTTGCTCTTTGTTGTCTCATTCGTTCTCTACTCTTCTCACGTTCTTCATTGGCATTTTGTTGTCTAGCATGTTTTCTTTGTCTTTTTCTTTTATTCCCCGTCAATCTACAATGAAAACAAATAATTTTTTTTCAAAATATTATAACAAACAACAATATGTTAGTATGAAATCTTCTAATATGCCTACAAAGAAATCTTACATGAATCAATTTACAATGAAAATAAACAATTTTTTTTTCAAATTGTTATAACAAACAACAAAATGTTAGTAGGAAATCTTGAATTATGTCTACAAAGAAATCTTACAAGTCTAATGAGATCTAATTTAGCAATATGAAAATTACAAATCTCTAATTCAACAAGCTCAAATTAACAAAGCTCTAATGGAGAAAAAAATAACAATGAGGTAAATTGTTGTTTGTGAATTGTTGTTTGCTGGTTATATAGATGTTCATTCATGTTTTTACAAGGGAAGGGTAGTTGGAAACATTAATTGTTTCCAACTCCTTTCGTGGTTTTGCCCTGGTGTTTATAGATTTTTTTTACACTCAGAAACCCTCAATCGAGCCCTTTTGACAGACCCTCGATCGAGCAATACCTCGATCGAGGGTTTAAACATACCTCGATCAAGGTGTTGTTAAACCCTCGATCGAGGGTCTATTAATCCCTCGATCGAGGTATTTAAAAAAGCTCGATCGAGCAAATAGCTTGATCGAGGGCTTAAAAACAGGTCGATAGCCCTTTTTCCTGTAGAATGGTTTTTTTGTCTTCCTTCCACAGAGTTAAACCAAGTCATTAAATGCTCATTAATGAGCGGACTTGATACCATTGGATTCGTCAATGAATCCTCTATCTAGATAGATAAAATTTACGAATTTTTATTTTCATATGTGTTTTGTTTTTAAATTTCTACTAAAAGTTGCTCTAAAAAACCATGCCGACAACTTCGATTGAGCTCAAAGATAAATCCACAAAATTCAAAATACACATCCGAAAAATTTGAAAAAATACACAAGCCCTAGATAAACGTGTCATCTTCAAAAGGGTATTTTTATTTTTTCAAATTATATAAAAAAAATTAAAACATTTGGTGCACACACACACGTGTGCAAAATGCGACTGAAATATTCATTGGTCATTTTAGAAAAATAATAATAAATATATTTTTTCTAGAAAAATTAAAAGAAAAATATGTAAGCCCTAGTGCATTCTGTCTAGATCATGTTTATATATTTCATTTTTTTCAATTATTACTTTAACATTAAATTATCGTGCACGAACACAAACTACTTGTTAATTGCTTTTCAAATTTTTAAGTACACACGTTTCATTAAATGAAAATTCGACACGATAAATGACATTGGAATATTTCAAAAAAATATCATTGGAAAGCCAACATAATTCTCTACATTTTGTTTTTCAACCGCATGTCAAAATTCATTTGGAAAATATGAGTTTCAACGGCTTCAATTTGATACATGGATAAAATTTCCGTTTTTCACCGTCATATTTGGCCAAAAAGAGTTACCCATCTTCATGGAATCACCCATAAGTTAAGACTTTAATTGAAATTAAGTTGGCCATTACAACATTTTAAACTATGTAAATATAAGCACACACACACACACAGACATATATATATATATATTAAAAGTAACTTTCATATATATATATATATATATCTTATGGAGGACCACAAGCCAAAAAAACGCAATACAACTAATCTCTCCAAAATCAAAACACCAAAAGGTAAGCTTGTCGATAAAATGTAAAAATACAACAACCAAGAGTATCATCTAAAGGAGGAAAACAATGCTCCCAATCAACATCCCAAAATGTCTAGATTTTCTATCATCCATAAGACAAAACCAACCACCAAACTCAAAACACCGAAACTGAACTAGAGTCTACAACAACCCCATCTCCGGTGTCCTCAAAAAACAAGAGACAAACCATGTCACTAACATCTTTTTTGGAGAGGCCATTCGCCTAAATATTAAACTCCCTATAAACACGCACAAAAGAAATCTGAGCAAAACTATGTATCATCCTCCTAAGTCTATCAATCCAATACTCCAGACTAAGTGACTGAAGTGATGAAAGACCATTTTCCCAATCGATGACAACTTTGGAGTCGTCGAGCACTTAAATGGAAAAATTGTCCCTTCTATGGGAAAATCAAAGCAGTCCACAAAGATCCAATACTTCTTCCCGAGTGTTAGAACCATGACTAGCAACCATCCATGATATGACAACATGTTCCCTCTTAATCTATAACACCATGCCAGTGCCACACAAGCCGTCCTTTTTAACCCCATCAAAATAGCCAATGGAGATGTGTTCAGGGTGTGTGGAAGCTGACGAGGGTCTCTTTTGAAACGTTAGATGCAATATAAAACTAAAAAAACAGACATCCATTAACTTACATGGATTTTTTGAGACACATACACAATGAATCTTGCGATGAGTAAAAAAGATGAAACATAGGAAATTGAATAACATTTCTGAATATATTATTTTTTTCTATTGAAATGTCCTTAACTATTGAAGTTTGATGATTTGTAACAAGCACTTTTTTATTTTTTAGACAAATTATAAGGTATATGTTTTGTGGGTGCATCCTTTGAGTGTCTAAACGATGGAATCAACTTACGAAAACGGGTAGACATATAGAGAACAAGTAGTACTAATGCACTGCTATTTTTCCCAAAAAAATTAATACTTTTTAATTTTTTATTTAATTACCTAAGTGATCGAACCTCGAAAACAATATGCCAATTGTGGGTGCATCCTTTGAAGGTCTTATTACAACTATTTTGAAATGATTTTTTTATATCATGTAGAGGTCGATGTCCTTTAGTGCACCACACAATTGTTTTTCAAAATGGTTGAGAAATGGAAGAGTTACGGACAAAACACTAACAATGTGTTTTTTGAGTTAAGGAGTAATGACACAAGAAAAATAAGAAAAAAATAGAAAATATATATTCTTTTTAAAAATTACATATTTGGAATCTGCATAAAAAGTGCTATCTATGTCTAAAATTTCATAAAAAATGATGGTGTGTAGCATACTATGACCAACAGCTAAACATGGGCACACTTAAAAAATTGGATGCAATGCTCAATTAGCCATGGTATATCATATTCCAAGGCACAGGCATGGTAAATCCGAAGCAAAGTCCGAAGCAGACACATAGGCATAGGAATTCCATGCTAGCTCGTGTGAAGGTTCGGTCATAGTGCTAAGTAACGCGCTCGTGTTTTGTTTAAATTTAAAATTTTAAATCCCACCAAAACAAAATACGTGTGCGTTTTATATTTACAGAATGTGTGCGCATTTTGTAGTTACATAACGCGTGCACGTTTTGTAACAATATATATATTTTTTTTTTTGCCGAAGGAGGGGTATAATTTTAGTGTGTGTCATTTATAACATTAAAAATAATTCTTGGTGGTAAGGGGTTAGAGGTAGGAAAAGGGGGGTGGGAGGTGGTAAGGGGTTAGAGGTAGAGAAAGGGGGGTGGTAACGGGTTAGCGGTAGAGAAAGGGAGGGGGTGTTAATGGGTTAGAGAGAAACAAAGAGAGTCGGGTGAAGGGAGAGACATTGGGGGGTGCTAAGGGGTTAGAGATAGAGTGAGAGGGGATCCTCCACGAATTCCAAATATAGCCAACCTAGGGCGTCAAATATCACCAATCTAGGGCTTCAAGGGGATAATACCATAAGGAAATAAATGTTGTATTTTTTCTAATTTGATGGACACAATCCAATGGAAAATGGTTGTGGAATTTATCACCAGAAGGGTGGGATAACTCCCTCCAAACAATGTCATCGGCAAAAATCCACGAAACGAGATAAGAGCGGGAAACAAATTTTAAAATACAACTAGAACAATATGTGTGTTGACCTTTTTCTTAAATTAGATATTAGTGCAAATATATAACCCTCTGGTTTTTTTCATGTTTTGAATGGAAAATTATTGTTTTCATTGTAGGTATTGGATTTAAGAGCATTTTCTTAGTCGCAAGCCATCCTTGCATTTTCATAAACGGATATAGGATAAGATTCAATGAACCCCCCTTGATGTTAAGAATTGATATATTATTCTCGAATGGTTAGAAGATAGGCCATGTGCAACACAACTTGAATAAATTTATGTATGGCAGCTTCCCAAAACTGTTATAATTCTACCCCTACTCCTTGAGAAGATTGAAGTTGTAAAGCAACAACTCTCTAGTATTCATCCTGAAGTTCTTTTCTTTATGTCTAAGATAAAGAAGCTCTCACTTTCTGAGATGGAACATATGGATCTTAACAAGATTTATACAATCTCTGTTTTATGAGAAATTGACCATAGAACATATCAGAGCAATGGAAATGAATCCTTCATTTTGCATTTGTTAGCAGAAGAAGATCAATTTACAATGACACAATGTAGTTATTACATGTGGAAGCAGCGTTTTCCTACGGAAGATGAGTGTAGGGTTGAGCATAGGAAAGATGTCAAAAAATGGGCCATTACATTAGCTTGTCCATTGGGAGAACGAATTACAGGAGGAAATATGGCGACTGAGAGGAATCTATGATTTTCTTCCCACATAAATGGTAACTGGATTTCCATTTAAAATATAGGCAGATTTAAAATACAGGTAACAAGAGTTTTATAACAGCTTGAATTTTGGGGGCATGGTTAATGTGTCTGACAATTGGTATTCTCTCTGTATTCGGTCATCTAGTTGGTTGAAAGGCCTTCCTGAAAATATGTATATTGAAAATTTTTATTTCTTTACTAAAAATTGAAAGGGACTTTCAAGTCACTTGCAAAACGCTCCTTTGTTAAAGTATGTAAGTTCTTCCAACAACACAGATTTGGAAAGTGTATCAAATGTTGCCATCTACACCGAAATTTATTCTGCTCGTAGTTGAATGTGGGAATATCAGTAGGGAACAAGGCCCTCTAAATTTTTTTATGCCTACATCCATAAGTAACTTGGCCGAGTTAATGGAAATGAATCCCTAGACTACTATGGGATTTTCAACCCTTTCTGAAGATTAACTTACATTACAACCTTGTGCAAGGTTTTTGATGTATTCACTTAATAATTTGGTTCCATTTTTTTGAAGACACCTTGATGTAGTAGATATTCAAGTGACATTTCCCCCAAAATCCAATTTTCGTGTTGTTTCCCATGCTTTGAAAGACTGTAGTTTTTCTAATTTTATGCACACAATCCAACGAAAAATGGCTACGGAATTTATCACTTGAAGGGCGGGATAACTCCCTCCAAACAATGTCGTCAACAAAAATCCATGAAACGAGATAAGGGTGGGAAACAAATTTTAAAATACAACCTAACCCCTACCCCCCCATATTTCTCTCTCCCCCTCCTCTCCATAATGCTTACTAACCCTTAACCTCTAACCCCTCTCCCTAACTCTTATTAACCACCCTATGTCTCTACCTCTAACCCTTTAACACCCCCCCCTCTCGTTCTACCTTTAAGCCCTTACCACCCCCCAATTCCATTGAATATATTTTTCACCAAACCAAACAATATAGTTGTAAGCTTAAATATCATGATATAAGTGTAATGTTAAATATCGCGACAAAATTGTAATGTTAAATATCACAGAAGAATTGTGATGTTAAATATCACATACATGTTTTAGTAAACAAAAACGTGTACGTGTTCTATTCAGAAAAAATGTGTATGTGTTTTTGTTAATAGAAACGTGTGCACGTTATTTTTACCTACGCTCCCAATCCCCCAAACCCTGTAATACACCCCCCTACAACTCCCAAAGACCCCCACATTAATATAGAACACCCCCCCAACCCACTACCGCCCCCTTCTCTCTCTCACACACACACGTGCATCCATATGCCTCCCCCTACAGCTGACCTCCCTCCTCCTCTCTCTCTCTCTCTCTCTCTCTCTCTCTCTCCCTCCACTCCCTAAACCTTACTAACTCCTCCTCTCACTCTTTCTCCCTTGCTCCACTTACCCCCAATCTCCTAACACACCCCTCTGTCTATACCTCTAACCCCTTAACAATCCCCCTCCATCACTACCTCTAACCCATTAATGATCCCACAACCCCCCTATCTCTCTCCCATCCTTTCTCTAACCCTTATTAACCCCTTATCTCACACTCTTTCTCCCCTGCAGGGAGAGGAGAGGGTAAGCCTCCTCTGTATCTACATCTAACCCCTTACCACCCCCTAAATTCTTTCCCTTTACCTCTCTATCTCTCTCTAACCCAAACACTCGTGCTCCTCATCTATACCCCCCTTTCTCCCTAATCACCCTTCTCATCCCAAAACCCCTAACCCCACCTCTCTCTCCCTCTCTCCCTCTACCCCTTTCCACCCTCTCTCTCTCTCTCTATCTCTCTCTCCAACTCTTACTAACCCCCTATATCTCTCTCTCTCCAACTCTTACTAACCCCCTATATCTCTCTCTCCCCCTAACTCTTACTTACCCCCAATATCCTAACTACCCACTCTGTCTCTACCTCTAAGCCATTAACAATCCCCCTTTGTCTCTACTTCTAACCCCTTACCACCCCCTAAAATATCTCCCTTTACCTCTCTCTCTCTCTCTCTCTCTCTCTCTCTCTAACCCAATCACCCATGCTCCTCACCTATACCCCCCTTTCTTCCTAATCACCCTTCTCATCTCCAAACCCCTAGCAACCCCTCTCTCTCTCTAACTATTAATAACCCCCTATATCTCTCTCTCCACCCAACTCTTACTTACCCCCAATCTACTAACACCCCCCTTTGTCTCAACCTCTAGCCCCTTAACAATATCCCTCCATCTATACCTCTAACCCCTTACCATCCCCTAAAGTCTCTCCCTTTACCTTTCTCTCTCTCTAACCCAAACACTCATGATCCTCACCTATATCACCATTTCTTCCTAATCACCCTTCTCATCCCCAAACCCCTAACCATCTTTCTCTCTCTGTCCCTCTCTCTCTACCCCTTACCACCCCCCAATCTCTCTCTCTCTCTCTCTTACTAACCCCCTATATCTCTCTCTCCGCCTAACTCCTACTTACCCCCAATCTCCTAACAGACCCCTATGTCTCTACCTCTAACCCCTTAACAATCCCCCTCCGTCTCTACCTCTAACCCCTTACCACCCCCTAAAGTCTCTATGTTTACCTCTCTCTCTCTCGCTCGCTAACGCAAACACTCATGCTCCTCACCTATACCCCCCTTTACCCCTAATCACCCTTCTCATCCTCAAACCCCTAACCTTCTCTCTCTCTCTCTCTCTCTCTCTCTCTCTCTAACTCTAACTGTTACTAACACCCTATATCTCTCTCTCCCCCTAAATCATTCTTACCCCCTACACCTAACCCCCACCTACTATCTCTTCCCCAACTACCTAACACACCATCGCCCCATTAGTTCTCTCTCGCTCTCGCTCTCTCTCTCTCACACACATAGAGACACATCCCTATGCATCCCCCTATGTGCCTTCCCCTACCACTAACACTCCCTCTCCTCTCTCTCCCCCCCCCCCATATTCCCACAAACTCATACTAACCCCCTCTCCCACTCCCCTACTCCTACACCTACACCTAACCCCGACCCCCACCCTCTCTATCTCTCCCCTCCACTCCCTGAACCTTACTAACACCTTCTCTATCTCTATTTTTCCCCTGCAGGGAGAGGATGGGGTAAGACGAAAAGGGAGAAAGAGATCTAGATAAGGTGTTAGTAAATTTTAGGGAGTGGAGGGGAGAGAGGGGGGGGTCGGGGTTAGTTGTAGGTGGAGGAGTAGGGGAGTGAGAGAGAGTAGGAGAGGAGGTTAGTAAGAGTTAGGGGGAATATGGGGGGGAGAGAGAGAGAGGAGGGGGGTGTTATTGGTATGGGGAGGCATAGGGATTTGTCTCCGTGTGTGTGTGTGTGTGTGTGTGTGTGTAGAGGGGTGGGGGTTAGGAAGAGGTAAAATGATATTTTGAGAAACTACAAATCCAAATTTGCAAATATAGCATCTAGTCAACCTATTTTGTGATATTGTCTAATGGAATTATTCTTCGATTAGTTCATGAGTGTTCTGATGGACCCCTACAATCTACAAAAGTTGTTTTTCATGTTTTGGTTTTACGTTGGTTCATTATCTCAATTGCCATGTTATTTCTTTTATCTTTTTTACTATAATTTTCCATTTGCAGTTTTTGAGATTTGTGTATTGAATCCTTTATTTGGTGCCTACGAGAAACTTTTTAATGTGTTAGGGTAACTTGGATTATTAAAAAAAAATTGAGAAATTTGTGTGTTTCTCTCTACCTACAAGTAGATTGTTCCATTTGGTTGGATGTTCTATGTAAAAATATAGTTATTGTTATTAACAAGCAAAGATGTTGAATGTAAAGTGAGCGAGGGGGGACTAATTTAAGATCTAGGGGGAGGGGGGTGTTAGGGGTTAAGACATAGGGGGTTGCAGGCAATGTTCAATGATATGGTAGCCGTGAAACTAGCTTCTTAAATGTTGTTGATCTTTAATAGATCAAAACACGTACATGTTATATAACTACAAAATGCGCACGCGTTTTGTACAACAAAAATACGTATGCGTTTTGCGCATATATAGATAGTGCACGTCAATGACTGAGAGACACTCTAACAAGATCACGAAGAAACAAGACAGTGCGTGGAATTTCAGATTGCATACATAGCATACACTCTTTCTGATTGCAAGAAAGTTCACACAAATTGAGTATTTCATTGAGACCATCTCCATCACAAGTGCTATAAGGATTTCTTGGAGCATGAAAGACATTGGATAAGGTTGAAGAGTCCAATAGAAAAACCATCTCCAATTCTACACCATTAAATTTCTTACAATTTATGAACATCAAATGCAATATTTCATTGATAATTGTGGTGGAGTATAGATTCAATTAAGCAACAAAAACACCAAGATTGGACAATGTCCTATTGAGGAGCACCATAGACTATCCCCACCATTGATGTTCTTACAATTGAGGAGCATCAAAGGCATCATCTCATTGATCATTGTTGTGGAGTGTAGAAACTATTGAGCAAGAAAAATACCTAGCTTAAAGAATATCCAATTGAGAAGCACCGTTCCCCATCTCCACCATTGATTTTCTTACAATTGAGTAGTATTAAAGGACATTTATCTCATTGAAGAGAACCATAGATCATTTATCATTGTGATCATGGAAAATCTACGCAATCAAAAAAGAAAATCCTTAAGGAAGAAGCTACTCGAAGAGACCATTGAAGAAATTATAGAAAAGAAAAAAAATGACATGACCAATCAGAGACATTATGTGGACACTCAACCAATTCCAGTTGATTCTTCCAACCAATCCACTTGATGGGCCTTCGATTTCCACAACAGTTGAAGAAAAATCTCCCCATGGCCCTAATCAAGGAGTAAAATGTATGTGCACAACAAGGCCACCTGAAACAATTGATGATTTGGTAGGTTGTGGTTATATAGGTGACGAAGTTAGAGAAGCATTGCATGGCGAATATATGCTCGAAAAATACAATGTCATTGAGACCATCCAAGAGGATGTCCTATTTCCATCATCCAACTGCCATCAAGAGAAAGAATGATACGAAGTTATTGTTGAAACGCCAAACCAAACAGGTGATGAAGCTCCAACCTCCCTACCTCCATTAGCAAGTTCACGCCAAAGAACTCTAAAGTGCATACAGAGTGATGAAAGTCTCATTGGTTCGCTTGAAGGTACGCTATCTAAATGCATTATTGCATATCAAACTCAACAAATACATGTTAACTATTTTGACTCTAAATTTGATGGAGATAAATGTAAATTATTTTTATCATTATTAAAAACTAGGAGTATGATTGTTGTTAGGAGAAAGTTAAATGTAAAGATGATAAATAGTTTTGAACCAAGTTCTCATATTGTTAAAAGTTTAGTAGATGCATTTGGTACAATTGGAAATAAGTATTGTTCAAAGGATCGCAATGTGGCTTGTCGTCTGTTGTCACAATCAACGTGAACAAAATCACTAGGGACCTTTGTCTTCTCAAGCCTACATCCAAAGTTATAAATTTGAATGTCAAAACACTCTGCAGGTATTTTTTTAGAAGGGAGCAACTTGAAACTGGTCAAATGGATTTTTGGGCCTTCATTGGCAAGTTTCCACACTGTAATATGAATCTCATTGACACTGTAAAGGTACTAGTGCAAGAGTTTTGGCATGACAACACTAGACCTTCGTCCAACCAAAAGATGTACTAGAATTGAGAAGGGGTTCAAGGAACCATGAACACCACATTAAACATTTTCTTGACATGACACAAACATAACTATATGATAGATTTAGGCATGAACATCATCAACTTATCTTGGGCCAAATATCCTTCGAGAAATCCAAACCATGGTATGTTAAAATAAATACAATTCGTAACACACGTTATTATCGATTCCACATTGAGTACAGTTATTATTATGACATATATATATATATTGCATGTATTGCACAACACTCTTGTGCATGAATGCTCAGCTACATTGCCGCCAATGTCATCTAGAGACTTTATTGATAGCATATTGTGCAGTAGGCCAGAAGGTTGCACATTTTATCAAAAATCTTGTGTAGATGGGACATGCCAAGTGTACGGTGGAATGGAATTATTGGAAAAATGCTTACCTATGACCGATGAGCATGAACTTGGGAGGCATGAGGTGAACTTGTATTCATTCAAATATGTCACGTATGATATTGACAGAGGGAATGAAAGAAAAAAAATATAGTTGGTCACTTCTTAGGTTAGTAATGGGTTCTTGAATACTATGTTTTCTTCGGATTGTAATTTCATATGTAACAATCTACTGATATATGTCTTTATTGTTGATCTACCAGGTACAGGTTTGCGACTTCATGGAGGGATTCTTTAAAAAGACACAACATAATGTAAAGCATGTACATGTGGCTCCTTGGCAAGATGAGAAGTTTAGAATGTGCATGGATACATTTCCCGTTGGGACTATCTTATCAGTGTTCGATTTTGTGGAAAACTACACTCTTCAACCGCAAAACGAGATTCAGAGTCAATACTATCACTTAGACCAGGTCAGCATAATGGTTCATATCACCTATATCCATGGGGTGGATAGTACTGAAGACAACAAGGTTATATTGAAGGAGTATCACTTCTACATAAGTGATGGCAGGTGTCACAAATTGGATTTTTTACAACACAACTTTCAGATGTTCTACAATCAATTGAAGGATAACAATATACAGATGAAACAACATTGAGTTTAGTCTAATGGTTGTGCGGGGAAATTCAAAAATTCTTGTGTCTTCCGATGGTTGTGTATGCTCCAAAAAAGGCACAAGGTGCCACATATTTGGAACTATTTTGAGACCGGAAAGGGAAAATGTGAACATGATGGAGTAGTTGCGTGCATCAAGACTACATTACGTAGGGAAGAAATGAATTTCACAAATGTATCGCTCATCCTAGATGCAAAGACCATTGTTGAATGGTGTTCTCCATTCATGGGGGACGGAGCAAGATGGCATGAAGATCAGTCAACCAAGAAAGCACATGTACATATATATTTTTGGGAGGTGGTGGATGTAGATTGATCATAGTTATATGACCGCAAGACCATCCAGGGAACTTGTGCATTTCATTCAGTTAGAACATCGGACAATTATATACTTGAAATGTGGGCAAGGAAACTCTCTTGCTTTTGTTCTTCATGTAGTGGTGGTGAATGGGACAAATGTGAATTCATGGATTAGGTTGATAGTTGGGACCATGCATCACTCCCAATTGATCAACGTATAGCTACAAAATTATCCCAATTGGAGGAGGACCTATCAAGCATTTCAGTAAACTATGACCACATATTAGATCTCATACAACCAGGTTCAATTAATATTTTGAAAATTTTGACAACTTGTTATGTCTAGTTAGTTGACTTAAATGTTGGCACTATATTTTTTGTAGGGAACATATACGCAGTGGTTTCCCTGAGACGCAATGCATGACGCACTTATTATTGGATGGCACGTTGTGTGGAGGGGAAGCAGACCCTCAATGTATCATTAAGGCACTCTGAGGAAAATGATTTTCTGATTGGGTCGATGGTTATCAAAGGAGAGTATTTGAACCAGGTTTCTCACTCAAATGCTAGAAAAGGGTATGTATTTGAATATTATAGACCGAACAATATTGTATACCATTATACACACTTAATTATTGGCACAAACCTCCAGCTAAAAACAATGCAAAGGAAGAACTCATCAAAGGCACGATACTTATTTCCTAAATTCGAGAAAAAGAGGTTAAAGGAGACTGTTGGTATTACAGATGATCTTGATTGTCTATTTGAATGACCATAGGTAGGTAATTTGGTATGTGGTTTGCATGTTAAATTGTGTTTTTATGTTATATTTATGCGGCATACATGTATGTTATGATTTTGTTTCATGGTCTTATTGATTATTGACATTAATATTTTGACTATTGAAACTGGACATTAATAGCCTGATAGATTGATAAATTGCACAAGCTTCGTCATGGATCCTAAATTGATAAATTGCACAAGCTTCATCATGGATCCTAAGTACACCATAATATCTACATCCTTGTTCCAATTTTCATGCTCATTGTCACCATCATCATCTCCATGCTCATTGTCACTGTCCCCATGCCCATTGTCACCAACACCATGCATATTTCCACCATAAACATCACCACCATCCTCCTTTTGCCCATGTTGTCACCATCACCATCCCCTTCTTCACCAGAATATTCTCATCCAACATCCACACAAATATAATGGTTAGATACCTAATTTAGAAACGTAGAAACCAAATCACAAACATAGAAACATAATCTAGCCTTAGAAACGTAATCTACCCTAGAAACAAAAATATAACCCTAGCAACCTAATATATATGCATCTAAACCTAATATCTCCACATAAACCTCCATCGTCATTTGAATTCAAACCATTATGCTACAAGTATGCACAAGAGTCCAAAAAACCCTAGTTTGTGCATTCATGTGCATCCATTTGAATCCAGACTTCATGCTACAACTATATATGCCTACCAAAAAAACTTTGTATATTAATGTGCTACAAATATGCACAAGAATTCAAGAAACCCTAGTTTGTATTCTAAACCCCTAGCGTAGAAATCCTATCCTCTAAATCCTAGACTAGAAACTCTAGTTTGTATTCTAAACCCCTAGCCTATAAACCCTAGCCTATAAATCCTAGCCTATAAACTGTAATTTGAATTCTAATCCCAAGAAACCTTGGTTTGTATCCTAGAGCCTAGTTTGTGTCCAAAATGCCCAAAAAGCTCCATCACCATTTGAATCCAAACCATTATGCTACAAATATGGACAAGAGTCCAAAAAACCCTAGTTTGTGCATTCATGTGCATCCATTTGAATCCACACCATTGTGCACAATTATGTACAAGAGTAAGAAAAAAAATCATAATGCAACTATATGCGCATGCCAAAAAATCTTGTTATATTCATGTGCATCCATTTGAATCCATACCATTGTACCACAAACATGTACAAGGGTCCAAAAAACCCTAGTTTGTACTCTAAACCCCTATCCTATAATTCATAGCCTATAAAACCTATAGAGAATCCTATAAACCCTAGTTTGTAGCCTAAGCCTTAATTTAAATTTTAATACCTAGAAACCCTAGTTTGAATTATAATCCCTAGAAACCCTAGTTTGTATCCTAGAATCTAGTTTGAGTTCAAAATACTTAGAAACCTCCATCACCATTTGAATCCAAACCATTGTGCTACAAATATGCACAAGAGTCCAAAAAACCCTAGTTTGTGCATTCATGTGCATCCATTTGAATCCACACCATTGTGCACAATTATGCAGAAGAGTAAAAAAACCTTCATGATGCAAGTATATATGCATGCCAAAAAATCTTGTTATATTCATGTGCATCCATTTGAATCCATACCATTGTGCTACATGGCTATTGTTCTCAGATGGAACCTTCCTAGACACACTTGTAGGACCTCTCGGAACCCAGTTTTGTTGCACGGTTGGAATTATATGCCCCCAGTAGGGATTAAATAGGTGCCCCTGAAATCCTTTAGGGTGTGAGTTGTAACGGGCCATAGAATGGTGACCATTACTTGGATCTATGAACTGTCGACTCTGTAGGATTCAGGACATCGGGATAGTGTCGGGGGTGCCCCTCTCTTCCAAGTTCATGGCACATAGATCATATCCTAGGTCGATTTTGGAAACTAGGGTTTCGCTGAGTTAGGGACTTTGCAATTATTGCACATAGGGTTCAGCTTTGCAAATTCCTTGACCGGGAACTTGTGGCTAGCATTACCACATGGAACCTTCCTAGACACACTTGTAGGATATCCCGAAATGTAGTTTTGTTGCACGGTTGGAATTCTATGCCCCGATAGAGATTCAACAGGTGTCCCTCAAAACCTTTAGGGTGCAAGTTGTAATGGGCTAGAGAATGGTGACTGTGTCTCATATTGACGAATCGTCAACTCTGTTGGATTTGGGACATCACGATAGTGCTAGGCGTTCCACTCTCTTCCGGGCCCATGGCACAACGATCATCTTCTAGGTCGATTTTTCAATGTAGGGTTTCACTTAGTAAGGGACTTTGCAATTATTGCACATAGCGGTCAAATTTGCAAATTCCTTGACCAAGAAATTGTGGCTAGCGTTCCCACATGGAACCTTCCTATACACACTTGCAAGACCTCCTGGAACCCACTTTTGTTGTACAGTTGGAATTCTATGCCCCTAGTAGGGATTCTACGGGTGTCCCTAAAAGCCTTTAGGGTGCGAGTTGTAACAGGCCATTGAGTGGTGACCATGGCTTGGATTGAAGAACCATCAACTCCATTGGATTCATGACATCGAGATAGTGCTACAGGGGCCCCTCTCTTCTTGGTCCATGGCACAACGATCATCTTCTAGGTCAATTTTGGAAAGTAGGGTTTCGCTCAGTAACGAACTTTGCAATTATTGCACATAGGGTTCAACTTTGCAAATTCCTAGACTGGGAACTTGTAGCTAGCATTCCCATGTGTAACCTTTCTAGACACACTTGCAAGACCTCCCGGAACCCAGTTTTGTTGCACGGTTGGAATTCTATGCCCCCGGTAGGGATTCAACGGGTGTCCCTAAAATCCTTTAGGATGCGAGTTGTAACGGGCCATAGAATGGTGACCATGGCTCATATCGACGAACCGTTGGCTTCATTGGATTCAGGACATTAGGATAGTGCTAAGTGTGCCCCTTGGGTCCATGGTATTGAGATCATCTTCTAGGTCGATTTTGGAAACTAGGGTTTCGCTCAGTAAAGGACTTTGCAATTATTGCACATAGGGGTCAACTTTGTAAATTCCTCGTCCAGGAACTTGTGGCTAGCGTTCCCACGTGGATCCTTCCTACACACACTTGTAGGACCTCCCATAACCCAATTTTGTTGCACAGTTGGAATTCTATGCCCCTAGTAGGGATTCAACATGTGTCCCTGAAATTGTTTAGGGTGCGAGTTGTAATAGGCCATAGAATGTTGACCGTCATTCGGATCGACGAATCGTCGAATCTATTGGATTCAAGACATCATGATAGTGCTAGGGGTGCCCCTCTCTTTCGGGTCCATGTCACAACGATCATCTTCTAGGTCAATTTTGGAAAGTAGTGGTTTCCCTTAGTAAGGAACTTTGCAATTATTGCACATAGGGGTCAACTTGGAAAATTCCCCCGCCAGGAACTTGTGGCTAGCACTCCCATGTGGAACATTCCTAGTCACACTTTCAAGACCTCCTGGAACCCAATTTTGTTGCACGGTTGGAATTTTATGCCCCCAGTAGGGATTCAACCGATGTCCCTGAAAGCCTTTAGGGTGCGAGTTGTAATTGGCCATAGAATAGTGACCATGGCTCGAATCGATGAACTAGCGACTCCGTTGGATTCTAGACATCAGGATAGTGCTAGGGGTGCCCCTCTCTTCTAGGTCCATGGAACAGAGATCATCTTCTCGGTCGATTTTGGAAACTAGGGTTTTGCTTAGTAAGGGACTTTGCAATTATTGCACATAGGGGTCAACTTTGCAAATTCCTCGACCGGGAACATGTGGCTAGATTTCCCACATTGAACCTTCCTAGACACACTTGTAGGACCTCCCGGAACCCAGTTTTGTTGCATGGTTGGAATTATATGCCCCCGATAGTGATTCAACATGTTTCCCTGAAAGCCTTTATGGTGCGATTTATAACAGGCCATAGAATGATGACCGTGGCTTGGATCGACGAACCATCGAATCCATTGGATTCAAGACATCGAATTGATGTTAGGGATACCCCTCTACTCTAGTTCCAAGGGCTATATATTTCCTTACGGGATGATTTTGGAAACTAGGGTTTCACTCAGTAAAGGTCTATGCATTTTTTGCACAAAGCGGTCAACTTTGCAAATTCCTCCATCGAGAACTTGTGGCTAGATTTCCCACATGGAACCTTCCTAAACACACTTGTAGGACCTCCTAAACCTAATTTTGTTGCACAATTGGAATTCTAAGACCCCAGTAGGGATTCAGCATGTGTCCATGAAATCCTTTACGGTGCAAGTTTTAACGGGCCATAGAATGGTGACAATGGCTCGAATCAACGAACCATCGACTCTGTTGGATTTAGGACATTGAATTGATGTTAGGAATACCCCTCTCCTCTAGGTCCAAGGCCTAGAGATTTCCTTATAGGACGATTTTGGAAACTAGGGTTTCACTCAGTAAGGGTCTATGTATTTTTTGCACAAAGGGGTCAACTTTGCAATATTTTGATTTTGATTGTATAACTAGACATTCAAAGAGTGGCACTCAAACCCACCACATTGCACTCTTAATAGATTGTTATGTCCTTAGTGTTCCACGTTATTTGGCATGTCCTTAGTGTTCCACTACATTTTCATT
Organism: Larix kaempferi; assembly: GCA_027924585.1. Taxonomy (NCBI): domain Eukaryota; kingdom Viridiplantae; phylum Streptophyta; class Pinopsida; order Pinales; family Pinaceae; genus Larix; species Larix kaempferi. The sequence continues at coordinate 10,077,845 of BSBM01000314.1, forward strand.
TTGAGCAATTAATGTCGTTTTTAAGAATTCAAAGTTCCAAATAAAAAAGGGAGGTGGTGTTTCATCAATGGTATCTCTCTGATCCTTTCTAGCTTTGTCACTTTCCTTGACATGTCCTTGTGATTTATTAGGAGCCACTTGCAAAAAAATACTTTTTCAGGATTGCTAATCTCTGTCATTTGAATTGGACAAGTATTCAAGTCATTTGTAAATTTTTGTGGGGTCATTTATGTGGGCCACATAGTTGCATCACTTAGGTGTGTCAACTATGTGCATCCTTTATGTTCCTTAGGTTCTTATGTGGGTAAGGTGCTTGCGTTTTCCACTTGGTTGGGTCAGTTGCTTGGGTGTGTTGGGTGCTTATGTGTGTTAGGTATGCTGCAAAGTGACTTACGTAGTTAGGGTTAGGATCATTAGTAGGTTGTGTGTCGGGGCTTATGGGGGTAGTGGGTTATCCATAAATGGTATTGTGTTATATGGATTAGTGTTATAGGGGTTGCGTGGGTCAAGGTAAAATATAAGTATCACCTATGTGGGATAAATAAGTGTGGTCCATAGGTGTGCCACCTATGTGGGATAAATAAGTGTGGTCCATAGGTGTGCCACCTATGTGTATCATTTAATATGTCCAATAGGTGCTTATGCAGGTTAGGTATTCATGTGCTTGAGTTAGATTGGTTTGTTCCTTATGTGTGTCACTTGAGTACATTGGGTGCTTATGTGACTAAGGTGAAACATGACATGCATTAGGTGGTTAGAGTTAACAATGTTAGTGGGTTAGGATAAAAAGGATTTGAGTGTAGTTGGTGAGTTCTGAGTGGGGCTTATGATAAAGAGATTATTTATTTAGGGTTCAAGGGTCATGTTAATAGGATAGTGTCACATTGAACCTATGTGCATGTCCATGTTCATTTTGTTATATGACTATCATCACAATAAAATTTAACCTGCTTATATGGGTTGCATGAGTGCATCACATGTGTGTGAAAGTCTAGATGCATAGCCTATGTGTGTTTGTCCCACTTGTTAAATATTTATGTGGGTTAGGAGTTTATGTACATCACTTAGTTGTATTAGTTTCTTATTTTGTAAGTTAAGGGTGTTAGTACATTGTGTGGATTAGGTGTGTCACTCACATCATTTTACATGCAATTTCATATAATTCAATTCTGATCAAGAACATGTTGTAAATGTGCATTGTTGTAATTATGCATTTTTCTTAACATTATAACTAATATTTCCATGCAAACGTCCAAGCTATAACAAATTGGGAACATTAAGCATATAAACATCATTAGCCACACATGTAAGATCACACATAAGAGTGAAATGTGAAGATGTTAAGAGACAATTTGAAATATATAATATATTATGGAAGTCATAATACAAAAATAAACGGTCATGAGATGGCCTGCCAATGTACATGATATCTCATTTTATCCATAAATCAAATTTCAATTCTCGATATCACGACTTTTTTAATTAAATGTTTCTATACATCTATTATTGATAATCTTCATCACATAAACATTACATAAATTCTTTTATGAAGTATCTTAATCTATATACTTTATACTTTATTGATAGTCTTTATAGATAATCATCTTTTTAATTGATAGTCTTTATTACATAAATATTATATGATTTTTTACTACGTGTTTTATTTTATATATTTTAATAATATTTAATATATATTATTGATGGTCTTAGTTTTTTTAATTAATAATCTTCATTACATAAATATTACATTATTTTTTTATTAAGTGTTTTAATTTATACATTTTGATAATATTTATTATACAACTTTTTAATTAGTTATTTTTAAAATATAAGTTTTTTGTAATTAGTTATTTTTAATATATAAGCTTTTTGTAATGCAATTTTTTAATTAATTACTGAAAATTTATAATGTTAATTAAAATCTATATAAAATATAATTATTTTGATCACAAAATTTTTAAATTAACTATTATTATTATATAATTTTTTTGATTTGTTATATATATATATGTGATTATTAAAAAGGAGAGGTACAGGAGGGTGCAGGAGGGAGGCGACGTGGCGGAGGAGGGGAGGTCATGGAGGAGGGAGACGACATGGCAAGGTGCAGGAGGGAGGTGACGTGGCAGAGGAGGGAAGGTCGCAGAGGAGGGAGACGACGTGGGAGGGTGCAGGCAGCGGCGGGATGGATACGAGGAGCTGTAGGCCTACGGAGGGAGGGGAGGAGGGGAGGTCGCGGAGGAGGGGAGGCGATTTGGGAGGGTGCAGGAGGCAAGCAACGTGGCAGAGGAGGGGAGGTCGCAGAGGAGGGAGACGAGGTGGGAGGGTGCAGGCGGCGGTGGGGTGGATACGGGGAGCTGTAGGGTTGCGGAGGGAGGGGAGGAGGGGAGTTCGCGGAGGAGGGGATGCGATGTGGGAGGGTGCAGGAGGAAGGCGATGTGGTGGAGGAGGGGAGGTCGCAGAGGAGGGAGACGATGTGGGAGGGTGCAGGCGGCGACGGGGTGCATACGAGGAGCTGTAGGGCTGTGGAGGGAGGGGAGGAGGGGAGGCGACGTGGGAGGGTGCAGGAGGGAGGCAACGTGGCGGAGGAGGGGAGACGACGTGGGAAGGTGCAGGCGGCGACAGGGTGGATATGGGGAGTTGCAGGGCTGTGTAGGTAGGAAGCGGAGGTCGCGTGGAGGGAAGGCACAGGAGGGGAGGTCGTGCAAGAGGGAAGGCGCAGCAGTGATTTGGAAGTAGGATGGAGCTGGAGAATGGCGAGGAGCTGGAGTTGGAGAATATATTATATATGGCCGACATAATATTTATTAATTATTATTATTCTTTTGTTAGGAACAAACGTTACAACATCTTCCTTATTCGGCAATATTATTTTGTTAGGAACAAACATTACAACATCTCCCTCATAATATTATTTATGGCCGACATTATATTGGCAAATGTTACAACATCTCCCTCATAGTGAGTTGTAGAGCCCCTCTTGACGCAAAAATACCTATAAATGTAAATAGATAATCAAAAACTTATTTTAAGATCACTATCAAATAAAGAAAAAGATATCATTAATTTAGAGAAGCTTATTTTAAAATCAGAAAAAGACATCATTAATGAATTAAATTTTGTTTTCCATATTATATCCATTGTGAAATAATTGAAACTTCTTAACCATAATTATTTTCTTCAAACCAAAATTAATATATGAAAACCTTTACTTAACCAAAAAAAACAGAAGAAAGAAAAAGACTTACAATCAACTTCATCAATTTAACAGATTATTTGGAAGTTACCTTGAAATCAATTATTAGCTCACCTGACAAGACATCTTACAATTATTATCTTATAATTTTTAAATCAAAACACCAATTGGATATTTTCTTCGATCAGCATCATATCGAATCTCCTCATATCTCTGTTTAAAAAATATAAACTATTAATTCATTCTTTGTTTTAAGAAAAAAACGACCGACTTACCGAAAGCATCGATGAATCACCGTGCCTGACAAAATACAGATTAGATCCCACTCTATACAATCCCGATACGCAACTCCGCAATTATAAATGGTGTGACCTCGCCGCATGACCCAGGGGTATTCATTATAGGTAAGGCGGACTGTTTGAAGAATCATCCTGTTTTCCAGGTTATTGTCAGCAGCTTGGTTCTGTTGCATTACATCCAAATTTACGAGAGTTTGTTATTAGCGGGATTAGAAAAATGAAGATGAAGACTGTTGTCCTCCTGCTGCTGTTGTTATTGTATTGGCCATTCGCTGATTCAGATTCAGTATGTCCGATGGACCTCCAATATGTTCGTCAATTGCCGTGGGACAAGTCTTCCTGTAAATCAGCCATTATCGGCGACAGTAATAACCCCTGCTGCCAGACATTGCTAAGCTTGTTCGGCATAGGATTAGCTCAGTATTTGAGAGATGAATCTTTCTTCGAGCTTCCCAGTAATGCCTCTGCTGTCGCCTGTCTCGATCTCTTCCAGCAGCAGCTCGACTCTCTGGCTCTCTCGCCAGACTTGGTGTCATTGTGTTTGAAGAATAGGACCTCTGGTTTTGTTTCGAGCCCTCTCCTCTGCGCTGGTATACAGACCAAGCAGGACTGGATTCGCAAAATGGGGACTAATTCCCTCGACTCGGCTTGCAAAGGCGACCTCTCAGGTCCGGCCGCCTGTCAGGAATGCAAGGAAAGCGGAGACCTTGTTCAAAAGAAGCTTGTAGACATGTACAAAAACTTAACAGTGACTGCAACCAGTCTGAAATGCTTCTATTTCACGATTCTGTATGCAGCAGGAGTGGTTAATGACTTTGGCCCCAAGAGAAGAAGTACTGCACACTGTATAATCCGCGTGCCCTTCGTTCATACCGCGTCGCGTGGCCGAATTTTGACCTACGGTTTCCTGGGCGCTGCTGCAGCCCTCTTGATCTGCGTAGTCGGGCTTCTCTACCGTCCGTGGATGAGGAGGAGGAGTCGTAACGCTGTGCACAGGGGATTCGTGATGCGGAACGAGAAACTTCTCAAGTCCGCCGTGAAACCCAACACAGGCGCAGTGTGGTTCGGTATTCAAGAGATCAAGACCGCTACTGATAATTTCAGCGAGGCCAATCTCATCGGCCATGGAGGTTTCGCGACTGTGTACAGGGGAACGCTCGCTGACAATCGGCGAATCGCCGTGAAGAGAATAAAAAACTGCACTCCAGAAGGGGATTCCGAATTCCTGAACGAAGTGGTGGTTATCAACAACATCAGGCAACGGAATTTGGTCATTTTGAGGGGCTGCTGTGTGTCCAGCGACGACAGGGAAGGGCATCAGCGGTTTCTGATATACGATTATATGCCGAGGGGCAGTCTAGATGAACATCTCTTTGGAGGAAAGTCCAAGGTCCAAGCTTTGAGCTGGTCGCAGCGAAGGAACATCGTCCTCGGCACAGCCAAAGGGTTGGCTTATCTGCACAATTGTATCGAGCCTGCCATTTATCACAGAGACATCAAACCCACTAACATTCTGCTGGATGATGAAATGAATGCATGTGTGGCTGATTTTGGTCTGGCAAGGATCATGACTAAAGAAGAAGAAGGAGCATCCCATCTGACAACAAAGATAGCAGGGACGCACGGCTACTTGGCCCCTGAATACGCTCTCTATGGCCAACTTACAGACAAGAGCGATGTATATAGCTTTGGAGTTGTTTTGTTGGAGATCATGAGCGGCAGACAGGCTCTTGACACCTCCGCGGACTCGGCCTCTCAGTATCTCATCACGGATTGGGCATGGACACTGGTGAAAGAAGGCAGAATCAGTGAAATAATAGACAACAGAATCCGGCAGAGCGGATCGGAGAGCGTCATGAAAAGGTTTGTTTTAGTGGGTATTCTGTGCGCACATATGATGGTGGCATTCAGACCTCGAATAGTGGAGGCCGTGAAGATGTTGGAAGGAGAAGCGGAGATTCCTGTAATTCGTGACAGGCCTTTACCGCTTTTGCATCATGGAATAGATGATTTTTCAGACGATTCAAGCGAGCGGTATGGCAGTGGATCCACCCAGTTTGTATTGTAGGTAACATTCAGTAAATGAAGATCAAATTACTGTAGGTTTATGCTTTCGGTACTGTAGAAACACAATCAGCACAGGACGAACATTATCTGCTCCACATGTTGTCAGTGATTAGCACTGTCCGAAACTGGAAACTGTGAAGGGAAGTCGGAGACAGTGCGGGGAGGGCCAGCGATAAGAACGTCTACAATATATGCTGTTAGATTTACACACCCGACGATATATACGTTAATATATTTCTGTTAACAGATGACATCCGATGATATATACATTAATATGTTTCTACAATGTCCATCACTGCAGGGTGCACCGTGCAATACCAGGGAAGAGGGAACTGTGCAAAATATCAATACTATGCACTGTTCTGATCTGCCTTTCATTGTTTTGTGGTGTCGAGCTGTCAATGATGGATAACTGTAAGGTTTTAATGTCGGAGAAAAGGAAGATGTGTAAAGATATTTTCATCGATATGTAAATACGGACATGTCAGTAGTTACTGGAGAAGTGAAAGAATCTTTTCATCGATGATATGTATATACATCAAGGCAGTCTGTCATTTCTGGGTGAAAAGTTGCTTGTAATAGGATGGAAATTTTTAATTGCTTAATCTAAAATAAAGAAACAATTGGCAAAAGCAAAGAGCCCGGGCCTTGATTGTTGCACAGTGGATGGTTGGCTTTTCTTGACTTGATAGCCATAGTACATGATATCTTAGAGGTGGTGGAAGAGTCGAGAACAAAAGGAAATATCTCACGGGCTTTAAAGTCCACTTTTATAGATCTAATGTTAAAACGTTAAAAACCAGAATATTTTAATGATTACAGGCTCATAGCACTCAAATCGCCCTCGGCTGGCGACGGCGAGGCACAGTTCCATTTTTTTTCATTTTTTTTTTGGAATTTCGATGATCGGCGAGGTACAGTTTCATTCCTTCTTGTTTTTATTTTGGAATTTGGATGATTTGGTTCGTTTTAAAATAGGCCAAAACCTTTAGGGACACAGTTCCATGGTATAGTTCCGTAGTAAATAAGGTAGAACTACGATTCCGACAGTTTAACAAATTACCAGAAAAACGAAACAATTTAAGTGCCAATTATCCCATGCCATATGTAACTTGGTTTATAAAATTATTTCCAAACTTATTAAATCACTTTATTGGTGTCTCTGAGTGTTTACATATGGTTATATTGAAGAAACTTTTTGTACTTATCTTCGAGATGGATCTTGTTAAGGCCAATGATAGAGTGAACTAGATTATTTTTTAGCTTGATTTTTCTACAAGTGAGATTACCATTCAGATAAATCTTGTTAAGGCTTATGATAGAGTGAATTGGACTTTTTTCAGATTGATTCTTCTACACGTAGGATTATCATTAAAATGGATCTTATTAAAGCTTATGATAAAGTAGATTGGACTTTTTAGAGATTGATTCTTCTACACGTTCAAGTACAATTAGAGGTTACATATTAGATTATGGCATGTGTCGCTTCTATATTACAATTGAAAGACTTTTTTCTTATATTACAAACAAATCTTGTTTTCTGAGAAATGGGGTGGATGATAACAACTTTCTTTAGATCTCCTCTTGGTTCCCTTACAGGATTCATTGGATCAAGGTTTTAAATATCTTGGGTATCAATTGAAACCTAATAACTATTTAAAAGGGGTTTGGATGTGGATTGTTAGGAAAATTGGAAAAAAAAAAATAGGCAATTGGTGCTTAGATGGCTTTCTTTGGGATGTAGGCTCATGTTGGTGAAATTTGTTTTGACTGGCATACATGTATATTGGTTTTCTCTGGCAAATTTCCTATTTCGATTTTGAATATGGTTTGGAGCATATTATAATTTTTTTATGGTTAGGTGCTGCAAATGTGATGAAAATTAATCTTGCAAAATGGGATAAGATTTATCTCCCAAAGAGTATAGGAGGATGGGGTATTAAGAACTTGTATTGGTTTAACCATGCTTTGATATTAAAAAGTTGATGGAGGGGTCTATTCGGTATAAGTCTTTGGAGTGAAATGCTTAAAGCAAAATATTTGAAAAGGCTATCGTTGTTGAGTGGATCAGGGATGGGAAAAAAGAGATTGGTAGTGCTTCAATCTTTTGGAAAGGATTTGTTAATACCTTTCATTGGATTGGGAGATGGATTTCCTAGAGAGTGGGAAATGGAAAATAGGTTCTGGTGGGGATTGATCCCTTCAATGGGGGAGAAGAAAATTATTTTCTTTCAGAGGCAATGAAGTTTATTTTACATGATAAAGGGTATAGGTATCTTGCATATATTACGAATACTAGCTAGTATGATAGCGATTCAAAATATTGGATGAGGGCAGAGGAGATGGGTCTTGATGGAACTTTGGCTGAAGAAAGGAAAAAATATATTAATAAAACATGCAGGTATCAGTCTAGAAGACACTGATGATAAACTTGTATGGACTTGGAACATAAAAAATGGATAAGTATGTGCCAAATCTACTATGATGCAATATTAATCATAAATGGTATTTCTATGGGTACATGGTGGAATAAAAAATTATGCAAATGGAACCTTCCTATAAAACTAAAATGTTTTTATGGCTCAGTCTGTAAAACAGAATTTTGACTTGGGATAACTTAGGTAGGAGCGGATGGTTGGGTCCAAATATTTGTCCTCTTTGTCAAGTTGATGTTGAGTCTCTCGTTCATTTATTTGTTAAATGTACATTTTGTATCGATGAAAGTTACAAGATTTATTTACATTTCAAATACTTGGTGTAACACGACTGTTGTTAAAAATATGGAACAATGGGTGAATAATATGTACAAGTATAAAGAATTGCCTATTTTTATATGCTGGGGAATTTGGTGGTCTAGAAATTTCACCATATTTGATAACAAGAAACGATATGTTTCTCTAACATGCTCCAAAATTTAGGATATTACAAAGAATATCACAAAGAAGAGGAATTTAATACATGTAGAATTTTGCAGTTCCCCTTCCTTCTCCTAGACACAGTTGTGGGTTTCCTTCTTGGTGGTTCCCAAGAGGGGCAAGGTGGATGTGGCATGCTTTTAAAAATCAGTCAAGTACATAGCTTTCATCTTTAGATGGGGTGTGGATCAGGAACCAACACGCATGCAAAATTATTGGCACTATGAGGCTTATTGAATTTTGTCTCTAACATTGGTATCAATGTTATACGTGAGTACTTGAAGACTCCAAAATCATCCTAGATTAGTATTGTGGTGGGTATCTAGATTCTATCACTACAACATTGGTACTCAAGTCTTTGATCACTTATCGAAACTTATCTAATATATCCTTCTATCATATATACCTTAATTGAATACTATGGTTGATGGCTTAACTTAGAAAAGGCATTGGCTTTCCTTTGGGTACACCACTTTATTAGGAGCATATGAATGACTCCATCTATTCCCAAGGTTTCATTCACATGTTTTGAGACCCCAAAATTTGCATATGGATGACCGTATAATAATTTTTATACGGCTTGCATTATTTAGTTATTTTGGTTCCAAAGTGGCAAGGTTTCTCTATTTATGTTTAGGCAAACAATATTAGTACTTTTGAATCTTTAAATTGTACTTTGTGATGATGACTAATGTACTATTTGGAAACTGAAAGGACAAGTATAGTTTCAACATATTTTGATCAATAAGATGAAAACTTAAAAAAAAAAGTAATTTCAAGATTAATTATAATTTTATCAACTTTTATTAAACAACTAATTTTAAGATGTGTTGTAGACTTATATTATGTAATCGTAGTGTTAAGTAACAAAAACAAAGTGTTTTAAACATATAATGGAAATCATATAATATTTAAACATTGTGATTTTTATTATGAAAGGTAATTATGGTTTTATAAAATCAATAGAGTCAAATAGTAATAATGTTATAAAAGATGCCATTAATGTTATGTTGTGTTATTTAAGATAAGTCGTGTTAATTTAAATACAAAGTTAATTTTCAAGTTTCTTTGTATCACAAGTTGTAACACCTTTATGGTAACTCTTTGAAGGTACTACATAATGTTATGTATAATTTTACTAATGTGCACTTGTTATGATAAATAAATGGCCACTTAGTGTAAATATTGAAAAAATGTTCTATGTAGATTTTGAGATTATGCATGGAGTATAAGAGGGTTATGAGTCTACAAGAGGGGTAGACGAAACAGGGGTCATAGGAAAGCAAATTTCTATACTAAGTTTTGATTTAAGAACTTGCTTATTTTTAATTATGTGTCAAAAATAAAGCTTACCATAATTTTTAACTTTAAATTCCTAATTATAAATGAATAAAGTGGTTGGCTACGGAAGGTCTACATGATGTAAATGAGGAGTGTGGATAAAGGTATTTGGTAATGAATTACTACTATAATTTTAGAGAAATGAAACAACCTCCCATCATATTTTCTCCTACCTCACCCTATCACACTCATTCTCTCTATGCTCCCAATTCCATGATAAGTTCCCTCATGATATCTCCATTCCAAATCTAAATCTATTTCCATGAATCTAAGAATGAGAAGGTTACATGAGCATAGAAATTGGGGCTAGATACAAATTTTTTAGCTATATGGTATTATTTGTAATTGATTATTTTTTAGCCAAATAACTTCTCCACCAAGGCTTCCCATGAGGTGATTAGTAATTGGGCTCTTCCTTCCTACATTGGACCAGAAGTTGTTAGAAATCCCTGAAGGATTATATATTAGAGGAGAAAAAAGGTCTAGGTCGTTTTGTATATGACAATGAGTAGAGTTTTTTGTGGTCGATTGATCATTGGATGATGTCTTTGAAGTGTTTAAGAGTGATCATATTGGTTAGGTAACCAAAGTAATGGGCTGGGTTGAGTTTTCTACATACCCATAGTTGGTTTCTTTGTCATGGTGGCTTCATAGGTTAATAGGGTGGAATTTACACTAGATTCCTATGGTTGGGAGGTGAATTTCTCATACATAACTCGTGTCATGCAAGTTTCTTGGACTAATTTCATTAAAAGATAAGCATTAATTCCATATTTTACCTTTCTCCCAATTAACTTTCTACTTTTCTTGTTTTGATGAACTTGCATACGTAGTGTTGTGTGAATTTTCTTGAGAATGATGATGGGCATGTTCTATCACGTTTCTCATGATTTCAACTAGAGTATGTTTAAATTATTTTGTCCAATCTTGAGTTCTTCACTTAGGCATGCAATTGTAGTATTTTGGGTTTCTTTTGGAAATTGAATCGATTTTCTAATGGTGATTTCAATTGGATAAAGTGGCTATGGATTTGTTCATTGGGATGGCATGGATATCTATTGCATTGAACTTAAATATAGTTTTTTTCATCCCAATTTACTTTTAGGTTATTCAAATGACTAGTTTCAACATGGAGGTCATGAACAATGATGTTGATTTTAGCAATATTCATTTTTTTAAGATTGTAACTTCACGGGGATGTAAAATTTAATATTACTAAGAGTATTAGATTTTTTGTATGTTTTACAATAGTTTATAAAATCTTGAAAATATTTATCCCAACATCTTTTCACATTGTGTCAACTACTATTTAAATAAGAATGATAACATGAATTTTCTTTTTACTTAGTTTGAGCAATTTATGTTTATATTTTAGATATCTAATCAAGGTTTTAGACTCCAAGGAAGTACACCGGGTTTCAATCAAGAGAATGGAGAATGTATTATTGGATTTAATTGTTGTTTTTAAGGCCATATTAAGATTTGCAATACGAATGGTTGTCTTCTCAATCTTGTGGTTATAGTTTGAATGGAAATTTAAAATAATTCTTAGTTATTTATAATGTTGGACCTATTAAAGGGTCTTAGACTCATACAAAGTTGGAGGATAAATTATTTTATTATATTTAGTTACCACAATATTGGTGAATTATCAATATTATTGGTAAGTAGATACAAAAATGTTGGAGGACGTTGAGTTTCTTATGAAGTTCATCAATAATTTTATAATAAGAACAATATCATTATTTAAAAGAGAAGGATTTCCAAGCAGTCTAACCATGTGTCCCTCTTTTTCTAAACATTAATCAATTTTAACAATATAAATACTAGGAAGGGTGGGAGAAGAGAGCCACCCTTGCTTAACACCAATATTAAAATTAATGTCCATTTACCACTTGCTATTACATTTCATATTATCAATTTCAAATCCATAGATCATTATCACAACAATACCAATTTTAAGAAGGATTCCTTTTTATAATAGTATTTTTCAAAGCTGGGCACTAGGCATAATGTTGAAGTATTTTTCTAAAATAGACAAAATGACATATGAGGTCCTATTTCATGTCTCTTCAATTCTTGATAATAACTCTAAGGATCACAAGGTGATCAATCAAAGAATGCTTATTTTTTAATCCAATTTTTCTTTTAACCTTATATTAGTATCCTTTATCTATCAGCAAATGTTTTTACCAAAGATCAATCCAAATAAATTTTACACAGTTAAAAATCATACATTTTTAATGAATCCTTTCTTGACTAACTGATTGAGAAGATGTTTGATATGAGGTACAGTTTTACATTTTTAGGAACCCTTTCTTAACTACCTAATTGAGAATATGTTTGATATGAGGCGCAAGAACTAGACTCCCGTATTTTAAGATCTCATATTGGCTTCCTTTATGCCTTTAGCTTTACCATTTGTTAGAACCTTAATGCGAGATTTTATGCCATCATACAAACATACCTCAATGTAGATATGAAAGGTTTCAACGTCTTTTGTTAGACCCTTAATGCTAAATTTTATGCCATCATACAAGCAAACCAAGCAAACCTCAATGTAGATATGAAAGGTCTCAACGTCTTTATGAAAGGTTTCAACGGCTTTAGATACTTGATAGAAAATAAAATAAGGATAGTACTTCCAAATGTTTATGTTAATGTTACCTAATTCTTTAGGATTTACAAAGATGATGTTAGCCCAAGATGTTTTAAACATTCCTTTACATAGGTTAAGAGATCTCTTTATTTTATAATAATTTTTTTCTTTAATATCAAGCAATTATATTATATAATTTTATTAATATTATTAGTTTCATTATAAATGGTTCTAATAAATTTTATTTTTCAATTTTATATTTTAGGGCACTAAAGGTGTTTTCTTTTAATTAACATTTTTTGAAAACACTATAAAACCTAAGAGCTTTTGAAATGTGTAAATTTCCAATATTTCATGTACCTAAACTATCATAGCATTCAAATCAAAATCCATTTTTTAATCAACTAAATGTGACGTTGAATTATATTTCTAATAGTAATAAAATTTTGAATTCGTATGCACATTTAAATAGTAATTGTGATAACCATGCATATTCCATATTCATTCATTACCCATTTGAATCAATGGGGACACAAAACATATCACAAATAGAAACCATCCACAAAATGATAGATTTGATATTTATCTTTAAATTGATGCAAGTCTACCAAACCAATTCTTGAGGTATGACTCACCACCCAAAGTAGGACCTAAGCAAGAATTTTACCCCATTCTAGACCATGGTACATCAAGGTGAATGAAGTTCCTATAGAGCTTTACTCTCATTCATCTCAATCCATTTACCTAATTTTGAAATCAATTTGATCATTATTGAGCACTTCAAGTTTTCATACAACCTTCAATCATCCTTGACACTCTTTTTTCTTTCACAATATAAAGGGATATCTTCCCTTTCTCTACTTCATAGTAATTTAGGGATGTTTTTTCCCATTTTAGTATAGGTAGAAAGATTCCAAAATTACTAGTCTCCTACATTGAATGACCTTGAACAACTCACTTGGCCAAAATAGTCAATGAGAAGCAATAACATAATTGCAAGTTTGTGTTATTTGCTTCAAATTTTGTGGAAATTATAACCATGGTTTTGCCCTCAAAACCATCTCATTTACTCTTAAATTTTTGAATGAAAAAATCCATGTTTCTATAAGCTCTTCAACCATAATTCTATGGGATTCTCTCACTAGTTATAGAAATAATAACCAAGGTTTCACACAAGTCCTCCATGAATAATGGATCTATGGTAATTTTTGTTTTATGGAAACTCCACCAGAGGAAGATATTTTTCGCAATCATCATGTTGCTCCATAATATACATTCTAAGCATATACCATTACTTCGTTTACCCTCTTGGTCTTCCCATCTTTCTTGGGGTGATAAGTTGAGCATAAGCTGAGAATGATACCTAAGTAATTTTTTGTTATCTTTGATGTATGAAGATGGTTCCAGGAATTTTTTGTTATCTTTGATACCATTAATACCGTACAAAAACGTAAACAAATACAGTGGCATTAAGGTGCACATGGAAAATGAATCTCATTTCTTAATAAGAAAATTCCTAGAAGGGGAATTGTTCTAGGATATATTCATTAAAAAATGCCATGAAAAAGAGGTCTTGGATGAAGTATGAAGTATGAACTCCTAAAGGAGGATTCGTAAAGAAGGAACTCCTAAAGGAGGTCAAAAAACAAAGGATATATTGTCAAGGATGGAACTCTTGAAGGAGGCCCGAGAATGAACGATTCCTAAAGAAGGCACTCCTAGAGGAGGCCAGGGAAAGAAGAATTCACATGGATGGAACTTCCAAAGGAATCCAAGAAATGAAGTACTCCCAAAGTGGGAAATCTTGAAATAGGCCCAATAACAAAGGATTCATAAAGAATACTCTCTTGAAGGAGGATCGGGAATGGCATGTTACCAAGGATGGAACTCTTGAAAGAGGCCTAGGAATGAACGATTTCTAACCAAGGAACTCCTAAAGGAGACAAAGGAATGAAGGATTCCCAAGATTGTTACTTCTGAAGGAGGCCTTAGAAAGAAGAATTCTTAAAGAAGGCATTCCCAAAGGAAAACATGGAATGGAGGATTCCCAATGATGGTACTCCCAAAGGAGGATGAATTTAGAAGGATTCCTAAAGGAGGCCAGGAAATGACAAATTTCTAAGGATTTTACTCCCAAAGGAGTTAAAGGATGAAGTGTTCCTAAGGAGGCCCAGGACTAAAGGATTCCTGAAGAAGGAACTCCCTTCAAGGAAGGCTATGGAAAAACATGTTACCAAGGATGGAACTTCCAAAGGAGTCCTATGAATGAATAATTCCTAAATAAGGAACAACTAAATGTAATGTACCAATCAGATTTGATTGTACACTAATTGAATCTCCTACAAGATTGAAGAAAAAATAGTGAACACTAGTGACTTGACTGGCTCTAGGAAGGCAATTTCAAACAATTCTGGAGGGAATTAGGATCATTCTAGCTGAGAGATCCTTTGAAAAATGTAATGGCACCATTAATGTTTCAAAAATAAACTAGGATAAAGTCTACTCCAAGGTTCCTGGGCACCCCAGCATATGCAAACTAGAACTTCAACTTGGCACTACCTAAGAACCAGTGGTGAAGGATTTCGACTCAGGAAGGATTAAAAACATAAATTAATATCAAATATTAGTTTAGGTTCGCTTTATCAATTTTTAGGGATTTTTGGTGAGCTTTACAAAGCAAACAAGCAAAATTGTCTCCCGGGATTGCACAACTAATTCAACTTTAGGATTTCCCAAATAGGGGGCTAAGTCTATTAATTCTTGGTTTCAGACATGGATTGAGTATTTTGACCTTTTAAGTGATAGAAGCAACTAAAAGAAATCAATTTGGAGCGATATAAGTTCATCAATTGCTCAAATACTAAAAACTAGTTATTTTCCATGGAAATCTAGACTAGGTGCAAGAAATTGATATGAAACTCAGACTTCTCTTTATTAAATATGTAGAATGGAATTCATAGGATGAAAATTAAATTAATGGAAGCCATAATAAGCTTAAATACATCTCATAGTAGTATCGGGAAATAAATACATAAGAAGAAGAATTCTCCATCATAGACAGACTAGGAATCATCATGATTTCGAATGGGAGGCTCTCAATCTCTGCAAAAAAAATCAAACTTCATTGGAGCAGACTTCAGGAACTACAATAAAATAGATGATTAAGACTAGATGTCATCATCCTCTCAGAAGAAGCAGGGGCACATCTCCCAGCTTGGACTAAGGCACATCTCCCAAGTTAAAGAGGAAAAATTGCTCTCAATCCAATTCACAAGTTGTCAAAAGATGGGAGAGTGGTGTGAACTCCTTATTTTATAGATTTAAGGTGACTTGTGGAGAAATTAAACTAGGATAAGGCACCCTCATGGAGTGGATAAGGATAACTTTCTTTCAAGATTTTATTTTTTTCTTCGCTTTCTGCCTTTGCTTTATCCTGCTTTTGATTTTCTATCCTTCTTTTGCTTTCTGCTTTTTCTTTTTTCTTTTTCTTTTGTTTTTTCTTTTCTATCATACTTTTTTCTTTTGAATTCTTTTTCCTTATTTTCTTCCCTATCCTACTTTTCTTCCTTAGCCTGCTTTTTCCTACATTTCTACCTTATCTTGCTTTCTTCTTTTGTCTGCTTTTCTGCTTTATTATGCTTTTCCTGAGCTTTACTGCTTTTTCTGAATTGTGTCATCTTTTCCTTTCTTTTTCCTGCTTTCCTAGCTTTAACTGCTTTTAGCTTTTATTCCTATGCAAGCTATCTCTTGGTCAAATATTATCCTCTAATGTGCCCTTGTGGATCATTATCCATTTTATTTTATTAAGATAAATAACGTTTGTTAAGTGCATCTCAAGCTTAAGGAATTAAAATTAAATACTTTGGAAATTAATGCCTCAAAACTTAACCCCTCATTAATTAATAATTCCAAACTATCACTAGAGCCCATGGGGTTTAATGTGTGATGGTGGACCATGGTGGTATCAAAAAATTGGGACATTACACTAAAGGAGTCCAAGGAACGGAAGGATTCCTAAGGATTTCACTCCTTCAAGAGGTCAGGGAGTGAAGTTTTTCCAATGAGGGAACTCCTAAAGGAGGCCTAGTAACAAAGCTTTTATGAAGAAGGAACTCATGAAGGAGACCATAGAATTACATGTTCCCAAGGATGGCGTTCTCAAATGAAGCACATGAATAAAGGATTCCTGAAGGAAGCTAGAAAACAAAGGATTCCCAAGGTTGGCACTCTAAAAGGAGGCACAAGAAAGATGAATTTATAAATAAGGCAGTCCTAAAGGAGGTTAGGGAATGAAGGATTCCCAAGGATGATACTCCTACAAGAGGATTAGGAAATAAGGATCCATAAAGAAGGAACTCTTGAAGGAAGCCAGATCAATTGTAGGGGGGTAAAAATAGAAATAGAACATGAAGGTGCTTCACACATAAAGAAATAAATCTAGGTGGCGGATCATTCTTGTTAGACCTTGTGACTTGTAAAGTTAAATAATATTTGGGGATACACAACAAAAGGAGATGTAATGTGTTAAATGTACAACATCAAGAGACATTCTCTAATCCAATCTTGTGCAACCAATATTGATCCTCTCATATAGAGGTGAACACTTTGATTTCCTTCCATGTAAAGGTTATTCCTCCCATATAGAGGTAATTGATCAAAGTAATGATGTTATAAGTCTTGTTGGACAAGGCTCCAGACTTGTGTGTCAAGTCATGATTCTCAAGTGAAACTTCCATATAAAGGTATCCATGGTATGGACATCCCATAGAGAGGTGGACCTTCTTTATAAAGGTCATGCTTTTGCTTGTTAAAAGCATTTAATGTTGTGTGATGTATTAACCATCGTCACTAGATTGCTATTAAGTGTCCTTTAGAGATTGATCACCTCTAAAGTGAATTACTTTAGCATATAATCATTTGGTCCAGAATAATATACTATGATCACAATATCCGATAATCCTTCTTAGTATAATGTAATGTGATGGATAATTGAAGTTAGCACATATTGACAATGTAGTAAAAGATAAAGAGATACAGATAAATGCATAGAGAAAAAGAGAATTCAAATTGATCAAGAGATGACTAAGTGAACTCGAATTGTCAAGCTTCAGTTAAAGCCACAATGTATGCCTCAGTTAACTAAAGAACTCATAGTGGTCACCACAAGTAAATCAATCACCGCAATTTCAGTTAATAATAGTTAACTAAGTGTTAAATAAGGAGGACTAGTTAACTAAAGTGTTTTCACTTTAGTTAAACTAAAAGACGACACTTTAGTAAATCAAGGAGAACTCGAATTGATCACTACAGTGATGTTATCAAGAAAGAATCAATTAAAGAGATTTAAATAAATGACAACAAAGAAGATCTAGTTAACTAAGTGTTATTGCATGATGAAATTTATGTTAGACTAAAAGATGAAACTTGAGTTGTGGCACTTGCATGACGACACTTAAGTTAGCCACCTAACTAAGCGGGCAATCTTCCAGTTAAGAGGCGACTTCATCCTAAGAGATAGTTCAATGAGATAAAGCACTACATGAGAAGTGTGTTGGCAGGCGGTTTGGTAGAGTGCTATCGCAACATCTCTGATGCTGCGACAAGGCAAAAGATGGCGCGAATGGCGAGAAGGTGACGCTAATGAAGATGAGTGGAAGATTAGTTATGTATTTTGGGTCAGTTGTACCGCGGAATGCGGGTTTTGGGTCATTTGGACCACATATTATGTAATGTTGAGTCAGAATGTTGGTTTTTGGTCGGTTTTGTACCAAGTTAGTTAGATATTGGGTCACTTGTCCAAATGTCGGTTAGGAAGTTATTAGTAAGTGGACAAGCATTGTAATGGCGTAAGCCTATATATAGATAGGAGTCGTAGGTATTGGAGGGGCGTGGAATCTTAGTGAAGAAAAGAGCATGTTTGGGTTGTTTCTACGCATCTGTGAGGTATTGCTGAGACCTAATCTTTGAGGAGATATTGTATCTAAGGTTTTGCAGTGATAATATGATATGATGAAACTGTTCTGGTGCAATTCTTGGGTTGTTTCTGTTTGTTTATGGTAATGCAATATCGCACTTCATGAATAATGCTATGTTCCCTTGATGCAATGTTGCTTTATTGTTACTACTGTTGTGATAATGAATGTTGTGATTGAATAATGCATTATGAATACATGTCAAATGTTTGAGATTCCTGTTTAGTGTTGCAATAGAGTTAGTTCATATAGCCGCAACCCTCCTCCTTCCTCGGCGGAAACATGGTTTCGTCTGCTCTTTCTGGATGCCTCGGGTGAGACCTCATCTACTCCACAGGTGTTGTTGGATGGGATAAAACCTGCCCGGGCCGATGCCTAGGGAGACTGCGGCATGTGTCGATAGTGAAGTGGAACCCCTGTCGACTGGAGTCGCGTTGGTCAACAAAGTGGGGCGCACTTCTTCATGCAATATTGATACATCCATTCCGAGGGCGGGTTCATCCTGAAGTTAAAAGAAGCCGATGCATGAGAAGAATGTATAAATATGTTATTCGGGATTGATGAATTCTATATGAAGCGAGTTCTCTTCTCCGTTGATGGCAAGGCACTTATCTTTGTGCAAGTTATGGTTTTTGCTTGTTATTGATGTGTTGGGCACATTGGAAAACACATCCGATTGTTCTCTCTTCTCTATTTCTTACATATATTCACCAAGAGTGTTTTGGTGATCTCTTATCTTTCGAAAGCAATATTCTATGTTGTAAAAGAAATCATTCTCTGCTATCCATTATATTATACTGAGAATAATTGATGGGGTTTTTGTTCTCATAGTTTTTAGGGTTTTCCCAAGGGTATATCTTGTGTTATGTATGTATGAATTTCATGTGATTGGATTATCTCATTGTTTCAAGTTTTTGTATCTAAAAGAATTGAATATCAAAGCTCAACCAAATATTAACATGGTATCAAAGCTCAGAGCATCAAGGATCTCATTTTTTCATTCCAACTAGATCCTACATAGATATTGAGAAGTTGAGCACAAGGTTTGAAGACTATGGCATCAATCTCTATAGAACTGGAAGACCGTCTTGAGGACAACTCAAACTTCAACACTTGGAAGGATAGGATTCTCAACATCATAGAGGAACATGAATTGGATAAGTACATATCCACTATGGTGGAGGACCCTACATCTAATGGAGGGTGCATCAAATTCAATAAGAATCAAGCTAAGGCCAAACATATAATCTATGATTCGTTAAAAGATAGCTTGATGCCCATGATCACATCGTTGAAGACCGCAAAAGAATGTAATGAACATTGACTAATCTATATGAGAATAAGGACCAAACTCAAAAGAGGGCATTGAAGAACAAGTTATGAAACGTCAAGATTGATAAGGACGAGACAGTGGCCTCCTTCTTCACTAATCTCTCTCAGGTAAGAGATCGTCTTGTTAACATTGGAGTTGTAGTGGATGAAGATGATCTCATCCAAACCATCGTTGATGGTCTCCCATCTTCATGGGAGACATTCTTGGCTGCTATCAATGGCCGAGAAGTACAAAATCGGTTCTAAATATTGTGGCATGACTATATCCAAGAGGAAGGGCGAATCCAGAGCAAATCTATGTGCACTAAAGAAGAAAATCTTGCCCTAGTGGCAAGATTGAAGAAAGGAAAAAAAAACTTCTTCCAAAAGAAGTTCTCTCATCCAAAGAAGGATTTCAAAAAAGGCTTTGACAAGTAAAAAATATAGATGCTACAATTGCAACAAGAAAGGAAATTTCTCAAGAGAGTGCAAAGAAAAGCAGAAAGGAAAGTTTCATGCTTCTACCACCATAGAAGATGAAACCACTCAAAGAATGCATCTAAAGAAAAGGATATAAGAAGGGAGTTTTATCTTGTCTCATATCTTTCAGGATCCGTCATCACAAGTGAAGACACATGGTTGATTTGTAGTGGCACATCCAAACACATGACTGGTTACAAGAGTTCCATCATTGACCTAAAGGAGAAAAAGTTCACATGCATGGTAGAGTTGGGGGACAACTCAACATATTCGATCCAAGGAGTTGGATCCACCTCATTCCATCTGAGCACCAGTGATATTTTACATGCGGAGGACATTCTATATGTTCCAGGCTTGAAGAATAACCTCCTATCATTTTTGGTTCTTGAAGACAAAGGATTTTGAGTTATCTTCATGGATAAAAAAGCACGTTTATGGCCAAAAAACAAAATCCTAGAATCTACTGTTCTGATTGGATTTTGAGAGGGAGGACTCTACAAGGTACTCAGGAATTACATTCAAGATATGATTCACCACACTATTATTCCATGCAAAATAAGGAACCGAAGGATTGGACACCTACACTACAAAGCACTACCAGGACTTCAAAAGATGGTAAAATGTATGCCCGTATTTGATTTTGAGAATGATAGTGTATGTCAAGGTTGTGCAGTACTTGGGAAGAATGTTAAGAATTTTTTTTCCAATAGTACTACTAGATCTAAAGGGATTTTAGATTTAATACATTCTGATGTATGTGGTCCCATTTCATCCCCCTCCCTGAGTGGCTTCTTATATTATGTACTATTCATAGATGATTTTTCTACGAAGTCATGGATTTATTTCATGAAGGATAAAAGTGAAACTCTTAGCAAATTTAAAGAGTTTAAAGCCCTAGTTAAAAATCAGAAAGAAAATCACATCTGCGCATTAAGGAAAACACATCTGATTAATCTCTTTTCTCTAGTGCTTTCGTATCTTCACCAAGAGTGTTTTGGTGATCTCTTATCTTCCGAAAGAAATCTGCTATATTGTAAAAGAAAGCATTCTGTGATATCCATTATATTATGCTAAGAAGAATTGTTGGGGTTTTTGTTCTCATAGTTTTGAGTATTTTCCCTAGGGTATATCTTGTGTTATGGATGTATGAATTTCATGTGATTGAATTGTCTTATTGTTTCAAGTTTCTACATCTAAAAGAATTGAAGATCAAATATCAACCAAATATTAACATAATTATGGTTCCCACAAAGGGAGAAATGTGGATATATGTTGTTTAATAGGTTATATCATATGGGACCAAGGTGGGTAATGGTATTTACCTCATAGTAATATCCAATATGATGTACTCGAGGTAAAAAATAAGGAAGTTTTTTATTGAGAATCCACATAAGAGGATATTAAATAGGTTATCATTTTCACTAGGTGGTATAACATCCATAAGATGGGTTGGTTCCACAAACTGCTTGACAATTATTGGTAAACATGGAATTGGGTTACATAGAATGCCTATCAGTCTTAAGAGATGATATTATTTGAGAGGAATTAATTATATGACCATAGGATATGGAATTAGAGCGTGGTGTACTGATTAAGTGAATAGGACCATGTGAATAGTCAATAGGAGAACCTAGATGTGGATTATCGCCAGGAATAGTGAAAGAAGTGATGGTCACAAAAGATTCTCCATCTTATAGGAAGAATGTGGTTGAGAAGACATGGTTTCTTTTTTGAATGAGAGATCAAATACATGAAAATGTTCTCAAAGGTGAGTAAATCTACCTATAAGCCTCTCGGTAAAAGTGGCAAGGTTGCAGTTTCAGAGCAATGAGTTCACAAGCAATGGGAATGGGGGATGCACTATTAATGGAGGTGGACATATAATGCATGGAATTAATGTGAGGTACACAACACAAAATTATTTTTTGTGAAGTATGAAATGGGGACTCATAGTATGAGATTTTTCCAACAGTGAGATTGTGTCCCTCATGAGGGGATATCATAACCTAAAAGAGTGAAGACACCACTAGATATGTGGCATGGATTTAATCAAACCCTAGGAGTATGTTATAATAAATTGGGATGACCATGATAGCACCATTGACCATAATAGTCTTACCACCTAACTTAATATAGAGATTAAGCATAATCACTAATGACGGACAAAGTCTATCATTAGTGGCTCATAAATTAGTTGTTGATGGAATGAGGAGTATATCCTAGGTGTTCCCAAGATGAGTAGGACATAACAATCAGGAGGTTCCATCATATATAAGACATCAATGAACGAAAGTGGTGTTGACCATGATCTATATCTGAAATCGGGTACAAGATGGGAGACATTCTTGGCTATGTTGGACCCAATCAATGGTGATGGTTTATGGCAGATGTTGTTAAGAGATTCCATTATCCTTATAAGGAGAATTTATAGTAATGATTGTGGCACTATAAGTGGAAGGGGTGTTCCCAAATTTGTATGATTCGGTTTCATCTAGGAAGTAGATATGGTGGAATAAGGTGTTAACCTCTTGAGGGGTAACCTCCATGGTTGAAGTTTGGGGAAGATCGCGTAGTGAAACATTGTTTTCATACAAAGGGAGGGGGCATTGTGAAGTAGTAGAATGAGTACAATGAAGCTTGGAATAGATCTAGTCACTAAGATAAGGGAACTAATGCAGTGGGTGACCATAAATCTTACAAAGGAGGAAAGGGTGATTAGTGCAGTTAGAAGTGGTATGTTTATTCTTAGTTTGACTATAGTTATAGCAGGGATGATGGGTACTCTTAGAATTATCAGTATCACCACCAATCCATGGGTGCTTATATAGTGTTGTATATTTTTTTTATACTCTTGAGTGGTGGATGGCTATAATGGATTTGATGGGGGGGGAAGATAAATTGGAAACAAGAATATGCTGAACCATTTATGGGGAAACCAAATTGTGTTTCCCAATGTCGTCCATGAGAACCAACATAGGCTAGAGGTTCAGGGTCATGCCCCAAAAAACTTTTGTTCCGTTTTTGGTCCAAAATTCATGTTTTTGAAAGGGAAAAAGTGTTCAAATGGTGAAAAATGTGTGCAATTGAAGTAAAAAACTAAAATAGTGAAGCACTCCCTAGAAAATAAAATACTCACTATCCTAATGAATATACTCTCTCGCATGAAAATAAGAAAGGAACAATCCCTACAAGTGTTTCTTAGCTAAATTATAATGAACTCAGCTGTGAGAAACATGAATATTAATTGTTAAAAGTACTTCTAAATGATCACTTAATGTGGGATATCAAGTCCACTTCAAGGAAGGAGTGAAGTTGTGAGAAAAAATTATAATTGTAAGACACTAGGTGATGAAATGCTAGTGGCCAACAAAAATCTATCTTAGACACCTCATCACTTGCAAGAGCCACTTATGTAAGAGCCGTAGTGAGAAAGGTTGCTAGGCTACCTTCTTCACAAACATGTTTGATAGGTTTCCACACCATCGACTCAATCCAAAATCTAGGGGATCTTTAGTATGAAAAGGGAAAAATGTCCCAATCATATCTCTGCTCTGGGTCATGCTATGTATGAACTTGAAAGGATGGGCCTATCGCTAAATCAATATTAACTATGTTCATTACACGAAAGTTATGGTTCCATAAATTAAAAAAAAAATACTAATGTTTCAAATGTAGAATAGCTATGGCAAGTTATTTGGATACCTACTCCCATAGCTATAACCTATCTATACTGTAGTGCTCTGGTTTTTACAGCAGAGCACTATGTACTATTTCTCAGTTAGTTTTCTACTTATTTAAACTTTATCAAGTGTATGGGAGTAAATTTCTAAAAATTACTACGTGCCTAAATAATATTTAGTGTTTTGTCGTGTTTTTTTATCAACATTACATTCGTAATTTAAAATAGACAAACATATCAATATTTCCTTTTCAACAATCATGTTCTAGCATAAGAATATGTTTCACAACTCAGTAAATCAGTAAATAGCAGTAAATCAGTAAATAGCAAGTTATGCATGTTTACAGTAAGTTTTAGCATAGTAGTCAATAACGGAAATTACCTGATGCTGATGCTAACCGTAAGTTGTAGCAGGTTGTATAACCCCTTAGACAGCCAAACTGAAGTGTCCACCCTACCGACCAGCTATTATCTTGCTGGCCCTTGGAAATCAAAGGATTTCCAAGCCCCCGAGCCCACAATCTGATAATCCCGAGAGCAGTCTTTCCTTCTGTTCTCAAAATCTTTCTGTTCTCCAAACTTTCTGTTCTCCCAACTTCTGATCTCCAAACTTCTTTTCTTCCCCCATAAAAAAAAAACCTCTATTTTAGTTAACTTTAAATGTTACCCTTTAATCTAAACAACTTAATTTAATTGTTTAAACCTTAACCAATCACAGTTAAGTTTAATACTAAAAAAATTAAAAATTCCTATAAAACATATTTTTAACAACATATGTTATAACAGAAAAGAAAAATTAATTCTTATAATACATATTTTCTAACAAAGTATGAATAAGTTAAATTTTTATAAGACATAGATTCTATGAGAGCATATAACAATAAATTTAAATTTTAATACAACGTCTATTATAACAGAAAAGTAAAATTAATCTTTATAATACATATATTCTAATCAAAATATGAATAAATTTAAATTTTATAAAACATATATTCTAGGAGAATATATAAAATAATTTAAATTTTAATATAACATATTTTATGACAGGAAAGTGAAATTAATTTTTATTTTACGTATATTCTAACAAAATATGAATAAATTAAATTTTCGTACAACATATATTCTATCATAATATATAACAATAAATTTAAACTAGCCCTACACCTTCCTATGTCTAAAGGTTTGAAAGCCACGCGGCCTCTCACCGCCATGCAAAGAGCGAGTCCGCATGAAGGACACGCGGTCTCTCCAAGCAACCCACCGCCATGTGAAAGTGGGGAAACCCTAAATAGGGTCAATCCCCAAGACGCGGCCATTTCTGCCCCTCTTTTCCATAGCTGTTCCGCTCTGCAACCATCAGCGAGCGCGACTCCATGGCCGGGGATACAAGGTTTGGTGTATGTCGGCGAGATATGTGCCTGAAGGAGAGGGTGCGACTGGTAAAAATAGAAGATTATGAAGGTACTTGTGAGAGCCTGTTACTTTCTTTTTCCCAAAAGAAGTAAAACGCGCCCGTGACCGTGCAGTCATCACTTCCATTAGGTGGTAGGAATTTTCTAAAATCGGAGGTTGTTTTGAAGCTCTTACCTATCTTTTGGTTTCACAGAAACGAAAACCCTCCGTGAAATAGCCACACGTTGCTTAAACAGGATTTTAACATGGCTACGGGTCAGGCTCTTGGTGCGTTCTGGGCACTTGGGCGTTGGCTTGGGCGTTCTCGGCACAAATGAAAGAGAGAGCTCTTGGACTTTACGCTTGGATGATGCGTGGTACCCCGTTGGCTTGGCATTTGGTTACAGAGTTAGCTGTCGGCGCTGGGCGTGTATCACCCTTTTACATGGCACGCTCCTGGTGTTTGCGAGCTAAGGCTGGGCGGGAGTGGTCTTGTGCCTGGCGTTTGGGCCTACCCATGGCGCTGCCTGGCGTTTGGGCCGTCCACGGTTTCCTTATTATTCAGCAGTACCAAATTAATATCCCACTCTGCGAAATATTTATACGATTGCAGCGAGCCCGGGTGTGTAGCGTTCTGCAAAACATTTATACGATTGCAATCTACGGGAGTCGAACCTGGCTATCGGGGAACAGAGACAAGACGAAGGTGGGTCTGCTGGGCCTTGGCGCTTGGAGGATGGTTGCTACATGAGCTTGATGCTTGAATGATGTGCGTGGGCCGTTTGGGCTCAGCCGCTGGTTCGCTTTGTAAGCTCTCGGCTGTCGAGCGCTAGGGCTGGGCTCGATTTTAGACTTTGGGCCACTCACAAAGATTTAAGATCTTTCCTTCACTACTGGACGCATTTGTGGGCATCTATCGTTTGCCGTGACCAAGATTTCACTCAGGCGCAGCAGAAAAAGGGCGTTTCAGTTTCTTCAGTTGGTTGATATTGCATGCGGCCGTGAGCATACAGCAGCTGTGGCCTCTGATGGATCGTTATTCACTTGGGGTTCAAATGCATTTGGTCAATTAGGAGATGGAAGCGAGGAGGACAGCAATGATCCTAAGAAGGTTGAAGCCTTAAAGACAGAATTTGTGAAATCAGTAGCCTGTGGTACTCATTGTACTGCTGCCATTGCAGAACATCGTGAAAAGATGACTCAAGTTCCTCTACCAGACTGTGGGTGTGGGGTCAAAACCAGGGATCAAACTATCCACGCCTTTTCTGGGGAGCATTTTCTCCAAACACAATAATCAGCCAAGTTGATTGTGGTGCAACACATGCGGCAGCTTTGTCTGGAGATGGTGTCCTGCAGACATGGGGCTACAATGAACATGGTCAGCTTGGCAGAGGTTTTACTTGTGAAGGACTACAAGGTGCACGGATTATAAATGGATTTCTCAAATTCCTTGATGAAGCCCCTGAGAATGTGAAGATTACCCAAGTTGCTTGTGGAGAGTATCATACAGCAGCCATAGCAGACAACGGCGATGTGTAAGTCATCTCAAAATTTCAGTGAACTGAAAATTTGTGTTTATCTTGAAAAAATCATTATAGAGAAAATAAAGCGATGAATCACTTCTGGAAGAGTCATTTCATTTATGTTGCTGGAAGATATTCTGTTAGTAAAATGCTCCTTGCTTTTCTTGTTGATCTCGTGGTCCAAAGATTTGTGACATTTGAACTAATAAATTTTCTATCTTTGTGATTAATTGTAATGGAGTTTGATTTGTGCTTGTTAAATGTCATTCGAATTTGTTGAAAGTCTTGCAATGTTTATGCCCACAGAAACATGCAGGTTCATGTGCTTTGAACCTGTAATAGATTTGTTTTCAAATCTGTTCGGCCAGCCCTAGCTATGCAAAGTTTTGAGGACAGTTTTAGTGAGGGAAGCCATTGGTAGTCTTTACTTATATATATATATATATATATATATATATATATATATATTTTTTTTTTTTACACCATCTTGAGGTTGCATAAAGGTAATAAACTAGCAGACTATATTTAAGGTCGAAAGGCCAAGAAGTAAAAGAAAGATATTTGCAGCTAAACTATAAAAGGAAAGAACAGATATTTATACTAACAGAAGCATAAAGATCAAGAGATCTCAACAAGATGACCAAGAAACTCAAGATTTTTATTTCATAGATAAAGATCCTTCAAATTACAATCTTAGATAAAGATGCTAGTAGTTTTTGCGAGGTGTTGATGACCGAGACTTCATTTAAAATCCCATAAATTTTATTTACTGTCAGAAATAAATGACAATGATTTCCTCATTTCCTCCAACAAATTTGCATTTGTTTTTCAATATAACCCTCTGATTCTGTTAAATTTAGCGAATTTGCTCAAAATAGCTCAACATTTTGTCGGCAACAACTATTAATTTCTATATAAGCTCTTTTGTTTTTGTTGTAATTTCAATTTAATTTTCTTCTCTTATTTTTGTTCATGGATTCAACAGTAGCAGGAAATAGAACAGAAGGGGATAAATTGCTGGAAGCCCTAATTAATTTGCATTTGTTTAGTGGTAGATTAACTATATAAAGCATGAAAATATAAATATATATATATTTTTAATGTAATTGTTGTTATCGTTGTGCAGGTACCTTGAAAGATGACTATGGCTGGAGGTCAAGTAGGTAAATTATCAAGTAAATTTTCTAGGTGAAGCATGAATAGGCCCGTAGGTTCAAGAGTCTGAACAAAGGCTCTGATACCATCTGTAGTGCTCTGGTTTTTACAGCAGAGCACTATGTACTATTTCTCAGTTAGTTTTCTACTTATTTAAACTTTATCAAGTGTATGGGAGTAAATTTCTAAAAATTACTACGTGCCTAAATAATATTTAGTGTTCTGTCGTGTTTTTTTATCAACATTACATTCGTAATTTAAAATAGACAAACATATCAATATTTCATTTTCAACAATCATGTTCTAGCATAAGAATATGTTTCACAACTCAGTAAATCAGTAAATAGCAGTAAATCAGTAAATAGCAAGTTATGCATGTTTACAGTAAGTTTTAGCATAGTAGTCAATAACGGAAATTACCTGATGCTGATGCTAACCGTAAGTTGTAGCAGGTTGTATAACCCCTTAGACAGCCAAACTGAAGTGTCCACCCTACCGACCAGCTATTATCTTGCTGGCCCTTGGAAATCAAAGGATTTCCAAGCCCCCGAGCCCACAATCTGATAATCCCGAGAGCAGTCTTTCCTTCTGTTCTCAAAATCTTTCTGTTCTCCAAACTTTCTGTTCTCCCAACTTCTGATCTCCAAACTTCTTTTCTTCCCCCATCAAAAAAAAACCTCCCCTTTCTCCAAGCTTTCCCCCTCTATATAATTTCCCTTCCTCGAGAATATCTTGGGCTTACTCCACCGCCCCAAAGTCCCTCTCTCGAGCCCCTCAACATTTACTCCTCTCACCAGTTCATTCATACACGGTTCTTTATAAAAATGTATAATTAATTACTCTCATGGAAAAATTAGTTGGTTTTGGATTGACGGTCGTAAGTATTTATTACGGTGGGGATTATCACCCAAAGGTTGTCTATTCGGGACAGCTTCATTAAATACAAGTCTATTTGCTATTAATGTTATTAATGTAATTAATAAAATATTATATAATTAGTTGCCCCTTTTCAACTTGGACATGATGTGTCTTAATGGTCCACCTTATCCGTCGAGACTACTTAGCTTGAGGTTTAAATTCCAAGATTAACATTGAACAATTAAATAACCATTTTCCATCACATCACGTTCATTCCAAAAATGATTATCCTATTATGGCTAACTTTTGAAATGGAAATAATCACACAATATTAATTTATAAATCAATATTTTAAATCTTACTTATATTGCAATTGTTACGATAGGGATATATAAATGTTGCTGGAATATTATTAATTAAGTAATAATAATAATTAGATCACCATTTATTAATTAATAATAATAATTAAATCACCCTTTAACAATAATAAAAGGTGAATCAATCATAGTATTCTTAATTATTTGTTTATCACATGAGTACCCTATCATCAACATAGCATCCTTGTTCTTATAAACAAAGCACTTGTGAGGGCTTAAACAATTTTACTAATTAATTAGACACTATCATTACCCTATTCACAACAGTTCTCCTATGACAATGTTAACTGACGACACTTGTCTTAGTTTATTATTACAATGTTTTCATATAATTACTAATTCACTTATTTAAACATTGACATCCTAACCATTCATTACCTAAGTTGATTGATGTATCCTTAACTGAGTTATCTATGACATTTATACTACTTATTCAAGCATGACAAGTATGTTATACACCAGTAATATTGTACACGTACAAGGTGTGCATGCATGGCCAGTGTATGCACATGTCGGACATGTACTATAAACAAACCCCATTCCGCCTATGCATACTTGCTAACTAATAATAGTATCTACCCCCATGCAGAAGAGCAAGCATAATATATAGTATAATTACTTTAACATCTTCGGTTATTTAACAGTTAACCCTTTACGATTTAACATCATTGTCTTTATGTTTACATTAGTTTAATCAATCAAGTACAGGAAGGGTGCCTACTTCCACTAACTCGGAATCAAGGAATACTAAACCCCCAACAGTACTAACTAACACATCCTCCCATCATAACCTACGTCCAGCATCCTCCCTATCCTCCCTCTGCTAGTACAACAGTGGATGTCGGACTCACCGATCTGACCACATAGAACTTGAGAGCGATAGCGTCGGCTGAACAACGGACCTATCCTCCCCTAGCAGGCATCCGACCATCGTCATCACAACAACATGGGAAGCGTGTCTCAGCACGGCCCTCCCACGACCTCGGGTCTCATGGAACCATAGGGTGGGAAACACATCCATCCCTCTCAACATACTGGGCCTACGCCCTTATCAACTCATACTTGCTGCTATCGGGATTATCAGTTTGTGTTATCGTATCCTCATTTTGGCTGCTAAGGTTTGCTGTATGAACATGTTTTTCCTTTCCAATATATATCAGATCAAGTAACTGGCTATCCCATAGCCCCTGTGTCCTGTAGGTTAGTGTTTTGCAAAATACAATTTATAGAAAGCATTTTCCATTGATCGCCAATTGATCCATGTTATCATTTTATTTCATGTAACCTTTTAGCTCATCATAGATGCGTATGACATATAACATTTCAGCAATTCATATAAGAAGATGGTATCCACGTACCGAATCATATATTTCACATTTCATTAAGGAAAACATATAAACATATACTGCAATCGTAAAATAAGGAAATCATATGATAATCATGACATCATAATCGCATAACATAGTAACATCATAATCATGGTGAAATCATAAAACAGAGTAACATCATATAACGAGGTCCAATATAGTTTACTCAGTCGAGCTGAGTTCAACAGAATATATAAGAAATAAAGTATGGTGTGTCTAACTAATAAATATGCCGAATCAAAATATGGGCATTACATATACATTATTTTTTGGTCATCGAGGAAGGTTAAGTTGGTTTAAACTAGATCAACAAAACTTTTATGCCTAAACTACAATAGCCTAAACTAATCATAAAATTGAGGTGTGTCGTTTGTGCAAAGGAAAAACCACAATTCTGAAAAAAAACTAAAAACTATTGAAGGAACGATTTAAAATTGAAATTAATTAATAAAAATCAATATGTAGTTTTGTTCATTACCTTGTAAATCATCATGATAAATATGAACTAATTGTTGACACAGTTATGTTGACAAGGGGTTAAGTTCGCACTGCTGTCAACAAAGACCAACCAAACACCCTTAAGCATCGGCCCAGAAAGGTTTTACCCTTTCCAACAATACTCGCGGAGCGAGTGAAGTCTCACCCGAGATGATTAATGGGGATGCAAGAACCAAGTTTCTGTAGTAGGGGGAGGACATGCATCTATTCTCACTCTATCGCTACAGAAAAAAGAGATTTATCTTCGCATAATGCTTAACAGTTCAAACATACATTCATAATTTGCATTATCAATGTGTAATTAACATTCGCACTAACATTGTATAATTGGCGGTTGCATCAACAGAAATTATAGAGCAACAAAATTTAAGCATAACACATTCTTAGGTCGCATCCATCATTCAAAGCAAACATAGACACAATAAAGAAACATAACCAAACATCTTCATGCATTAACTCATCAAAAACCTGTGGTACAACCTTCGCAGGGGCAGTTCCAATCAACTTATCGCGGATCCATACAAAACTTGCCGAAGGAAGAGAAAAACATTACACAATTCATCCGCTCGTCGATTGATCAACTGATGCCCTTACGATTACAATAATAGTCCTATTTATAGGCAACTAAGGCAGTTACAAAACGGTCCAAATGACCATTCTAGCTAACTAAACTAATCTTGCGCTTTCGTCGGCTTCTTGTTCTCCGTGAATAGTCCTTTCTTCCGTGGATGATCCTTCTCGTTGTTGTCGGATTCCGCACTTTATGCAGTCTAACCCCATGCCAACAGTCCCCCAACACAAACTTGAGGCTCGCCCTCAAGCCACCTCAGCTGGACCCTATTGGAACTATTCTCTTCCTTCGTTGTTCTGTACTTCTCAAGCTCATCCATTCATATGGTGCTCATTGTCATGTACTTCTCAAACTCATCCTCCAGTCTCTTGATCATTGTCATGTACTTATCGAACTCATCCTCCAGTCTCTTGGAACCTTCATCATCTATCCCTTCTTGACCATATGTTTCCCTCGACCCTGGCTTGCAACTAGACATAAGTTCATCCACATCACCAAATTGTGAAAGGAGCATAGCGGTCTGGTACATCTATTTCACACATTTGATCATCCTTTGCCATTACTGGTGTGCCTTTTCCCTTGGTACTTCTCAGGTCAGAGGGACTGCTTCTCTTCCAACAACTGAAACTTGCTTATATATATCGGGTAAGACCTCATATTTGTTCTTCCTGATACTTGGTGCCTCTACATTTGCCGGTTGCTCATGAACACTTGTCGTCCTTTCCCTTAGCGCACCTTGGGTGCTTCTGCTAGAGACAAAATGCACCATTGCAACTCTCTAATCTCCCTTCCTTATCCTGCAACTTTCTTGTAATTGCTCATTAGAATAACTGAATCTCTTTCCATAATGCACATAAGCCTTAATCTTCCAATCTATCCACTTGGATTTATAGTTGAACTCGCTTGTTCCTCATGTCCTTGACGCATGATTTTTAATTCATTCGCTAAATCTTTCTCTTATTCACCATATTATGTCCTCAAGTGTGTAATCATGAACCTTCGCCATCATATTTTGATGCTTAGCCATGGTAATTATGCTCTGACTTGAATCTCGTGCTCTAAACGTCGATGAGTGACCGGTCTTGTCATGTCTCAAATATTTTGTCATTATTATTATTTTTTATTTTTTATTTTTTCTATGCGACTTGTTTCTCAGTTGCTATGCGTCTGGTTATGGTGATAGGGTTTCAACTGATTACCATTTACTAGATTTGTCAACAGTGTCCCATCTATCCTTTGTAACTACACCGGAACTCCGTCCGTAACAAAGTTTATGATATAGGGACCCAACCAATACATTTGCAACTTACCTGGATACTTTGCAAACTTATTGTCGTATAATAGGACCATGTCTCCTTGTTGGAAGTGCTTTTATTTGATGTGGCGATCATACCAATCCTTCTGTCGATCATTTTCTACCTTCTAATGGAATCCTGCGACAAACTGATACTCCTCAAGCTGTACCAATTGCGCCAACTTTTCTTTAATTGCTCCATCATCGCTCATTCTTGTGGCTTATGCGATGCACAGACTTGGGACGATATAATCCATTGGCATTACTGCTTCCTATCCATAAACTAACTTGAATGGAGTCTGTCCTGTCAATCATTTGCAAGTTGTTCTGTAAGCCCACAATATCGTTGGAATCTTCAAATCCCAATCGCCGCGGTTTGTGTTGCACACCTTTGTGAGTGCATGCTCCAATATTTTGTTGAATTCCTCAACTGTGTCGTTAGCTTGTGGGTGATATGGGGTACTCTTCTTGTGTTGAATTTGAAACTCCTCTGTCATTGTCGTGATTATTTGATTGACGAAATGAGTACCTGGTCGCTCATTAGTATCTTTGAGCACCCAAACCTGGTGACCACGTAATCGAAGAGAAACCTTGCTACAGTCGCAGTCGTGCAAGCCTTCACTTGTATGGATTCCTCCCATCGCGTCAAATAATATATCGCAGTAATTATGTAGAGCGACCCTATTCTTTTTCCTGGTGGGTTGATAGGTCCCACAAATTCGACTTCCCATTTGTCGAAATCCTGCAATGTTAATTGAGGCACTAATGGTGTTTCATCCCTTCGTGACAATTTCCATGTTCTTTTAGATACGTCGCAACTTTTTGCATAGTCCACAGCATCTCCATGCATCATCGACCACCATAGTCTAGCGCGAAGTTTCTTTCTAGCAGTGGCACGTCTTCCATAGTGTCCTCCGGCGATCCCATCACGAGCTTCTACTAAGATCCTTTCCTGTTCGTGTGGAAGGACATATCATCGAAGTATTTCATCTGGTCCCATTTTATATAGTTTCCCTGTGATCAGTTGGAAATATGCAGCTCTGACAACTAACTGATTCTTTTAGTTGGTAGTAAATTCCTCCGATGCCTTCCCTGTCACCAAAAATTGGATAATCCGCTCCTAATGGTCATCGACCATTCGGATATTGAATAAATGAGCGACGGTCAATCCTTGCTCAATATTCTTTGGTTCTTCTCCTGATCCATTCTAACTAACTAAACTAATCTTGCACTTTCATCAGCTCCTTGTTCTCCGTGAATGGTCCTTTCTTCCGCAGATGATCCTTCTCATCGTTGTCGGCTTCTGCACTTTATGCGGTCTAACCCCGTGCCGACACTACTAATGTTAGTTACCAGTGAAAAATGGTCTTGAAAATACCTACAAGGGGTAAGCAACATGCAACTACGGGAAAGGGGTCAACAACCACATGCAACTGCATATAAGGGGTAAACAACAACATCATAATATTTTACCCTTTCCTACAATGTATCTTGTTTGTCAAAAGATTCTTGAAATTATATCTTTTGGTAAAGATGAAACCCATGATAAGGAATTTTAAAAGATGTATAATAGTAAAGTTGTAGGTCTTGGTGAGAAATTTCCAATAGTATAAGGACCATCCAAAATGGAGGTTGGGATAACAAGTTATGGGCAATTTTCAAAATATATGTTTTCATGTCAAAAGATTATTTTTAGTAGAAAAATACATGTGCAAAAAAAGTTGCATGGAATATGAAAAAATGTATAACTGAAAAGTTGTATATCTTGGCAAGACCTTTCTATTCATATATGGAGAACCCAAAATGGATGTTCGGATAAACAATTATAGTGAAAATGTTAAAATATTCCCTAGTTAAATTGCATGCAAGGGTTAAACAATAAGCAGTTGCATGCAAGGGGAAACAACCAAAGAAAAATATAATTTTATTAGAACAAAGACAAAAAAGAGGAATATATATGGATCAATTCCCTAGTGGAGTCACCGATATGTTCCGGAGTCTCCTACAACAAGGGTTAGCAACAAGCCTCATCTAAGAGCTGTGACTCAGACAACAACTAAATGATGTTAATCGTTAAAACAAGAAACCATTACCTAATGCAAATATAATCCAATTTAACTAATGAATAAAATCACCAAAGACTGTAAAAAATCAAGATGAATAATTCAAAGATGGTTGATTTACAGTAATATGTAATAATGGATGTAGCAAAAAATACAAAAACACCTTGGAGAAACTGGATAGAGGGTAGATGGTCTTTGTTCTTCTCTATCGAGAGGGTCCTTTGCTTCCTAAATTATTCCCGACTCATATCTTTGGTAGGTGGAGGAAATATGAACAAGATAGGTTGAATAGGTCTTCAAGTCTCTCGAAAAATCACTAGCATAACCATTCTATGGATGACATGTTTATGATGTGACCTATTATTGTCTCTTTATAGGTTTTTGGTATGAAACCGTAAATAATATCTCTTTGTCATTGCTTGAGTTGAGTGATTTAGAGTTTCCCTTTTGCATACTGATCAGAATAGGAGTAGTTCTAGTTTGAACAAAACTAATTCCATGTACGATGGTGATTAGTAGAGTAAATAGTTAGTTTGACACTTCATAATTGCATCTTAGGAGTTGCATGTACTCTAGTTAAGTGAATCCATGCCTTAATTTTAGGAAATAATTTCAAAATCCCCATAATTATGTTTTTTTAGAAGTATAATTTTGAATTCCATAAAATTATGTTTTTTTAGGAGTGGTGTAGTTTTATGGACAATTATCTATTTTAGGGGCACATTTATTGGGATTTTATCTACACTAGCCAGTGTAAGAAAGAGGGCTTTGTCTACTCTGGCCTCTTGAAGATCAATTATGTTGAGGGTAGGTCTCTTAATTGGTCAATCTTTACTAAGAAGAGACATGCTGATGGTAAAACTTTGTTGAGAAGTATCATGTGATGGAATGGAGGTATTGATTATATAGTAGGTTATGCATCTAGTGATATTGTAATATGGTGACATAGAGTATTGAATGTATGATTTGAAAATAACCTTGAATTGAATGTGAATTCACTTCAACAATTAACTTGAAAAAGGATTTAATAAACAAGATTTTAAAAGGTTTAACTAACTAAAGAGAAACTCAATAGAGACCATCAAACCATGAAAATAAGAAGACATTTGATAACATAATTCATATGATGTACACTACGTCTCCAGATCCATTTGCAATGGAGGAACCAATCTTATTAATTTGATGTCAAATAATGCAACACCATAATGTGATCTTCAACAAGTACAAAATTCCTTCAAAGCTGCTTCAAAAGAGACTTAGGCTTCCCAAAAAGAATCCTCTCACTCTCAAAATCTCACAAGGGTGGCTAAAAAGCCTCTTTACAACATGAGCAAACTTACAAACCTTTACTAAAGCATATTGGCATCATACCATTTCTTCAAGGCATATTGGCATTATACCATTTCTTCTCCACCAAGGATTCTCACCAAGAATTATTGTCTCATATGGGAAAAATACCCTTGGTTATATACCAAAATCTAGGGGGAGATCACCTGAGTCATACACATGTGACTCTCAAAAACACATGGTGGATACGTGCCCAAATGTGAAGGGGGGGAATTTATCGAATCTATCTGAACATCACGTGGTTGTCTTGCAGTCCTTACAAATAGGTAAACCTACACATGGTGTGTCACTTTCTTCCCATATATTTCACATTGCTCTGATTATGGGCCAGCGTACCCTAATTTTTCTCATGGAGAACCTTCTAGTGATATACTCTAGAAAAACCTTATGGTTTTTGGTTATGAAAAAAAATCTAAGAGATGGTCGAAAGCTCTCTCATCCAGTTCGAATATTGTCCCTATGACACTAGGAAAGGATGTTAATTTTGATTGGATTGAGAGCCTTGTGGAGAGGGAATTGGTGGGTCGATTGATGCCTTGTGGAGAGGGAATTGGTGGGTCGATTGATGTATATGTTTATGAACCGTCTGGAGATGCTTCAGTGGATATCGCATACTTGGAAAATGATACTCAACTACTATTCGAGACTCAATATCCTAAACAATTGCTGGTTTGTTTCCATTTTGTGGCGGAAGAACACTTGCTAAAGATTCTTGATAGGCATTGGGTTAAAGGAAATGGATTCTTGTTATTAAAGTATTGGCACACTGATTTCAATGCCTTTAGAGAAAAATTCCTGGACTTCCATTGGAACTCTGGTCCCATAAGGTTATGGTGGAACTGGTGAATTTGATTAGAAATTTCGTCTATTTTGATGAATCATCCCTGAGGCAAGTGGATAAAAGGGTGGCGTGGGAATTGGTTGATGTTGATATATCAAATAATATGACGGTGGAGATCTCTATTCTATGGGAAGATAGAGTTAATCCACAGCTGGTGGACTATTGGCGTTCACCCTTCAGGTGTCACCTTTGTCATTATAGGGTCATCTGCGTAAAGATTGTTTAAGTCGAAAGGCGTCACACAGACGGGATATCTCTACTCCTAGCTCACCCTCCTCAGTATTGGATATTCCACTGTCACTATCTTTGAAGCACGACAATCGGGATGAATCTCAGAGGATTCTGACCTCTTTGGATCTCCAGACTGGGGCAGAGAAACCCTCTTTCTCAGGTATCCTGAAATCCCTTTTCCATTATTTTTATAACTCCATAAAAGCGGAGGAGTTATCCATCTTATCTGAAGCGAAGAAGCGTGGAACGTGCCCACCATTAGAGAATGGGGGGGTATGTGCCGCCAGATTCCAGTTGTATCCCCTTGAGGTTATGTGACTATGCAAGCGATCCCGGGAATTTAGAATCGCGATATAAGTATCGTGTATCTATGATTAAGGGGATTGTTAGGGTGGGGGTTTCAATGGGTGGGAGCTATGTATCTGGGGTGGTTTTTGGCTCTTTTTCTTGCGACATATACTGATTAGGGTTTGTTGGAATCTCCCATCCATGAGGGGGGTTATGTGATTCCAATCCACAACATTGATACTCAACCAAAAGTTATTACCTTGAAGTTAGCCACTATGGGTGATAGTGCTAGATTGATCATTAAGTGTTACAAAACACCCTTATTAATATACTCTATTGATTCAATAGGGGGGAGAGATCTAGGAAATATTACTCTGGATTGTAAATTAAATGTCATTAGTAGGAGTAGAAACATCAAGGCCATAAAGCGGGGGATATTCATGGGGTCTTATGGGGTCTGGATCTCATGGTATTGGTCCATTTCCCCTACATAGGATTATTTCCTTAGAATATCTTAGTTTTTCTTCTCATAGTTTAGTTAATGTTGTTGGGACCCTTAGAGTAGATGAGCCCAACAAAGGGGTTCCCTTATGAAGCCTTTATCCTTTAATATAAGGGGGGTGGGGGCCAGTAAAAGCGTTATGTCCCTTCATAAACTACTTTGAACTTGAAAAAAAAGATAGCATTTGTTGCAGGAAACCATGGTTTCAGGTGAAAAGGATAGAGATACACCCCTTAAGTTTCTCCCTGGTTGGGAATTCACCTCAACATATGCTCAAGGCCTCTTAGGTGGATTGTCATCTGCTTGGAATCCAAAATTTGTTCATTTCATACATTTTCTGACTGGTGGTGGCATCCTCTTGGAAGGATTCGGTGATATCTTCTACACTGGTTTTAGGGTCCTCAATGTTTATGGGTCGTATTCAAAGAGGAAATATTTTTTGTAGGGACTGGTGGATAGTCACCTTATAGGAACTCCATATTTTATCATTAGAGGTGACATGATACTTGTTATGGGTGCTAGGGATATATGGGACCTTAATCCTCGTTTGGATCCATTGGAGGACTAGTTTAAGATTTTTTTTTATGAAGCTCACCTAGTGGATATTGAACCTTCACCATTGGCCACGACTTGGAGGAATGGTAGATTGGGTGTTGAGGGGATCCCTAATAGACTCGATCAGTTCTTATTGGTTGAAGACCTTTTCCCTACTATCTACCACTATATATATTTCCAAGCGGATTCTAGTATTTATGATCATGTTCCTATATGTTTACAATTGGAGGGTTCAGAGAAGATTCCTAGGTAACCTTTCAAATATAATCACTCATGGTTTGAGCTAGAGGATTTTTGGAAGATGGTCCAAGATGTGTGGATATCTTGCTCATTTGTCCCTGGTGTTTTTTATATGCATAGATTTTCACACAAGTTAAAAGAACTCAAATGGTATGTTATTAATTGGGAGTAAGCTAAGAAATCAACCATGCTATGTGAGCTTAAATATTTGGAACATCATTTACAATTGGTGGTTGATGAAAATTATTTGGGTATATTCTCGATTGAGGATAAATTCAAGATTTATGTTCTGGAAAAGAGGAATAAATTCATTCTTCACTTGGAAGAACATAAATGGAGACTAAAGAGCCAAGTTGTATGGTTATTGTGTGGGGATAAAAATACCAAGTTTTTCCACCATCATTTGTATGGGAACAAGCTTTAGAATTCCATCTGGGGTCTTTACAACAATGAGAGTGTATATATTATTGGTGACGAGGAATTGAAATCTGAACCTGTAAATTTTTTTAAATCTTACTACTATGATCCTGGACTGACCACTCTTGAAGCATAATTGAAGGTCATTAGATCTTACCCTAGACTGTTTGACTATCATGCATGTGATATTATCGGTGCTCTGGTCACACTAGAGGAGATAAAGACTACACTCAAATCCTTTCTAGGGAAAAAATCCCTAGTCTAGATGGTTGGTCCATGGAATTCTATTTGTAGTTTTTTGAATTGGTAGGTAATGAGCTCGTTCAGGTAGTGGAGGATTCATTGCAACTGTGACAAGTTACAAAGTATTTGAATGCGACTTATATGTTGATGTATATGTAACTTCGGAATGTATTTCACATATATGTATATTGTATTCCTATAGAGATGGTATTATTCCTCTATAAGGAAGTGTCGTCATTTATATTGTAAGTGTCGTAACTTATACTTGATGGGTTATTAGACCACCTTATTTGGGGTCGGCCCTGTATAAGTCATGTGGGTCAAAGGGTTATTAGACCACCCTATTGGGGGTCGGCCATGTGGGTCAAAGGGTTATTAGACCACCCTATTGGGGGTCGGCCCACTCAGCATTATGTTATGTGGTTAAGTCGAGCCTACATGAGTTAGGTAAAAAGGCAAGTCAAGTCAAGTATAAATAGAGTGCGGGAGGCACTCTATTTGCTCACTCACTTCTCACACATGCACTCAAGGAGGAGTGGCGCACTTATGGAGGAGGAGGATCTGCTGCTAGGTTATGGCTATCTCTCTTGGTTGGTTGTATCATTGCTCTATCTATCTCTGAGGAAGTTATTGGGGTTTTTCACCTTTATGGTTTTCCCCAAGTAAATCTTTGTGTCTCTTGTGTGCTTGCATTATTGTCTCCATGATTGATATGCTGTAGATATGTTGTACATGTTGTTCTCTCAGTTAAGATCCTAGATCATATTGAAGTAAATTCAGAAAATTTAACATGGTATCAGAGCTAGCCTGAAAGAAGGCATGATATGGCATGTATGACACTTGTTGCACTTACGATGCTAGGGCTTGATATAGCAAAAACCAGTCATCGTAGCACTTTCGCTATAAATCTGTTTTGGCGAAGTTTTCGGATCTGAAATTGTTACAGGCCGAAGCTAAGATCTCCAGGTACCTTGTGTCCAAAGGACAACCTCTAATTCGTTGTACTTTGTGATTTATGATCTGTACAATATAGGGTTTCTGCCTCTTCCAGATCTGAGTCAAAATCAGGTGACCTTGGGAAAAAGGTCATAACTTTGGCTAGGAAGCTCCAAATGACATTTCGTGAAAAGTGACAGGTATTAGACAGACTGTACTATCTCAGAAAACGTTTTCAGAGGCCGAAGTTGAACCAGTGACACGTGGCACGCCGTACAAGTTTGCTCTCCTGTATTATCCAATAAACAGGTCACGTTACGACACTTGGCATAACTCTCTCTCAGAGAATCCAATTGAGGTAAGACCTATCAGGATGGAAAGATAACAGGCCAAGATATCTCAGAAAATTTTTTCAGAGGCCGAAGGTCAAACAGTGACACGTGGCACTCCGTACAAGTTCGCTCTCCTGTATTTTGCCAAAACAGGTCACGTTGCGACATTTGGCATAACTCTCTCTCAGAACATCCAATTGAGGTCAGACCTGTCAGGATGGAAAGCTAACAGGTCAGGATATCTCAGGAAACTTTTTCAGACCCTGTGGATAAAAAATTTCATAGTTACACCAGAAACAATCAAGTACATATTTCTGTCAAAACAGAATTATTTTTTGGTACCTTCATTCATGGCTTCCGGAATTTAGGGCTTTGGAGAAAGTTGGAATTTTTGTAATCGGAGACCACGGCTGGATGCTACTCATCAAAATAGAAATTTAGAGACCAAGATATGAATTTTTGGTTGGGCAGAAGGCCGGGCTTGATTAGACCTAGTTCGGGACTTTGATAAGAAAAGTGGAAAATTAGGGCTTCTGTAAAAATGGGAATTTTTGAAATCTGTGACCACGGCTGGAAGCTCCTCAGAAAAATAGAAGCTTAGAGCTTTGGATCAAACATTTTGATTGGGAAGAAGAGTGGGATTCATCAAACCCCAGTTCAGGGTCACGTCCAGTGAATCCAGAAGTTTCAAAAGCAAAATTGAGGAGTGAAACTTTGCAGTTTTCAAATTCTGAATATACCAACTTGATCAGCTCATCAAGGCACATATTTCTATCTTGTCAGAAGTTTGAAATTCAAAGTTTGAATTTTTGGGGTTTCTCTGACAAACCCATATCCAGCTTAAGGTCCAGTTCTTGCAAATCAAGTGGATTGGGTTAATCCTAGAAGAAAATGGATTGATCACCTGCATAAGTGAAGAAGTTCCTGTCTCAGAGGGAGATGAGGCTAAGGCCTTACATAAGAAGATTACAAGCGATCTCGACAGGTATGACTCATCGAGGTATGTTTCGATATTTGTCCATGATTAAGTTTGTGGTATATTTGTCTTCATGTTATTACGGTTAGTACAATTTTGATTTTAGATTTGTCGTATAACCTTAACAAAATTATGAATGCATGATAGAAGATATTCACTGGTTAGGGTGTTGACACTTATGATTGTACTAATGCATTATGGTGTTGTATGAGGTTTATGTTGTCTACTAACATGAAAGGTACACCAATAAAGACAAATCATGTTCTGGTCCAAGAACATATGATCATGATAACATGAGGACAAAGATTCATCCATTGTCATGGATCTCATACAAGATCCATTTACGAGGTATGTATAACTTGTTTATACAATGGTTAACTTATGAGACATGCAGGTTACTAGCACAAGTCACTGAAGAGAAACAAAAGACATTATACAGGTATGTTAGACATAAATAGCTAGCATGCTAATCCAGGTATGTTTTTCCTATATCAAGCTAGAATCCTACCTTGTGTTAGGATCTTATACTGTTGTTGATAATGATTATTCCTAAAGAGTCATAGGTTTTAATAATCATGGTTTTATGCATATTATATCTCTTATCTTGATTGATGATTCAACTAACCTGAAGAGTCATAGGTTTGAGTAATTACAGGTTTAGACATGTTATGATAAGAATCCTACATAAACCTTGAATGCTAATGCTTATTATTTTCTGTTTTAAATGATCATGACTATACATGCTTGAGATTATTGTGTTTTAATAGTATACTAATGAATGTATGATTTTATATGAGATCACAAGGATAACACATTCATGATACTAATAAGCATGCATAGGGACCAAGGATGAATATGAGATTCAAGAACAGGTAATCCAGGAAGCAAAGATCAAAAGAGAGTACACTCCAGTGGTTTATTCAAGGATGCAGATATTCAGAGGGAGTTGACCATCTCTCTACATCCCACAACAGAAAGGTGTAGAAGAAGCTACTTCAGATTAGGACTCCAGTAGCTCCTGCAAGGAAGCGAAGACTCAGAGGGAGTCCACCCAACGAACAAACAAAGATAAGTATTTGAATTGTCATTTCTTAAATAATACTGTTCAATAATGTATATACTGATGTTCCTAGAATTAGGTTGTGTATTATGCATATTAGAATAATTGCATTGATGAACAGTATACTCCTAATATGCATGGGTAAGTGGCCTATGGCACTGTACAACATTCCATTGCTACTTATCTAGAATGAAACCTCTTTGCTGACATGTTGGAAGTTGTGCACACTCTTAACAATGTTCTGGTAGAGATTGGAAGGCATCTAGAAAGTTACGGAATATGGATAAATGTTGTATTAAAGCATTGGCTAAGATAATTGCATGACTGTATGGCATATTTCTTTATGTGTAAGAATTTGTTCTGAAAACTATGAGATGTTTTCTAATCATGCAATTTAACTTGTTGTGTAGGAAAGATCGTATGCCATCTCCTACAAAAGAAGAACTACAACATTTTGTTCCAGCAACAAAGATATCTATTGAAGATATTGAAGATATTGAAGTTCCCAGGATCTGGGATGAAGAAATGAAATGCCATGATCCGTCGATCATGAAGAATGATGTTTGGGATGTAATCCCAAGACATGAAGAGAAGTTTGCTATGACTTCCAAATGCAACTATCAGATCAAGCATGTTGCAGATGGAAGCATAGAGAAATATAAAAGTGATGAAATAGAAAATACACCAGATAGATTCAAGACAACTTCCTTGAATGGTGTAGTTGAAGAAGAAGTGTATGTGGAGCAACCACTTGGTTCTGAGACACATGATAGGAAATCATATATGTGCAGAACTTGGTATGGTGAAGATAGATTGATTGCCGACACACAGCGGAAGCTTACTACCGAGTTCGAGATGAAGAACTTGGAGATGATGCACTATTTGTTTTTGGCATGGAGGTGTGGCAGAGTGCAGAAGGAATCTTCCTTGGACAAGGGAAGTATGCAGTAGAGATCCTGAAGAGGTTTGGGATGATGGACTACAAGGCTATGGCCACACCTATGGCATCGAACCTGAAGCGCCTGTGAGATGCTTCATCTGAGCCGATTGATATCAATATGTATCGTCAGATGATTGGGTCCTTGATGTACCTGACGAACACGAGACTAGATATTTGCTTTGCTGTGAACACATTGAGCCAGTTCCTGACGGATCCGAGGAGTGTTCACCTGGTTGCTGTAAAGCATATTCTGAGGTACCTGAAGGGTACAGTGGATTATGGGCTCAGGTATGAGGCGAATCAAAAGTTTAACCTGCAGGGTTATGTTGATTCAGATTGGGCTAGCAGTGCTGCAGATAGGAAGAGCACATCTGGGTGCTGCTTCAGTATGGGATCAGGTGTGATCTCTTGGTTTAGCAGGAAGCAGTCCTGCGTAGCACTGAGTACAGCTGAGGCAAAGTATGTTGCAGCCTGTTCAGCTAGTTGTGAGGCAGTATGGCTACAGAAGCTACTGTCTGAGTTATTTGATCTCCTGTTGGATGCTACTGGTATCTTCTGTGATAACCAGAGTTGTGTGAAGCTATCCGAGAACCCAGTGTTTCATGACAGGTCGAAACACATAGAGATCAAATATCACTATATCAGGGATATGGTGCAGAGAGGAGCTGTGAAGCTCCTATATGT
Source organism: Larix kaempferi (assembly GCA_027924585.1). Lineage (NCBI taxonomy): Eukaryota > Viridiplantae > Streptophyta > Pinopsida > Pinales > Pinaceae > Larix > Larix kaempferi. Next base: position 10,122,394 of record BSBM01000314.1, read on the forward strand.
TGCGACAGACGAGCAGATTACAGATGCCTGACGAAGCCGCTAGCCAGAGTGAAGTTCGAGTACTTCAGAGAGAGGCTTGGCGTTCTTCAGATCGAGGACACTTCGAGGAAGAAGTGATGGACACATTTGCTGAAGCCATTCCAAGCATGTTGGAAGGAGGATCCTTCACATGGTTGTGGATGTAAGCGCTGGATAATGGGCATCAGGATGATGTTCTGGTTTATGCTTGGATATGATCAGTTGGATCATTTATGTATGTACGCATCATGTTGGATGCTGGATATGATCAGTTGGATCATTTATGTATGTACGCATCATGTTGGATGCTGGATATGATCACTTGGATCATTTATGTATGTACGCATCATGTTGGATGCTGGATATGATCATTTGGATCATTTATGTATGTACGCATCATGTTGGATGCTGGATATGATCAGTTGGATCATTTATGTATGTACGCATCATGTTGGATGCTGGATATGATCGGTTGGATCATGTGTATGTATTTTGTATGAACGCATCATGTTGGATGCTGTTGGATACATTGTGTGGATCATGTATCTTTGTATGATCAGGTAGATCATGGATGTTGTTGGATACATTGTGTGGATCATGTATCTTTGTATGATCAGGTAGATCATGGATGCTGTTGGATACATTGTGTGGATCATGTATCTTTGTATGATCAGGTAGATCATGGATGCTGATGGATACATTGTGTGGATCATGTATCTTTGTATGATCAGGTAGATCATGTATGCTGATGGATACATTGTGTGGATCATATATCTATGTGTGCATCAGATGGATGCATTGTATGATCAGGATGATCGTGGATGACGAGCTTCTCCAGATGACATGCAGCAGGATGTTGCAGTGATGATGATGAGTATCAGATGATACTTTGTGGCCGTGGATCAGGTTGTGCAGGAAAGCATGTAATTTGTGCCCTGGGAGATTTGCAGATGGTCTTTCGAGGTTTTGCCTATGGCATGTAATTCGATGCCCTGGGACATCTGGAAAATGCTCTTGCGAGGTTTTGCTTGGGAGGACATGTAATTTGTGCCCTGGGAGATCTGCAGATAGTCTTTCGAGGTTTTGCCTATGGCATGTAATTCGGTGCCCTGGGATATCTGGCAGATGCTCTTGCGAGGTTTTGTCCTATGGCATGTAATTTGCTCCTGGGAGATTTGGACAGGATGAAAAAGGCCTCAGATGCTTCAGCCAGGTTTTGCCATGACCACATGTAATTTTCTCCTGGGAGATCTGGACAGGATGAAAAAGGCCTCAGATGCTTCAGCCAGGTTTTGTGGTGAGATCACATGTAATGTGCTCCTAGGAGATCCGACAGGTAGAGCCACATGCTCGTAATAGCTTGGGATGCTTCAGCCAGGTTTTGTGATGGGTCACATGTAATGTGCTCCTGGGAGATCCTACAGGTAGAGCTGTGTGCTCGTAATAGCCTGGGATGCTGCAGCCAGGTTTTGTGACGCATGTAATGAGTCCTGAGGATTCCACAGTATGGCCAGTGATGATGAAGACCTGCAAGTGGTGGGCCTACATCCAGTATGAAAAAGGACTGGCTCTGTAGAACTTCCTATGACGAGTAGATTCAGATATTGTTTGAGATAGCAGCAGCAGTGACGATGATGATGATGACTCGATGACGATTATCCAGTGACGATGATCCAGAGAAGATGACTTGTGCTAGAAGAACTGCGCTGAGAAATACCTTCCTAGTTAAGAGGGAGTGTTGATGTATATGTAACTTCGGAATGTATTTCACATATATGTATATTGTATTCCTATAGAGATGGTATTATTCCTCTATAAGGAAGTGTCGTCATTTATATTATAAGTGTCGTAACTTATACTTGATGGGTTATTAGACCACCTTATTTGGGGTCGGCCCTGTATAAGTCATGTGGGTCAAAGGGTTATTAGACCACCCTATTGGGGGTCGTCCATGTGGGTCAAAGGGTTATTAGACCACCCTATTGGGGGTCGGCCCACTCAGCATTATGTTATGTGGTTAAGTTCGAGCCTACATGAGTTAGGTAAAAAGGCAAGTCAAGTCAAGTATAAATAGAGTGCGGGAGGCACTCTATTTGCTCACTCACTTCTCACACATGCACTCAAGGAGGAGTGGCGCACTTATGGAGGAGGAGGATCTGCTGCTAGGTTATGGCTATCTCTCTTGGTTGGTTGTATCATTGCTCTATCTATCTCTGAGGAAGTTATTGGGGTTTTTCACCTTTATGGTTTTCCCCAAGTAAATCTTTGTGTCTCTTGTGTGCTTGCATTATTGTCTCCATGATTGATATGCTGTAGATATGCTGTACATGTTGTTCTCTCAGTTAAGATCCTAGATCATATTGAAGTAAATTCAAAAAATTTAACATTATATTGCTCTTATTCCAAAAATGAATACGACTACCTCCTTCAACGAGTTTTGACCTATCTCATTATGTAACCTTGTGTAAAAGATAATTTCTCAAGTGATTGCAAATAGACTAAATCCCCTCCTGGCGAGGGTGATCTCAAGTGAGAAATTTGTTTTTTTTTTTCCGAATCATTTAATTTTTGATGTTATTGGTAGATTAGATGAAAATTTACATTCGATAAAGACTAAATACCTTCCAGCCATGGTTCCCAAAATTGATATGGTAAAGGCATATGACAAGGTTGATTGCACTTTATTAAGACTTATACTTTTGCAGGTGGGATTATCCTTAGATATTACTGACTGGATATTGGGTCGTGTTAGATCTGCTAATTTTTCTACTCTTATAAATGGCTCTTCATCACACTTCTTTCATTGTTCTCGAGGGCTACGACAGGGATGCCCACTTTTACCATTACTCTTTCTTCTAGTTATAGGAGGGCTTCGTAGAATGATCAAACATTCTCATTCTATGGGAAAGTTGAAGGGCATTTTAATTTCTAAGGACTGCATCATCTCTCATCTACTCTTTGTAGATGTTGTTCTCCTTTTTGGTTTGGGGTTAGTGGATGAATGATATGTGTATAAGGAATTCATCCACATTTTCTGGGATTCCAATGAAATGGAAGTTAGTCTAGACCTCATTTTTTCATCATGGGGTGGAGGATGTCACTTTAAATAGTATCACTTCCATCCTTCCTTATTTGTGTGATCCTATTGAGCAGGGATTCAAGAATTTAGGATTTTACCTTAAAGAAAATAACTACTCTGTGGCTGATTGGATATGGATACTTCCGAAATTTGAGCATATAATCAATCATTGGGAAAATAAGTGGTTATCATTGAGTGGCCAATATATATTGGTACAATCCATCTTTCACTTTTTTTTTGGTGTATTGGCTATCTCTTGCTAAGGTTCATGTAAGTATTCTCAAAAGGATTGGGAAATTGAGCTTCATCTTTTTATGGCAGGGTGGACCAAAAAAGGGATGAATACATCTAGAAAAGTGGTCCTCATTATCACTCCCAAAGGAGTTAGGGGGATAGGGACTAAAACAAATTATCTGGTTCTCCAAGGCCTTAGAGTGAAAATTTTTATGGAGGGGACTCTTCGGCATAGGCCTCTGGTCAGAGGTTATTTAGAGTAAATCATTTAAGAGGTTTATTTGTGTCTGAGTGGTTGAGGAGGCCAATAATTTGATATGCTACTATGTCTAACTGTTGGTGTCATTTACTTTATTCTACTTCTATTATCAAATAATGGTTAGCATGGTGTGTGGGAAATGGGGCATAGGTCTGCATTGGCTTAAATCCGATCATTGGTGGCTCTGACTGGTACAATATTTCCCCGAGTATCATTAATCATCTAAATTCTATGGGTTTTTATGTCTTGGAAAATATCTACAATCCCATGGGGGTACTATTAGGTAAGCCCTAGTGGTACAATGTAGAAGAGATCAGCTTGAGGGGTGAAGATGCTATGGAATGGAAAAAATGCATCAGGGGTCTATCATAGTGTGGCATCTATTTAAATGCTTCTAGGGACCAACTTATTTGTTCTTGGAATACTAAATCAAGTATGGTGACTATTTCTCAACCATATGATTCACTTGTTTATAGTGATTATGGGCCTCCAATTAAATGGTGGTTTAAATGCCTCTGGCGGTGGAGGGATCCTACCAAACTTATTATTTTCTATTGGTTAGTCTTTGAGTATAAGATTATGGTCTGTACAAATTTGAAAAAACGGGGTATCTAGGTGCCTTTTATATGTGTTATTTGTTGCATTGGAGATGATATTATGGAGCATTTATTTTCTACTTGCATGTTTTCTTAGAGCATGTGGGAATAAGTTTTAATTTTTTTGAAGTTAAATCTAACCTAAGAGTCCACTATTTTTTAATCAAACTTTAATGCTTGGGTTCCCATGGAAAGATATTTAATAAATATTTAACTTTCCATTATTTGAAATATATGGTGCCACACATGACATGCTTAATCAATCAACAATAATAATGGATCTCATCAGAGTAAGAAAACATCAAGATTGTTGCATCTAAACCACTACTTTAATCATCAACCCAAGGATCCATACAAACTTATAAGGGACCTGCAGAGTATATTCAACTACAAGGGAACTAACTATGGTTGGTCATGTGTAAATCTAGTCTTTAATCAAAATAGTAAGAAGGAATTGTTTTTTAACTAAGGGTTGTGAGGGCATGATATATAACCTTTGGGATCAACACTTATTCCTGAACTAGCAATAATCAGAAACAAGAATTTTAGGATTTCTCACCTATCCTTTTTATTACTCTACCTTTAGTTCACAAAAGTCAAGCATTCAGCTGCTTTCGATGCTTCATACAAGTGTTCATAACAAGTAGAGGACCATGGCTATTACCAAACATAGAAAGCAAGATATTATGTGAAATATTAAATGTGTGCATGCATGAAGTAAACATTAAACAATTTCTTCATAAATAATCTAGAAAAATGTATTTTACTCTCATAACTCAAAACTGTTGCAATGTGCATAAAAAATACAATGTGTAAAAAATACTATGTTCTATCAAAACGTATGTAAATGCAGAAAACTAACTTAACAATGAGTCTCTATAATTTTTGTTGGATGGTCCTTGATCCAAGGAAATCCAGGAATGCTAAGAAACTCAAATAGATAAGTGGATCAAAGCACTTTCATTAAAAATATGGAGAATTGTCACAATAAAACAATCTATGCCTTTTGTCTCAATAACACGATTAAAGAGAATAATAATGTCTTCTTAAAAAATGGGAACTGTTGCTTAAGTCAAGCCGTATAGTTTAAATATCTATTTTCCTAATATATGAAATGAACAAACTGCTAGTTCTTCCTTTAGTGCATGCGTTATGGTTGAGTGAAGTGCGCCATGCAAAATAGTGTGTTTAGTGGCATTCTACTGAGCCTCACTCGGTCTTTGGGGACTAGGACTCAGTTGGATGTAGCTTTGGAGTTCATTGAACACTGTTATCTGCACCCATCAACTGCAGTTCTTCCTTATGCTCTGCTTTATCTGCACATTGGGTATACAAAATTGCTACAAAACTGGAACTTCTTTGGATCAACTTGAACTTCACCAACGAACTGAAAGTGGATTGTTGTGATCATTTATCCTTTGAACAAAACTAGCTTGACGTCTTTTAGATGTCAAAATGTATCAGTATAAGCCTATGTCAAAAAGGTGCTATTGGAAACCAACCTCATTACTGTAATATATTCATTTTAGTTAGGAAAAAGGAAGACTACAACATCTAAATAGGTAAATCGAAATATTTTATAACTCTAACTAGGATGTACACATTTTTCACCAACTTGTTACCATAGTGTTTCCCTTTTTGGTCCTAAATGATTTATAGAAAAATGATTAGATTCCTTTTCTTACCTAATCATGTTGGGAGCCATCATCTCCCCCCAAATACCTTATTGCATGTCCCAGTGCAATCAACCATTGATTCTGGGTCCTTTGTGGGTTCGAGCTTCTTTGTAGATCTAATCATGCAGGCATAGAAAATGGTCATAGTCCTTGTCTAATGGAATCCTATATTTTCCTTAATCTGCTCCCATTTTGCTTCTTCCTCCTCCTTATTCCAATCTTGATTATCACTGGATAGAAGTAATGGTGGGTTAAATATCAGTCCAATCCATTGCAACCCTAATTTTTCCACTGTGGATACATACAAAGAGGATTGGAAGAGTGCGTTTTCCAGGTTAGATGGAAAATGTATTTCAAGCTTTTGTAGCTCATGAGGGATATCCTTCCATACTCTTGTATTGAGCTGCATGATCCTTTTTTTGTTTTCTTCTTCTACTAAGTCTTTGAAATGAGTGATGGCAGAACTTTGATTCTCCCTTAGAACCAGTGCCATGTCATTATCATGAATCAAGAGCTGATGCGAAGTGAGAAATGTGTCCATAATGGGTACTTCTTCTCTAATCTATAATTGAGCATCTTTTTCGGTTTCAAAATAGTGGAGCATCTATGTGGCTCTTATGTCTTCATTAGAGAGCCAATAACATAAATATTTGAGTTGTACACCCCCCACGTAAGGATTTGGAGACCACTTATAGGGGTATGGGAAGATGAAATTATGAAAACAAAACTCAACGAGATGGTCCTTACCTAGCTCCCCAACTTCTTGACAGGTCTCTATGAAGGATTTGGGAGTATCGAAATGATTTGATTGTCCTTCCTATAACCTTTTAAGTTGGTATCATAACCATCTTTATCTTAGAAAGAATGAGTATACTCTTGAAGGTGGCCTATAGTGTATGATATCTTTCACAGTTTTAAAGTTTCTCTTGCATCGCTCTTCTACTTTGGCCTTCTCTCTTTTTTCATATTTTAGCTTAAAGTTTGCAACCTTGTAAATTTCATTTAAGGATGATTTTTTCTTCCATTGCCTATTTATTTTCCTCTGGATATTGCATCTTGAAAACTTGGAGCTTCTCCTCCAAGGGGTGCAATATCTCATACTCCTGATCCCCCTATGCATTAGAATCCTTTAGAGCCTCTACAGTGTGGGCAATCTTTTTACACTTCAAAACTTCTTGTTCAATCTCTTTGAGCTGATTCTGTAGCTTTAAGATGTATTAATATTTCTCATTGAGTATCTCATGGATTATTATGATGGATGTTTTATCACTCGCTGAAGAACTAAGCATGCCTTCCTAAATTTATATGTGCTCTATATTGTGCTAGTTTTTAGGAAAAATCCCCCCCACTTCTTGTTGTTACCCAAGAGAGATTCTCCTTTCTTCTTCTTGTTTCTCAGGAAAAAGATCCTCTACATCCTCGTGGTTTGAGTCGGAGGCTCATTGTTCCTGAGGAGAATCAATATCTAAGAGTGAAAATTGCACAATTTTTGGCTCTTCCTGCTTCTTCTTCTTTTTAGGATTTTCTTGATTGGTGGTTGACAAGTTTCTATTCTTGGAAGAATTTTCTTCTTTATCTCCTAGGTGGAGGAGGACATCTACAATTGTTTCTTCTTCCTTATCCTCCCCAGGCTCTTCTTCTTCATCTTCCTCGATTATCACTCTTCCGCGATTAGATCTAGTCCTTTGATAAATGCGACTATTTTTCCCTTGGTTACCTATGGATTGGGTTTTCCTATGATATGTTTTCACCTCTTGTGTTTCCAGCTTCCCTGGTCTCTGTGCCCGTGGATTTGTCTGTTCCTCAGGATGTGTACTTATTCTTTTCTATGGAAGACCTGTATCTCTGCTTGACTAATTTTCAAGAATGTTTCCCAAGTCAAGGGGGTGTATTCTCTTGTCAAGGTTTCATAGATTATTAATTTGACTAACCCATGGTGAGACAGAGCATTAGGATTCCCCAAATGGTACTTGATACTCATGGAGGAGAGGGTTTTGAATAAGAACCAAGGGAGACTAATGATTTTTTCTTCCCTTTTCCACCCGAGGCTCCTTAAAAGGTTTAGAATACGGAAGTGTTAGGAATGCACTAGGGCATTCCATCCATCATAGGTAATTTACTTCATAATGATTAGAGATACTTCACCCCATGGTAATGGAAGTGAGTCTCTCTTTACACTCCCTTTAACTTCTTCTTATCTTTCAGTGAAATGAAAGAACTAATTTTTGTCTCTTTGGGCAAGTTCTCTACCATCATTATCCCACTTTATACCCTTGGAAAAACCAGTGAATCTACTGAGTATCTCTTCATTGATTTCAATGGATACCCTCTTATCTCTATTCTATAGTTTTAATAATCTATCCTCTTCTTGTTTTTGGCAAATTCTTCAATCAACCCCTCATGATATCCTTCTAATTTTTGAAAATATTGGTCTCAACCTACATCTTGGAAATACTTCATGGATTTTGGGTTCCTAAACAACTTGGCATGGTCCGTTGGATCTCGTCTAACAAAACCCCCAGTCATTCTAATAACATTCCTTATAGTTTTGGAAACAAATTATGAAAGAGCGATTCTCCAAAACAAAAAATATCACGCAAATGTTTACAATGGAGGGTCCTTGAATTACCCATATTTAGCTCAGTTTCTTTGATGTTATCCTCTTCATTGTGATTCGTTCTTTGGGGTTCTTCCTGATATGGGATACACGAATGCTGGTTTAAGCTCAGGGTGGTAGAAATGATCATTTGAACTTGTCTATCATGTTATAACCTTGCTTATCATAACTTGTCACCTTATTTCAAAATTCGCCAACCGCCTTTTCCTTTCTTCATTACCCACTTGGTCCTTCTATTGTGTTGCCTGTCCCATCTATCTTTCCTTCTTAGTGGTGGAATACAACGTCCGTTAGATCCCCTTTTCATGTTTCTTGGTGATCCCTGCCAAATTTGTCTAACCAATCACCTTTTCTGATGTTGCATGTGGCACACTGTCATCACATTTCTGTTCTAATTTTCGCATGTGCAAAATGCTGCCATATTTACTCATGTGAATGGAAAGATGCGAGAGGAGAAAAAAATGTTGCCACAACCATATAAAAATTCTTCCATATTTCCTCTCCCCCCAATTTTATTCTTGATGTCCTCATAAGTTATTGAATAATGGTACATACACTAGCTGAAATATATAAGAGTTCAAATTTAAGTGTTTAGATGAGTATGTGAAGCACATACAATTCAATTTTGATGTGAATTAGGCACCTCAGTCAGTGACTAGTTCTCTAGGTGCTCCAAATCTGGTGAAGATCTCTTCTGTTAGAAATGTTGCCACTAATTCTTCATTTGCTAACCTTAATTATTTTACTTCCACCCATTTTGTTAAATAGTCCATATAGACTAATATCAGTGATGTTTCATGTTGAATGGAGGATCTATAGGTCCAATAAAGTCCATCCCCCATTTCCAAAAAGCTTCTATGGTTACCTGGGGATGAAGAAGCATTTCATCTCTTTTTGTTGGCTTTCCCATTCTTTGGTAGTCATCACACCTAGAAACATAAGTTGCTACATATTTGTGTAATTTTGGCCAGTAATATCTTGTTTGTAGAACCTTATATGTTGTTCTCTTGGCTGCATAGTTCCCTCCACATGACTTGTCATGACATGCATGAAAAATGTCAGACTTCATCTTCTTGGACACATGTTCTTAGGATATGGTCTGGTCCTTGCTTGAAAAGGTATCCTTGAATCCATGAGAATGTAAAACTTTTCCTCACTGTTTTGCAATGTTCCTTGTATGTGAAATGAGGAGGAAAAATTCCACTAAACAAATAGTTTTCTATGTTAGCAAACCATGGAGTATATTCCGAAATGGAAAAAAGGTGTTCATCAGGGAATACATCATCTACTATATGTTTATCTACCACGTGAGTTAGTTTGGATAATAAGTCTTCTACCACATTATGCTTTTTGGTCTTATCTAATATAGTTATATCAAACTCTTGTAAAAGTAAAAATCCATATGATAACCCTACAACCCACATCTGATTTATTCATGAGATATTTAATTGTTGAATGGTCAGTGTGGATTCATACCTAATACCCGGTGATGTAGTTTCTGAACTTGTTAATTGAGTATACTACTGCTAGGAATTATTTCTCTGTTACTGTGTAATTCAGATCTGCTTTTGCAAGGTTCTTGCTAAAGTAGTAGATTGCATAAGGAATTTTGTCTTTCTCTTGGCCTAGTACTGCACCATTTGCCTTGTCTGGTATGTCAGAGTGAATAGGATCAACTATTTTACTATAATCCTGGATGAATATTCTATAGTATCTATATTGATCTATAAAAATCCTAACATCTCAATGTAGTTCCTTTAGCAAAGACATAGTGGCCTAGGACTACTCCCTCATCCATCATTAATTGATATTTTTCATTACTTAGACATAGTTTCATTTCAATGCATATTTTAAGGACATTTTCCAAGTCAGTGAGGGCCTCCTCAAACTCATCCCCGTAATGGGTGAAGTCATCCATATAAATATCCATGCGGTCATGGTTGAAGTCAACAAAAATAATCAAGAATGCTCTCTGGAAGGGGGTTGGAGCATTGCAAAGTCCAAAAGGAAGGAATTTGTAGGAAAAGGTTCCCCATGGACAAGTAAATGTAGTCTTGTCCTAGTCTGTTGGATGGATTTGTATCTGATTATATTCACTGAAGCCATCTAAGAAGGAGAAAAAATTCTTTCATGCTAAGGTATACAAAACTTGATCAATGAATGGTAATGGGAAATGGTCTTTCTTTGTAGCCTTGTTCATCTCTCTATAGTCTATACAGACTCTCCATTTTCCTCCCTTCTTTAGGACAATCACCAATGGTGATACCCATTCATTATCTAATATAAGGTATATGACTCTTGCATCAAGGAGTTTCTGTAATTTTGTTTTGATAATATATCTTAGAGCTTGGTTCATTCTAGATTGAGGTTGTCTAATGGGGGTTGCATTGTCCTTGATGTATATGTGGTGTAGGAAAATGGTGGGATTGACCCCTTTCATGTTGAGATAACTCCATGCAAAGGATGCTTGGTATTTAGTTAGGAGATGGATCAATTTTTCCTCCTGTTTCAGTAATAAATGGTTGTTGATATTCAATGTCCTATCAGAAGCAATGTATATTGTCTTGGTGGTTGTTTCTATTTATTGTATAAGGAATAAATTCTTCCACATAGTTTCCTGTAATCCTATGATCTCTAGTTCCTGAAGTATGAACTGATCCCCTCGCAAAATAGGACTATTATAAATGTTCTGCATGAAATAAAAAATGATTGTATCTTCTTTCATTGATTTAAGTGCTAAGGAAGTGTCTATGGTCAACACCAAATGTATAGGTTGATTAAAGTCATATTCTACTAGCTCCCATAGAGGTTTTCTCCTTTCGAAGTGAGGTTTTGCATGGCAATAGAGGTTTAATATCTTCATCTCTGACCCATTTGAAATGATCATATCCCCTTTCCTAAAACTAATATGGGCATCGACTGTTGCGATCGAGGGTATGCCAAGGATAAGTGGGTATCCACTGAGGCTAGCTCGAGTATATAGGACAATGAAGTCGACAGGGTATTGCCAGGCGTCTATGGAAACCAAGATGTTATCTAACATACCTTCAGGGTAGACTATAGAAGAATCTACTAATTGTAGAACAATAGATGTATGTCTAAGGAGGTGTTGGATGTTGAGTCTTAACATTTTGTCTTTGGTCCTGACATTAATTGGTGCACTTAAGTCGATCAGAGTGTTCTGAATTAGATCACCCCCAATGTGCACATGTACTAACAGAATTCCTGGATTAACATATTTCGGATTTATTAATTTCCCTAGCATTAATTCTGCTAATTGGACTACTACAATGATGGTGGTGGGATCCTTCCCTTTTCTCCCTAGTATTCTTATACATGTTTCTTTAATGTACTAGTTTAAAATTGGAATTTATTTGATAGCCTGTAGGAGTGGTATTTTGATGCAGCGATTCTTTAATTCTTCTAAAATAGGTTTTTTAGGTTTTTGTGTATCTCTAGGTTGTAATCTCTAGGGATAAGGAGGAGTAGGAGATAAGGGATTCCCTTTATTCATTTCCTATTCTTCAGGTCGATCGTCAGGATGTTGATTTTCTCTAGGAGAATCCGGTTGGCTGGTATGCTCTACATTGCTAGAGGTAGAAGGTCTTGTTATTGTTTTTCTAGACTATAGCTTTAGGTCATTTGACTCTACTATTTTCAAGGAATATGCCGGATAGTTGGCCATTTCACTATTGCATACAAGTTGAGGTTGTCTAATTATTGGGATTGGTTGTTGGTTGTGTCGGCATAGGTGGTCCTGGTGCTAAAAGGGTAGGATTTTGGGCTTGTGGCTGATTATCTACTGGTTGATTTCACCTCCAACCGGTGGAAGGAAAATTATAACCATATGTGGAAGGTATTGGTTGAGGGTTTTTCCATTGATTTTTCCCAATAGGTGTCCATTTAGGTGTATGATAAGGTTGTTGTCCATATGGATTTATCAGGGGTTGATGACCATAGTTCTTTTGAAATGGTGGATGATTGTATGACTCCTGGTAAGGTGGTTGTGTATATGGTTGGTAAGGTTGATGTCCATGGAAATTTTGATATTGTGCCTAACCATAGGGTTGTTTGAAGGGACTCTGTAATCCTGATCTCCTAGGTTTTATGTAATAGATAGGTTCTGAGTCCACTCGTGGTTTGTAAAGATTAGCCTTAAGAGATCCTAGGTAGGGACAATGATCTGTGGAGTGTTTGTCAGTACAAATTGCACAACATTCAACCTTGTTTGCAATGACCTGCATTAGGTTTAGTGGACACTCATTTTTCCTATGTTTCCTTTTGCAATTTGGAAAAAATACAACTAAATATCTATTTGATTCCTCCTTTTTTAATTTTTCTTGCATTGAATCCATTTGTAATGCCATGGAGTGATGGATATCCAATTTCATGTCTTCCAGCAGATTCCCTAGGTCTAATTTGGTGATGGTGGAACCTGATGAATCTGATGTTTGAAAAGGGATGTTTCTCCCTCTTGGCCTCTTCCTAGTAGACCTAGAATAGTTTATGAAGATATATTTGATCTCCTCATAATACTGTTGGTATATATCACCATTGGATAGGATATTTAAGGTCTCTAATAGTTCCTCCCTAAATTCTTGAAGTAGTACAAGTTTAAGAGATTCATCATCAAGGGAAAATTATGAGCTCTTTTATAGCTAAGTTGGAATCATTCCTCGTAATCCTATAATGATTCATTATCTCCTCATTTCATTCTAAAGATCTCATCTCTAGTATACCTAGCTTTACACTAGTCTCTAGATTTTTCTAGGAAAGTATCCTTCATTTGATCCCAAGAGGTTATAGTGTTGGCTTCTAAGATCATAAATCATCATAGGGAAGAGTCCTTCAAAGTGGATGGGAATAGCTCAAGCTTCTGGGCATCTAATATGTAGTCATAGGTCCTATAGACCACCTCAAACTCAAACAAGAAGGTGTCTAGATCCTCAAATGTTAAGTCACGAAAGTTGGGTAAGGCTGTTGGGTTAATGTTTTTCATTTTTGCTTCTTCATCATTGACCCTTCGAATGGGAAAGTAAAATACCCTGGCTTATTCCTCATCTTCAATTTCTTTTTCTTCTGGGTTAGTAGATGAAGAGTCACTACTATTGTCAGTAGATCAAAGAGTCCAGCCCTCCTTCTTCCCATGGATTGAAAAGGAGGAGAGTTAACTTCAGGGTTTTGTTCAAAATTTTATTCCTCTCTTCTCCTACTACTTGTGCTAGGGTTGTATAGAATAGGTGAATTTGGTAGAAATAGGATAGATTCCTTCCTCTCTCTAGGCATGCATGCTAAAGGATGATACTTATATTTTTGGGATTTTATTTTATTTTTATAAACTTTTAGTGATTTTTTTCTTTTCTCTTTTCTTTTGGGTATTGGGATATGAAATATTTGGAATGAATCTAGCTAATTGGCAGAAAAATTAATAATGAAAATTATGCTGGAAGAGATACCTACCTAGAAACACATCTAATTCTTGTCTACTTTCTCTTCTCTGAGTGTAATCTGCTAAACATAAAAGAAAATGGGTAGTATTTATTGTCAGTTTCCTTGAGGTTTGGAATGCCTCCTCGGCAATGACACCAAAAAGTGATGGAGTTAATCAATCAATAGTAATACTTCATCTTATCAGAGTAAGAAAACAACAAGAGTGTTGCATCTAAACCACCACTTTAATCATCAACCCGAGGATTCGTACAAACTTATAAGGGACCTACACAATATATGAAACTATAAGGGAACTAATTATGGTTGGTCATGTGTAAATATAGTCTTTAATCAAAACAATAATAAGGAATTGGTTTTTAACTAAGGGTTGGGAGGGCATGAGATCTAACCTCTGGAATTGACACTTACTCTTGAACTAGAAATCATTAGAGACAAGTGTTTTCGTATTTCTCACCTATCATTTTTATTACTCTACCTTCAGTTTGAAAAAAAGTCAAGAACTCAGTCTCTTTCGATGCTTCATACAAGTGTTCATAACAAGTAGAGTACCATGGCTATTACCGAACACAGAAAGCAAGATATTATTTGAAAGGAAATAATATTAAATGTTTGCATGCATGAAGTAAACATTAACTGAGTTCTTTATAAATAATCTGGAAAAATGTATTTTACTCTAATAGCTCAGAAATGCTACAATATGCAGAAAAACTGCAATGTGTAAAAAATACTATGTTCTATCAAAATGTATGTAAATGTAGAAAACTAACTTAACAATGAGTCCCTATACTTTTCCTTGGATGGGATTTGATCCAAGGAAATCCAGGAATGTTGAGAAACTCAAGTAGATAAGCGGATCAAAGTACTTTCATTAAAAATATGGAGAACTGTCACAATAAAAAGGTCTATGCCTTTTGTCTCAATAACATGATTACAACGAATAATATTGTTTTTAGACAATCTACTCGAGCAGATGGGAGCATGATATCCCTAGTCCAACTGGATCTAGAACAAATGGAAACAGAATATAAAACTACTTTCCTAGATCAATTAGAGATCAATGTAGATAGATGTCTTACCTTCATATTCGTGAATCCTTCTCCTCTTTGTTGCTCCAAGCTTTGTGGTTGTTAGATCTATAGCTGCAAAACCTGTCAAAGCACATAGAGACAAATGAGCAGTAAAAGTACATCTAAACACTAACTGATCTAAGCAAACAATTAAGGAAGTGATATATAAACATCATTAATACAAAGACATTTATGGAAAGAGATTATATTACTGTAAATGAGTGGCAAATACATATAAGAGTAACGATTACAACCCAAGCCTTAATGCTGCAATCTTCATCCAACAAGCCATGCCAATGCCTCCAAAGGAAATGTATGCCTCCCAAGATATGGATAGGGATCCCCTAGGTTAATTCCACTAGCATATAAGTGCTATAGACTTTCCTCCCTTTGGAATGGAGAGGAGCTTCATATTTATAAGACCAAGTGGATAGAGTAGGTTGAGGATCATGGGGAGAGGACTAAGGGATCCTCCCTTGAGGTTAGGGAATCGTAGGAAAGCTCACCTAGAAGTTAGGGATATAGATCCACCTCATCCACCTTCTAGAATTCGCTCGAAAGATACCTTTATCCAATTTAACCAACACGGGCACATGCTGTATGAGGGAAAATCACGCATGAGAGGGAAAGCGCAGGCTGCACAAAGGACACCTGAGCCATTGGCGCAGTCTTCCAGATGGCAATTTCAGCCTGACCTAGTTGGGAGAGTTGGGAGATCCTCTCTAGAAGGAAATCTACGCCAAACCAACTAGAACTTATGGAAAAAGGTCAACAACTTTCTCTAATTGACTTTCTGATCAAGGAGAATTCAGGGATCAAGGCACTGAGTTGACATAGGTCTTATGATGATGAGATTTAGGTGTAATAGAATGCCCCCCAAAACATGAAGATGGAAGAATACAAAAAGTGAAATGCTTTGAAAGATGGATGGAAAGGACTCGTTGGTTGGAAGATGCTGCTGAAGTACAACTGACTCTGAGATCTAAGTCTCACATGACTCACAACATGGCTGCCAACCAATACAATGCAGATCCACGATAGTAAGGACCAACTGAACACAATCATGGCTAGTACTAGACACAATCATAGATCCATGATGAGATGATAACATAGCCACGACCATTGCAAAGTGGATCCGTGTAATATGACTCAAACAATATCCATTGCAACCTGGGTAAGATATGATATTCCCCAGGGTCTTCAAGCCAAACCCGCAATGATACGAATCTATCCATGTGATTGCAATGTCTTGGAGTCGAACATGGTAGAAACCAATTGATTACCGGTCATTGATGTATACTATCAACAAGTGAGAGGGAAATCACCATTGATGTCAATGATCCCAAAGGTATCATGGTACAGATCACTGAGCGTGAATCAATGAGTTGAGGTTGAACACTCGATGAAATATTTCAATCAAGAGTCAATGATGTAAATTCATGTTGAAAGCGAGGTAACCTGCCATTAAGGCATGCAAACCCAAGGTACTTGATGGGTTTCTATATTCAACCCTTGGATGATGTGTTGAAGTCGACAAGGATGAATCCATCGAAGGAGGGCCATGATGAATCCCCCATAATCGACATGAAATTCGATAACAGATGTTTGTAGTAGATCGGATGGTAGAGTAATGTACAAGATAGAATCATGGTAGAACGACATGATGGAAGGTGTACTGACTGCATATATCATGTAACAAATGTCTCTCGAACATGGGCATGGCATGACTCGATAGTATTGAATTGACGAGAATGATACTGACCCCCATTGCAACTAATGATGGAAACATTCTTTGGATGAACCAAAGGAGCGACAAGACTCATGGAATCAGCGAGACTCGAAGACAAACGGATTACCCAAGTACTGAATGCAAATGAAAATGAGTGCCATGTTTAAGAGTAACTATGTACTGCCGTAAATTATAGTGTAACACAAAATATTTCCTTTTTCCCCATCATGATTAATGAGTGCCTTTTTTGTTTTTTAACGAGCTTGAGGAGGGTAAAAAGATGCTCGATATAGCTCATCCCATGGATGAGTTCAATCCCAATTTTTTTACGAACCTAGGATAGGATGGGTTCATCCCATGATGGGCCCTTCGATGTTAAATTTTAACGAGTCCATAGAAGGTAAACTCGGTGCCATTTCATATTTAGAGAGTCTGAAAAAGAACTAAAGAAGACTCCAAAAGTCCTTTTTCATAAATTTAGTCTCTTCGCCCGAAAAAGGGTAAAACAACGCGAGAGAGAACTCTTCCAGTCATGATTGGCTGGAGTATTCCTTTTTCGTAAATAGTTCCTCCTGGTCTGAAAAAGGGGTAAACTATCACCAGGAAGACAACCATTCAAATAATTTTACAAGCGTGGACATATCAAGTTCGCTTGGCGATCTTTTCGTATTTGGAGAGCCTGAAAAGAGCATAAAGAAAGACTCTGAGGGGTTTCTTTTTTCGTGGAAATTTAACGAGCCTGAAAAAGTGATAAACTATAACTTGGTGACTTATTCTCATCGTTTTACTAGCACGAGAAAGAACAAAGAGTTAGCTCGATGTCATTAAT
The DNA here is from genome assembly GCA_027924585.1 of Larix kaempferi. Lineage (NCBI taxonomy): Eukaryota > Viridiplantae > Streptophyta > Pinopsida > Pinales > Pinaceae > Larix > Larix kaempferi. Next base: position 10,139,949 of record BSBM01000314.1, read on the forward strand.
AATTGAATTTAATGAGTGAAATAATGACATAAAAACACTCAACGAGTTGTTCATACCTGATAACTCGCGTGAGATGACCACAATTGCGAAAAAACAGTATTAATAAGGTACTTGACTTCACCTACAAGCTTCGAAACTAGGTCGAAATTATTAACCGAGTATTCAAACATAGAAATAATCTCAACTATAGAAAAATAACCCATAATGGAATAAAATTTAAAAAGGAGTACACCCTTTTTTGATATAAAATGGGGTAAATAGTGAAAATCAATTACTATTTGTTTTTACCAAGTTGGAGAGGTGAAAAGTACCCTTTGGAGCTATTTTTCCAATGTTGATTCCGGGAGCTACGATCGACCATTTTCCGCGCCGTTAGTTCCAGGTAACCCTAAACTTATCCTTCTTTATTTCCAATAGATTACATTTTTGTTTTTCTTGCATTTCCTTGGGTTTTGAGCATGCTTGGAGGGGGATATTGCGCTCGTGGGATGACGTAGTCTCCCCTCTCGGGAACTTTGCTGACGCAAATCCCGAACCAATGTCTCTTGCCGGCGACGCCCTGTTTGTAAGGACGGGCTACGCCGGCAGAAGCCTGTATGGCATATTCAAAATCTAACCAAATAAAAGTGTTTTTAATGAGTTGGAAAGATTCTAATAGTGTTTATTTGGCCTTTTGGATAGGGTTGCAGTGATCAAAATGATTGAGTGGCGTGAACGGGAACATGAGCTCGATGATTCCCAAGCGGAAAAGGACCCTCAATGCATGGCTGCATTAACGGACCGCGGACTACTTAATTACTTCTAGGTTCCGGGCATGAGGGCCCAAGTTGCACTGTTGGAGTACATGATCCAATGATGGGATCTGGTGCAACAACATTTTCAGATCAGCGTGCACACTCTAACAATAGATGTTGAGGACATCTATTTCTTGATGGGTCTGTCCAGACGGGGGAATCCCACATCACTATCTGGATCACGAGGAGGTGGTCGTACTGTGGATGATCTCATAGATCAGTGGTGCCATGCTAGTACACAAATGGTAGGTGGGAAAATTCCCATCAAAGAGGTTAGAGATCAACCTCTTCGGACTATCCTGTTCACCATTGTGAGAGTGGAAGGCAGTAGATCTGCTCATCTTGTGAGCAAATCCCAGATGATGTATGTCGAGGAGTGTATGGCCCCGACAGTGTTCAAATAGTGTGAGGGACTTCTCACCAGTTTATGAGATAAATTGACCAAATGGCGGCACGGGGTGCTGAAGCAATTTGGTTATGGTTCTGTGGTGGTCTCATTTTTCTTGGAGCGGGTACTGCACCTGTGTCCATAGGTTGAGGTTGATGATCGAGATGCACAAGACCCTCACATGATCCGATGGTCCAAGGTGATGGCCTGGCATGGTGGAAGAGGTCCAATTATCGGTTTCAGTACAGTCTTCTTCATATGGTTGAGGGGCCAACTCCTCATGGTCGAGGATTTCCCCTATAATGGGACTGACTTCAGAGGAGATCCTGACCTAGTGATTCCTGAGGGAGCGCAGTGGGGTGATATCAGTAAGAACAATAACTTGACTAGGTTTTTCATTTTATATGTATTAGATTTTTTGGATTAGTACTGATAACCGACACATGTTTTATGCAGATGTCGGCCCGGTGCAGTCGGTCGGAGTCTCTCCTATTGCACACAGAGGAGCGGTGCCGGAGATAGGCTTGTGGCACGGGATGCCATTGAGGAGATGGAGTAGGTGGAGGAGAACCTCCAGAGGCTAAAGTTAGATATTGAGGAGCCAACAGTCCATGCCCTTCCTTTTTGCTACCAGCGACTTATCGTTGGCGTGTCCGAGTGTTTTGGCTCGCTGCTTAGGAGAGTAGCGAGGGCCATTATCTGTTATCATGAGCATCCCAGGGACTAGACTCATGTTATGTATATACTGAAAGCCATGAGTTTCAGATTTTGTATCAGATGATTTCAACTGAAATCTTATATGCTTTAGATTTTTGTATCAACATTATCATTTTTATATTATGGTATATATACAGAATCTATTGGCGGATTTATGTATTGTGTTCTAATGGTGATTGATGGGATCTTATATATGTTTTTTGCTTATAGTATGGATGATTTACATGTTATGTCTATCTTTTTATTTTTGGATATTTCATGTGTGTGCAATGTACCAATCTAGGATGAAATTGGTCATCGAGCCGGCAACCGTGTTCATGTATCGTGGAGTGTGCATGTATTGAATAGATTCATAGAACCTCTCCAGGAGACGAACTCGTCGAAAAAGATGAATTAGAGCGAGGTCGCAGATAGCATAGATACAGTTGAGATGATACCACCAGTTGTGAATCAAGATGAATAACAATGTGGCTTATACCAAAGGAAAGAGATTTGGTTAAGGTTCCAACCACCGCATGATATTCCGCGACGTTATTGGTTGCATATCCTAGACAATTTCCTCCTAAGCTGATCAGCTCACCGGTAGGGGAATAAAGTGCTCAGGCTTCCCAAGCAATATTACGGGTATGCCGGCTGGTTCCTTCCGCGAATCCAAAACAGGTTTCCATCTACACATGTAGACAGAACATGGTATAAGTACAAAAACAAAATCCTAGCACACTAAAACAAAACATCACACCACAAAAAACACACGCCATGTACAATATATACAATATACTTATGCGTGAAAGAATTAGGCATAGTACCTCTTCAGGTAGATCCCATTGCAAGTCTCTCCCATATATATTCCATTGTAATCCTTTAGCTTGTATGCTCCCTTCTCTAGAACAAATTTTTTGATGTATGGCCCATGCCACATGGACTCAAACTTACCTACCCCTAGCTTATTTTGCTTTTGGTCATATGTGAGGACCAAATCACCCTCATTGAAGACACTGTGTTTGACCGACTTATCATACTGAGCTTTGATGCATTTCTTGTGTGCCTCATTGGAAAGAGTAGCATTGCGGTGGGTCTCGTCGAGTTTTTATAGGTGAAGGAAACGTTCTTCCTCGGCAGTGGTGTTCGGGAGAAGTTCGACTACAAGTTTTAGCGATGGAATCTTGCACTCTATTAGTAGGACTTCATCCAATCCATATATTAATTGGAACGGTGTGAATCCAGTGGCAGTCTTAACAGAGATCCAATATGCCCATAGGGCAGAAAAGAGCACGTTATGCTAGTTCGATTTTTGTGTACCCACCATGCGTTGAATCATGGTTTTCAAGACATTATTGATGGCCTCTACTTGTCCTTTGGATTGTGGTTAGTAAGGGGTTGAGTTTTCATGGCGAAAACCCAGTTTGGCGCTCAATTCACATACCATATGGTTTTGAAAGTGAGATCCGTGATCGGTGACTATGGCTTGCGGAACTCCAAAACACGCAATGACACAATTAACCATGAAGAGTGCAACGGTTTTGTTGTCCTCATTGTACGTAGGCATAGCCTCGGCCAATTTAGTGAAATAATCGACGTCTACTATGACATAACCATTCCCCCTGGCCGAGGTAGTCTTACAATGCATGAAATCTATGCCCCATTTAGAAAAGGGTCCAATGACAATAACCAGATGTAAAGGGGCTGGATGGTAGCGCTTTTTAGATTGAAAGTGCTAGCATGGGGGAAACTTCTTATCAGACTCAATGCAGTCCTTGAAGATCGACGATCAGTAGTATCCCACGCGTAGTACTTTCTGGGTCGTATCCATCCCAGAAAGATGACCACAACAAGCCCCGAATTGACAGTCATTCAGGACATGTTCAACCTCCTTGTGTGTTAGACAATGTCGAAGAATGGAATCAACACCACAACGATATACGGTATCACCAACGATTAAGTAGTGCTTGGCATGGTGGCGTATACGATGACATTCGTCATGAGATAGTTGGGGGATGAACCGTTGGGTTTGAATATATAAGGTAATATCTCCATACCATGGGTTAGACGTGTTGATTAGAAACAACGACTCGTCGGGGAGAGATTCGATGGGCTCAATATATGAATGAACACGGGGAATATCACAAATGAGCTTTGCAAAAACCAAATATTTCTTAGGCTTGGCCTGCTCGAAGAGGAGATCAAGTTCTTGAAGTATCATGATCCAGCATGAATACTTGCCTCTGAGCACCTGACATGTAAGGACATGGTACACGGGGTTTGATTCGACAATGATGGTAGTGGTGCGGAGTAGTATGTAGTGCCATAACTTTTAGACGAAAATGACTGCCACGAGAGCGAGTTTCTCGACATGCGAATAACGGGTTTCAGTGTCAATAAGACCCATACTTAGGTAATAGATCACATGTTCCTAGGTGTTATCATCTTCCTGGACCAAGACCATGGCAATTGTGGTTGCAGAAGTGGAAAGATAAAGGATATAATCCTTATAGTAATTGGGCGGTTGCAGCACAGGGGTGTGGGTAATGGCATGTTTCAAACTATCAAAGGATTGTTGTGCTTGGTTATCCTAGATGAAGGGGATGTCCTTCTTCAGTAATCACATATAGCCCTATTTCTTTTTAGCGAAATTACAAACAAAACGTCGTAAGTAGTTTTCCTTCCCTTGCAAAATTTGTAGTTCTGAGATATCAGTAGGAGGTGGGAGAGAAACAATGGCTTCCACCTTCAATGGATCAATGCGGATCCCATCCTTTGAAATGATGAATCCTAGGAGGCATCCTGATTCGACGCAGAATATGCACTTGTGAGGATTCAAATGGATGTTATATCACCTGCATCTGAGGAATGCCACCATCAGATGATCAATGTGGAACTCACAATGTTGCGAATGAGCAGGGAGATCATCCAGGTAGGGCTACAGAAAGTCCTTCACGTCATGAAAAGAATACGACACAACCTGCTGGAATTTAGCACCAGCATTTTTAAGGCCAAAAGGGAGTTTGCGATAAGAAAATGTACCCCAAGGATAGATGAAAGTGGTCTTGTGTTGGTCGTCCGAGTGAATCTCAATTTGATTATAACAGGAAAATCCATCCATAAACGAGAAGATGGTGCTCCCGATGCAATTGTCAATGATATGATCGATGAAGGAAGTAGGGTAATTGTCCTTAGGACAAGACTTGTTCATATCCCCATAATCAACACAGACCCTAATAGTTCCCTTCTTCTTGGCTATAGGATGACATTGGAGACCCATTCTGTTAAAGGAACATGATAGATAAAGCCAACTTTCAAGAGTTTTTCAATGTCACCTTTAATTGCCACAGTTTTTCGCGGGTGCACTGGTCTTAAATTTGGCGGTTTGGTTTAGCGTCAGGATAGGTCTGGATCTCATGCAAAACAATGGTAGGATCTATCCTAGGCATTTCCTTGTAGGACCATGCGAACACGTCACAAAACTGTATGAATAAGGCCGTGTATGTGGTGATCTCTTTAGGAGAATAGTTTTGGCCTAAATGAATATGTTCCATAACACCAGGGGTAACCGAGATGTCAATTGAAATGGTAGGCTCGATGTTTTCCAAGTTTTGTTCAGTGATCATATCGCAAGTGAGGATTGGTGATTGCGGACAAGGATAGAAATCTGGTGTAAAAATGGTTGTGATGATGTTCTCCACATAGTCTAATGGATGTAGGAAAGACAATCGATGGTGGAGGTATTCCCTTGGGGGGTCATCTGCATTCATAATATCCATAATGGACTCGTCGGAGTGAAAATTCTGTAGCAAGGGATATGGATAGGATGATGTCCATTATCGATAACTGGATTTAGAGGCCACAGCCAAGTGGTCCTCCAGGGCTGACTGGATAGCCTCTTAAGTAGCTTCAGCTGGTGAGAGAGGCATGGTATCTCCAATCAAATGCATGGTAGCCTCATCGAGTACGAGCCATGGATCTGGAGAGTTGGAAGATGATGGAATCATGGAGGAGATCCTGTTCACTGTGCCAACATGGTTAGGGGGATCTGGGGTTGGAAAGACACCCATAAGAGATGAGTCTTTGATGAGGCCGACCCCCATGCTCTCATATAGCTGCGAAGATTGTCCTAGAAAAGGGACATTATCCTCGGGATGAGTAGCGATGTCTGGTGTACACAAGTCCAATTGGTTGATGGTGACAATTCGACCTTGATGGAGGAATTGCACAATGCGCAAGACTATTAATTTTTGAGCATTAATTCAATATACTCTAGGATCTTTATCAAGAGAATAACATGTATAGCATATCAAGTATAACAATGCATATCAATCACACCAAGCAATCACATGAGACAATAGACACACAGAGTTTCATTGGGGAAAACCATAAAGGTGAAAAACCCCACAACTTCCTCAGAGATAGAAAGAGCCATGATACAACCAAAGTACAAGAGATAGTCTTCTCCTAGCAACTGATCCTCCTCCTCACATGTGTGCCACTTTTCGAGTGATGGAAGAGTGAGTAATGAGATGATCAAATAGAGATCTCTCGATCTCTATTTATACTTGTCATGTCCTACCCAATAAACTAACAGGGCTGACTTGTCTAACTCAGTCTAATAGCCCATGGTTACATTAATCAGGGTTGACCCCACACATGGTGGTCTAATAACCCATCGAAAAGTTACGACACTTGAGACACTTGTCAATACAAATGAAGACACTTCCGTATAGAGGAATAATAACATCTCTATAGGAGTACAATATACATAGATGAAATACATAGGTGAAATACATTCCGAAGTTACATATACATCAACACTCCCTCTTAAATAGGAAGGTATTTCTCGACACAGATCTGCTAGCACAAGTCTTCTTCTCTGGATCATCATCAGCAAATCATCGTCATCGTCACTGCTGCTGCTATCTCAATCAATCTCCAATATACTCGTCATAGGAAGTTCTACAGAGCTAGTCCTTTTTCATACTAGATGTAGGCCCACCACTTGCAGGTCTTTATCATCACTATCCATACTGTGGAATCCTAAGGACTTATTATGTGAGTCAACAAAACCTCGAAAGAGCATCCCAGGACTGATTACGAGCACATAGATCAACCTATCGGATCTCCCAGGACCTTTTACATGTTACTTCACAACCTGTCCATGGCCACGGAGTATCATCCTGATACTCATGATCATACTGATCATAACATCGTTCACGAAGCACAACCCAGATGCACATCACACAACACTTACATCTATGCCATGGGAGAACACATCTACAACCATGCGAGAATGGCACTACACTAATATTGCAGCCATGGGAGAACGCATCTACAACCATGCTCAAATGGCCCAACACTTATATCGCAGCCATGGGAGAACACATCTACAACCATGCTTGAATGGCCCCAGCACTTATATCGCATCCATGGGAGAACACATCTACAACCATGCTCGAATGGCCCTGGAAATTACATCATGACCATGGTAGAACACATCTGCCACCATGTCAGAAAAGCCCAGTAATTACATCGCGACCATGGGAGAACATAGCTACAACGATGCCCGAAAATCTCATGTGCATCTGTGTCTTCGGAACTCATCACACATAATCCAACTGACTATGTAATGTATCCACTTGATACATGTCATCACATATGATCATCTTGATCATCATCATAGCCTCATCCTGATGCATATCATCCAGAGTATTGTCCTGATACTCATCACACATGATCATCCTGATCATCGTCACTACATCGTCCTGATGCATGTCATCTGGAGCAACATCCTGAAGCTCGTCATCCATGATCATCCTGATCATACAATGCATCCAGTTGATGCATACCAAGTATCTACCTGATACATATCATCATACATGATCCACCTGATCATACAATGTATCCACCTGATACATACATAGATACATGATCCACCTGATATATATCAACATACATGATCTACCTGATCATACAACGTATCCACCTGATACATATACAGATACATGGTCCAAGCATCCAACATGATGCATATACATATAGATGATCTAACTGATCATAACAAGCATCCAACATGATGCATATACATATACATGATCCAACTGATCATAACAAGCATCCAACATGATGCATATACATATACATGATCCAACTGATCATAACAAGCATCCAACATGATGCATATACAGAGCAGTAACTAGAGCATCGTCTTGATGCTCATCATCCAGTGCTTACATCCATAGCTATGGGAAGGATCCTCCTCTCACCATGATTGGAATGGATTCCAGCAAATATGTCCATCACTTCTTCCTCAAAGTGTCGTCAATATGAAGAACACCAAGCCTCTCTCTGAAGTAATCAAACTTCACTTTGGATAGTGGTTTCGTTAGTACATCTGCAACCTGCTCATCCATCACAACATACAGGAGCTTCAAGGCTCCTCTCTGCACCATATCCCTGATATAGTGATATTTGATCTCAATGTGTTTCGACCTGACATGGAACACTAGGTTCTCAGACAACTTCACACAACTCTGGTTGTGACAAAAGATACTAGTAGCATCCAACAAGAGATCAAATAACTCAGACAGTAGCTTCCTCAGCCATACTGCCTCACAACTAGCAGAACAAGCTGCAACATACTCTGCCTTGGCTGTACTCAGTGCTACACAGAACTGCTTCTTGCTAAACCAAGAGATCACACCTGATCCTATACTGAAGCATCACCCTGAAGTGCTCTTCCTATCTACAACACTTCCTACCCAATCTGAATCAACATAACCTTGTAGGTTAAACTTTTGATTCGCATCATACTTGAGCCCATAATCAATTGTACCCTTCAGGTACCTCAAAATATGCTTTACAGCAACCAAGTGAACACCTCTGGGATCCATTAGGAACTGGATCAATGTGTTCACCGCAAAGCAAATATCTGGTATAGTGTTCTTCAAGTACATCAAGGACCCAATCATCTGACGATACACAGTGACATCAACCATATTAGATGAAGCATCAAACAGAAGCTTCAGGTTCGATGCCATAGGTGTGTCCATGGCCTTGCAGTCCATCATCCTAAACCTCTTCAGGATCTCTACTGCATACTTTCCTTGTCCAAGGAAGATCCCATTTGCACTTTGCCACACCTCCATGCCTAGAAAATAGTGCATCATCACCAAGTCCTTCATCTCGAACTCGGAAGCAAGCTTCCTCTTGGTATCGGCAATCAATCCATCCTCACCTGTTACAAACAGGTCATCCACATACAAGAGTAGTATCACAGGATTGCCTTCCTCAACCTTGTAGTAAAGGTTGGAATCTGCTTTACTCTTAGTGAAGCCCAAAATTGATAGAAAGCTGTCTATCTTACCATACCAAGTTCTAGGAGCTTGCTTCAAGCCATACAAGTCTTTCTTCAGTTTGCACACATGAGTCCCTCTGTCATGTGTCTCGAACCCGAGTGGCTGCTCCACATACACTTCCTCCTCGACTACACCATTCAAGAAAGATGTCTTGACATCCATCCGGTGTATCTTCCATTTCGTCACTTCAGCCAGGGCAAGTACTAATCTGATGGAAGTGTACCTGGATACAGTAGCAAAAGTTTCTTCATAATCAATCCCTTCTTTCTGGGAGAAGCTGCGAGCTACAAATCTTGGTTTGTATTTCTCTATGCTACCATCTGCAGCATGCTTGATCTTGTAGATCCACTTGGAAGTCACCACAGACTTCCCTTTAGGTCTTGGGACCACAACCCAAACATCATTCTTCATGATCAACGGATCATGGCATCATTACTTCATCCCGCCTCCTGGAAACTTCAGATTCTTCAATAGATAGATTTGTTGCTGAACAAATGTTGCAGTCCTTCTTTTGTAGGTGATTGTACACGATCTTTCCTACAAGTCAAATTCAATTGCATGATTAGAAACTTCTCATAGTTTCATAACAAAATCTTACACATAAGAATATATGTCATACAGTCATGCAATTATTTTAGTCAATGCTTCAATACAACATTTATCCATATTCCGTATCTTTCTAGATGCCTTCCAATCTCTACCAGAACATTGTTAAGAGTGTGCACAACTCCCAACATGTCAGCAAAGAGGTTTCATTCTAGATAAGTAGCAATGGAATGTTGTACAGTACCATAGGCCACTTACCCATTACTTGCAAATTAGTAGTATCTTGTTCATCACTGCAATTATTCTAATATGCATAATGCACAACCTAAGTATAGGAACATAAGCATGTACATCACTGAATAACATTGTTTAAACAAACAGAATATACAAGAAATGACAATTCAAATACTTATATTTGTTTTGTTTGTTGTGTGGACTCCTCTCAATCTTTGCTTCCTTGCAGGAACTACTAGAGTGTGCTCCCTCTTGATCTTTTCTTCCTGGATTACCTGTCCTTGAACTTATATCCATCCTCGATCACTATGCATGCTTACGAGTATCATCATTGTGTTATCCTTGAGATCTCATACATAATGATACATTCATTAGTATACTATCAAAACAAAATAATCTTAAACATGTATAGTCATGATCATTTCAAACACAGAAAATAAGCATTATCATTCAAGGTTTCAGGGAAGACTTCTCTTACTTATGCATATTCATATTTGACTATAGAACTCTTCTGGTTAGTCATATCATCAATCAAGGTAAGAGACAGAATATGCATAAGCCCTAGATTACTCAAACTTGTAACTTCATGAGTAATCATTATCAATCATACAAAAGTATAAGATCCTTTGATATAAGAAAAACATACCTGGTCATCATATTTGCTAGTTATGTCTAGCAATGTTTTCTTGTTCTCTTCAATGACCTGCATAACTCATAAGTTAACCTTTGCAAAATCAAATTATACATACCTCTATGTGATCCATGACTATGGATGAATCTTTGTCTTCATGTCACCATAACATGTTCATGTTGTCCCTTCAATTTGTACAATCCTCCCTCTTACTCTCTAATCACTACTGCATCATCTATGGTCTTACCCTTTGGCCGCATGAGTACTTGGATATCTACAAATGCAACCCTCATGCCTTTGGAATCCAATGCAGATATGGAGAGTAGGTTCTTCTTGAGCCCAGGTACATATAGCACATATTTCATCTTCAAAGACTTCCCAGATTCTAGGTTGTAGGAGGCTTCACCACTTCCTTTGATAGGATATTGATAATCATCCCCAAGTTTTGCCTTATGGGGTGACTCATGTTCAGATAGATTTGCAAAAGATTCTTTAAACCAAGTCATGTGTTTGGAAGCCCCACTATCAATAAGCCAATCATTACATCCATGAGAGATGGTACCTGTGAGAGCATAAATTAGAACATATTCATCTTCACTAGATGAGTCATCACTTTCTGCTTTAGCCTTCTTCTTGGGAGGTTCATCATCCTCACCAGCATGAGCATGATATCTCTTCTTGTTCCCCTTCTTGTTGTTTTTGTTGAATCCCTTTTTGTTCTTGGGACAATCTACAACAAAGTGTCCCTTGTCATTACATGTGAAGCATCTCAGATCCTTCTTACCCTTTTGAAAAGGTTTCTTGCAATGAGTGTGCTCCTTCTTGGGCTTGGTTCTGTTGGTGTGAGCTATGAGAGCTTGATCTTCACTTCCCATCTTTTCTTTTCGGGCTACAAAACTAGCCTCTTCTTGTGAACATTCCTCCCACAGTTTACTGAAGGAGATCAACTTCCTTCTTGCACAAATTCCTTGAATAAAGGAATCCCATGACCTAGGTAGGCCATTCAGAGTGGTCATGACAATTTCACCATTCTCCACCACTTCATCGACAGCTTCAAGTTGTTCCTTGATCTGAGAGACCTTGAAGAAATAGGATTGAATGGTCTCTCAATTTTGAAGCTTTACTCCTTTCAATTGATTCCGCAGAGTCATCTTCTAATTTATGTTCTTTTCTTCAAATAGCTTGGTCAGGGAATCAAACATCTCCTTAGGTGTCTTTAGAGATGACACATGTGGGATGAGATGGTCCTTGATAGAATAAGCAATGATCCTCTTTTCCTTGACCAAGTTCTTCTTGTGGAGAGCCTTAGCCTCTTCTTGTGAAGAGCCTTAGCCTCTTCTTGTGAAGAGCCTTAGCCTCTTCTCCCTCTAGGACATGGACCTCTTCACTTATATAAGTGTCCAACTCATTTTCTTCCAGGATTAAACCAATCCTATGCTTCCATGCTCGAAAGTTATCATCCCCTTCAAGATTATCCTCAAGCTTGGTGTGGTGAGACATATTTAAAGAGTACTTCAAATGGAAATAGAAAAGATTTAGGTCTTACCACTTGATTTGTTGAAAAATTGGATCTGGTCCCGTATTAGGGTTTGTCAGAGAAACCCTAAAAAATTCAAACTTCTAAAAGGATAGAAAGGTGCGCCTTGATGAGCTGATCAGCCTGGTGTATTCAGAATTTGAGATTTGCAAAGTTTCACCCTTTAGAATTGCCTTTTAGTCTTCCCAGATTCACTAGGGAGGACCCTGAATTAGGGTTTGAGTTTCCCAGAGCTTCACCCAATCAAAAATCTCGATCCAAAGCTCTACACTTTGATTTTCCAAGGAGCTTCCAGCTATGTCCTCAGATTTCAGAAATTCCTATTTTTGTGCAAACCCTAATTTTTAGGGCCAAAATGAAAAGTGCTCAGAATTAAATTCTGATTGGACAGAAAGATTCTCCTTGATGCCTAGAGTCAATCTACCTTACTGCTTTTCCAAAATCTGTGGAGAGAAATCCAATAAACAAGAAACCCTAGTTTCTGCCACTGCACAATGTCTTCTTCTTAGGTTAGCTCTGATACCATGTTAATTTTTGAGCATTAATTCAATATACTCTAGGATCTTTACTGAGAGAATAACATGTACATCATATCAAGTATAAAAATGCATATCAATCACACCGAGCAATCACATGAGACAATAGGAACACAAAGTTTCACTGGGGAGAACCATAAAGGTGAAAAAACCCACAACTTCCTCAAAGATAGAAAGAGCCATGATACAACCAAAGTACAACCAAAGTACAAGAGATAGTCTTCTCCTAGCAGCTAATCCTCCTCCTCACATGTGTGCCACTTTCCGAGTGATGGAAGAGTAAGTAATGAGATGATCAAATAGAGATCTCCCGATCTCTATTTATACTTGTCCTGTCCTACCCAATAAAGTAATAGGGCCAACTTGTCTAACTCAATCTAATAACCCATGGTTACATTAATCAGGGCCGACCCCACACATGGTGGTCTAATAACCCATTGGCAAGTTATGACACTTGCGACACTTGTCAATACAAATGATGACACTTCCATATAGAGGAATAATAACATCTCTATAGGAGTAAAATATACATAGATGAAATACATAGGTGAAATACATAGGTGAGATACATTCCGAAGTTACATATACATCAACAAAGACGGATGGTGTGACTGCATTCATGGCGTAAAACTAGTTACGACCAAGCAAGAGATTATAACCCAAAGGGGCAGCGACCACTTCCACGTTAATGATTGTAGTATTTCATCCCAACTCTAATGCTAAGGCTTGTAAAATCCCATGAGGTTGGAATTGATGACCGTCGAATGATTTCAAGGTGGTGGGAGAATGGTTTAACTTAGGAGAGCTGATGGCTCGCCAACAGGATAATGACATGGCCGAGTTGGAAGCACCTTTGTCTAACATAGTACGATGGATTGTTTTCCCAGCAACCTTCATGGAAACTTGGAAGGTCAACTGATGGGAAAGCCTCAGTTTAAAGTACTCGAGTCTGAAGATGATGGTATTTGAGGAATCCGGGTATATTGTGCCAATTGCAGCGAGGGGTGTCTTGTGTTTATTGGGACAATTTTGCAATACTTCTAACGTCGACATGGCACAAGGAGCTTGTGCCAAGTCCTCTACAATGTTATACTTCTGAGATTCCCAAGCATTAGGACTGAAAACTCCTTTTCGAATTGTGCTCTTAGGCGGATGCAACACTGACTCTAATGAAGGTTTCTCAATGGTGAGATGACCTTGTGGCACAAAAATATCTGGAGTAGAGGTGGAAGCCTTTTTCGGTATTACTTCTGGAGAGTTCCTTAGGAGGGACCGAGTTGTATGATCGTGATCGTGTATTCAGGTTAACCGTGCACGATGGAGAATGTTTCTCCTTGGGAAGGAGGTGGTTGCACGATCAGTTGTTGATTCTGAGTAGGGAAGGGATTGTTGAGAACTGCGGGAGTGGAGTTTCTCTTGAGAAACCTATGAATTTCCTCCCTATGTGGGCATTCCTTGGTGAAATGATCATCACCACTCAGTAAACAAGGATAATGAACCTTCCTTCTCTGCTTAGTGTCTTTAGGAGGGTTCTTGTGCTCCTGCTGATTGGAAGACTTCTTGGGTTTACCTTTGGTCTTCTTCTTGCCACCAGATTTCTGAGGGGAAGCTGATTGAACAGAATTCACCTCTTCGGTGGAAGAAGGAGTAGTAGATTTGGATGTATTGTGTCTAGCTAGTGCTGAGGGTGGGGAGGAACCATGATGGTTCGAGGATCCATCATTTTTTGTAGCAGGATGGGAGTTAAGGGAACTGATAATGCCGTTGGCTTGAGGTCCTTTGGGTGGTTTTGCAGGATTGTATGTAGGACAGGGGGCTTCCGGAACAATGTCGTACAATGTCCCATATTGAGTGTAGACAAGGTCTAAATACTTGGCATGAGCAATAGCTTGTTCCTCTATGACAACCCCACCCATGGCCACGTCTCAAGATATGGTGGGTAAAAGAGACTTCGTGAACCAATCAACTAAGAGTTGGTCTGGAATGGGAGCCTTAATGAGACATTGTCTCCCTCCCCACTCATGGATATGATCAGAGATATGAGTTGGGGTGGGCCAAATGGAGGCCTGCCGCCATAATAGGGTGGTATGCCACTATAAGGTGGGGGTCCTCCACTGCTGGAATAAGGTGGGACCCTTCCATAAGGAAGGCATCCACCTCTGCCACCAGAATAAGGGGGTCCTCCCCCTCCTACGCCGCAATAAGGGGGTTCACCGCTTCTAGAATAAGGTGGGCCGCCTCCAAAAGGTGGGGGTCTGTTGGTGCCAGAAGGTGGTGTTACTCCACCTCCACCACTGAAGTATGGTGGACCTCCACCATTGGAATGAGGTGGGCCTTCACCTTCGCCAGAAGGTGGAGGTTCGCCTCCTCCAGAATAGGGTGGGGGTCCGCCGCCTCCCAAAGGAGGTGGGGCTGGACCAAATGGTGGTGGGAAATGAGGAAAATATGGTGGGGTTCCAATTGGTGCAACATTATAATGTCCCCATGGAGTGTATGGGTTTCCGGGATAAGGTATCCCGTGTAGTATGTTTCCAGGATTGAATTGTCCTAACATAGGGTTAAAAAGACCTGGATACATGTGACTCCATGGTGGTTGAGGTGGGTTGGATGGTCCCCCACCATGATGTAATCCCATGGTGGATCCCACAACAGGTAAGGAGCTTCTAATGGAATGACCGATGGGAATTCCTCCACTCGTATTATGGCTAGAGAACAGGGGGTTTCCCCCCGAGTAACAATGTTTTGACCACTGGTTGATGGTTGACTCATAATAAGTTGATGTTGACTTATTAGTGGAGGAACATTACTTATGATGAAATTAGGAGGTAAAGAGTATCCTCCACTTGAATTTTGGGGTGGGGGAGGAGGTAGTGCCAGTAGTAGTAAGTGGGGTGTTGGACAATTTCCCTTCAATGTTTTGAGTCGTCTAGTGTATGGAATTGGTCTCTTGATTAAGACGTGTACTCACAAGAAATTAGGGTTGACCAGGTTCATATGTGGTCATATTGGGTGCGGGTGTTTCTGGTGAATCATAAGATAAAGAACGAAATGGGGTATGTCTAAATATGGATACCTCTAGGTCATGGTTCCTTCGTGAGAGGCTTTGTATTCTAAGCTCTTCGTTGGCTGTATATATCCGGTTAAGGAGCTCACGAAAGGGTGCCAGACGTTCTTCATTGGAAGCCCAAATGGGAGGTGAGATGGAAAAATGAGCCCATTGTTCCCTAGAGTGGTGTCCTGGAAAGATGAAGATGGACCAAAAGTCATGGATACAGGTTCATCCCGGGGTTGATTGAACCATTCTAGAGCCCCAGGTTCTCCTTCCATCGAACGGTGGAAGCATGTGTCTCGTGAAGTAGACGGTTCCATGGTTGCAAAACTTGGAGGGTCAGTGACTGGTGGACTCAAAGGAAGCAAAAGCTTCACTCCCAACTCCATGGTGGAGATTTCTACTTCAGGTGATATGACAACAGTTGGTGGATCCATGCTTTCCCTCAAAAGTACCTCCAGGTTAAGGGGATATTCGGGTGGCAAGTTTAAAATTCTACGGGACCTTCTCAAAGGTTGTTCATCCAGAATGACCGAACCAGAATTTATCCAAAGTATGTTCTATACAAAAGAAAAGAAATCTAGAAAAATCTACACAAACTAAGGCCGCAAGCAAACTTAGGTCGAGTTAGTGTTGTTCTTGATGTATTTCTCTACCAAGACGACCAAATGGTTAGCTCGGTTGGTTTCAGGAATCCTAGGAGTGTCTCCCGATATACAAAAGGTATGTGGGAGCTCAAATCCGTAGTGGTGCTGGCTAATGCACCATTGTATGACAAGATCCTTCCGTTATACTACTGAGTACGTGAAGTGCCTTTCGATATACCCTAAGGTACGTGAAAGAGACTTCGATATACCAGTTGGTACGTGGAATAACTACAGTTCCCCCAGGATGTAGTGCAGGAAAATAAGGATAGCTACCACGTTTTACAACACCGGAACACGTCACTAACTTAACACACAAGTTACTAGTAAATTTTAACCTAGTTCTACCGGTAAATTTTATTTGGACGGTTAGGTGAATGCATGAGGTGAAGACATAAATTTAAACATAATGCAATCCTAACTGCATGAAAAATCACTTTTTCTTTTGATGAAATCTATGTAAGGGAAGGAGAAATTCTTTTTCTAATGACCTCAATAAGAAAAAATTCCCAAAAGTTCAAAATATACCAAAGATGATGAAAGCTCTCTTTTCCGTTTTTTTAACAAAACACAAAAATCAACAACACATCAAATCGAAACATTTTCTTTTTGTCTTTCCCAACTAGAATAAAAATAAGTAATGATGAAAAGGAGAACTTCTACCTAACATGCACTAACTCTTAATTTTCGCAATAATGAACCAAAAAGCATAAAAGATCAAAAGTGCATAGAATGCTTCAAACTTGGAATTACTTTGCAAAAGCTTGAATTCACTTGATTTTTTAAAAAAGATGGATAACTCATAGTTAAGAAAAAAAATACAATTAATTGATTTCCTTTTCAATCTTCTGAAAGATTGATAAATAATGAATTCCAATGCATGAAACAACCCTACCAAAATTTCCAAATGATTTCGAAAACAGAGGAATGAGACACTTTCTATTTTTCCAATGTGTATATCACTAGCATAGATACATCTTAAACGTGTATCTATCAAGCACCGAGAGGGATACAATTTCTTGAGGTGTACTTCTTTTTTTTAAATTTAAACTCAAGAAATTTGATCTCTCTTGATTGATAGATCCGGGTTTAAATTTTAAGTTTTTATTTTATAACCGAACATCTATTTTTTAATTACTTTTCACAATATTTTATTTTATGAACCAACATGGATTTTTTAAAATACTTTCCATAATTTTTTATTTTATGAGCCGACATGAATTTTTTTAATTATTTTGTTAGTAACAAACATTACATCACAAACGTTACAACATCTCCCCCATACTTACTTTACTTTACTTTAATTCTTTTTAATTTACTTTACTTCTTTTTAATTTACTTTACTTCTTTTTACTTGAATGTTACAAACATTACTAATGTTATATCACGTTACACGATCTCTCCCATAATATTCACTATCACTATTACTTTACTTCTTTTTACTTTAATTTTACAAACGTTACTAATGTTACATCACATTATAAGATCTCTCCCATAATATTCACTATCACTATTATTTTTGGCCGACATGTGTTACTAACATTATAACGTTACATCACGTTACAAGATCTCCCCCATACTGGGCTATAGCTCGCCTCTCGACACAAAAACAAGATCTGAAAATAAGTATGCTTTTCAGATGTAAATATTAGAAAACAAGAGACTAATCGTAGCACCCTAGTATCTCAGAAATTCTCAAAGAAAAATAACAAGCACTCGAATGAACCCAAAGACACTTAAGTCACTCAAAATCAATCAAATTCAAGCAAACCTAAATGGCTAAGTGCAAGAAAGGTTTGGAAATCAGATCTAGCATGCTGAATAGATTTGGCAAGTTGAATAAGGGAATGAAAGATCGAGCGGATGACCATGGGGGATTGAAATTTCCCGCCACCACCGAATATCTCACTTGACAAAATGGAACCCAAAAATCAACACAAGCAAACCAAACACAAACAAAGATGAATAAACAAACCTTTGACTAGAAGGTTCAGTACAGAGAAGTCTGTGGATCAATCCAAAATAAAAATTTGGAGAGAGTAAAGACTAAGCACCAAGCTTGAAAGACCGACACAATCTGTGGTTAGGATCAGAGCACCTGGTGCAGATAGTATACATAGGTAAAGCGTCGGCAATGCAGGATGTCAAATAGGAAAAAGCACTGAAGGCACAGGATTCTCAAAGGAAAACAACAATTGAGATGGAAGGGCGCACTGGATAGACTACCCAGGTGTGTCGAGCGAATAACCCAATGCAAGAAATGAAAAATATTCAAACAATGAATAAGTAAATGGACTGATGATGATTCAAACAGACTCAGAGAAGGTCAATAGACTCTTCAAGAAGAAAATATGATGGTATAAAAATGCTAAGGAGGAAAAGCAATGGCTCATTAAGAAATCAATGAACAACACATTAAACTTGAAATCAAAACAAAGTAGTCCCCAGTATGGTCGCCATATTTGTTTTCGGACAATCTACTCGAGCGGACACGAGCATGATCTCCCTAGTCTAACTGGATCTAGAATAAATGGAAATAGAATATAAAACTACTTTCCTAGATCAATTAGAGATCAAGGTAGATAGATGTCTTACCTTCAGATTCACAAATCCTTCTCCTCTTTGTTGCTCCAAGCTTTGTGGTCGTTAGATCTGTAGCTGCAAAACCTGTCAAAGCACATAGAGACAAACGAGCAGTAAAAGTACATCTAAACACTAACTGATCTAAGAAAACAGTTAAGGAAGTGATCTATAAACATCATTAATACAAAGACATTTATGGAAAGAGATTATATTATTGTAAATGAATGAGAAATACATAGAAGAGTAACGATTACAACCCAAGCATTAACGCTGAAATCTTCATCCAACAAGCCAAGCCAATGCCTCCAAAGGAAATGTATGCTCCCAAGAGATGGATAGGGATCCCCTAGGTTAATTCCACCAGCATATAAGTGCTAGATATAATTTCCTCCCTTTGGAATGGAGAGGAGCTTCATATTAATAAGACCAAGTGGATAAAGTAGGTTGAGGATCATGGGGAGAGGACTAAGGGATCCTCCCTTGAGGTTAGGGAACCATAGGACAGCTCACCTAGAAGTTATGGATATAGATCCACCTCATCCAACTTCTATAATTCACTCGAAAGCTACCTTTATCCAATTTAATCAACACTGACGCATGATGTATGAGGGAAAATCGCACCTGAGAGGGAAAGCGCAGGCTGCACAAAGGAAACCTGAGCCACTAGGGCAGTCTTCCAGATGGAAATCTGTGCCTGACCTAGTTGGGCACTCCTTGCTAGAAGGCAATCTGCGCCGACCCAACTAGAACTTATGGAAAAAGGTCAACAACTTGCTCTAATTGACTTTTTGACTAGGGAGACATTAGGGGTCAAGGCACTGAGTTGATATAGGTCTCATGATGACGAAATTTAGGTGTAAAAAATATTGTCTTCTTAAAAAATGGGCACCAATCCTACCACTTAAGTCCGGACGTATAGTTTAAATATATATTTTCCTAATCTATTAAACAAACAAACTGCTAGTTCTTCCTTTAGTGGTTGTGCTATGGCTGAGTGACATGCACCATGAAAAACAATGTGTTTAGTGGAAGTCTGTTGAGCCTCGCTCAGTCTTCGAGGACTAGACCTCAGTTGGATGTAGCTTTAAAGTTCATTGAACACTGGTATCGGAACCCAACAACTGCAGTTCTTCCTTATTCTCTGCTTGATCTGCGCATTGGGTATACAAAATTGCTGCAAAACTAGAACTTCTTTGGATCAACTCAAGCTTCACCAACGAACTGAAAGTGGACCATTGTGATCATCCGTCGTTTGAACAAAACTAGCTTGATGTCTTTTAGATGTCAAAAATGTATCAGTCTAAGCCTATGTAAAAAAGGTGTCGCTGGAAACCAACCACATTAGTTTCATATATGCATTTTACTTAGATAAAAGGAAGACTACAACATATAAATAGATAAATTGAAATATTTTATCACTCTAACTAGGATGTACACATTATTCACCAACTTGTCACCATAGTGTTTCCATTTTTGGTCCTAAATGATTGATAGAAAAGGAATTAGATGCCTTTTCTTACCTAATGTTGGGAGCCATCAAAATGAGCTCAATTTGTTTTGAAAATAAGAGGATCTCTCTAATCAATATTACCACACAAATCATTGGCGAGTTTATGGATCATCCACAGAATGATCCCCTTCCAAGGATTAGAAGGATGAGATTTCCTAGCATTTCACAAGATCGAATGGTGGGTATGTTTGATGGGGAAAACAAGAGGGGTTTATGTGGCACTGGAATGGTAATTATTCTTGACAGGAAACATTACTACCTTTTCTGGATGTCAGCAAGGGTAAGGAAAAACTTGAGAGCAAAACTCCTTATTATCTAGGGACTTTTATACTTTGCATGTAGAAAGAACATCCTTACCTTGTATATCCTGGGTGACTCACATGTGATTATAGACTTAGATTCAAACTGATCCGAACTATAGACAATTGCATTGGAATCCTGTAAGGATCGGATTAAATAATTACACACATCCTTCTATTCTTTGCAGTTCCATCATATACATAGACAAGTAAATTTTGGAGTGGATTGTTTGTCTAAATGTGTAGTGGGAAATGAGAAGGGCTAATTTTTCTATAAAGAATATATTGAGAACAAGAGTATAGAAGTGGGTAATTACCAGGCTTATGGAGTGGCATAAAGTCATTGCATTGACTTGGAGATGTTATTTTTTGAATAGTTTCTTGTGTACACTATTTTTTGCTCAAGTTTTTTGCATTACTTGGTCCATTGTTCAGATTTACATCAATCTAAAGTTGTAGATATATGCATGTTCCATAATGGCGATCTTATAAAAGTTAAAAAAACATCTAGAACAGTCTACTTCTTATCATATTGGTGACATCACTCATCTGGGATCTTAAGGCTACTAGTATATACTGAGAAACTAATCATAGACAATTAGAGAGATATTTACTCTTTGACTGTTTTTGTAAAGATGTCTTAGATTCATACTATTGAATATAAAGTTGCTAGTTTTTTTCTTGTTGAAAAAATAGATAACAAATTTGCCATGCAACCAGGGGCTTATCCCTTGGACCCACCATTTCTCCAAATGAAATATGTGATTACTTTAAATAAAAGTTGCAAAATACAAATAATAAGGAACACATGCAGTATAGTGGTAAGGCATTGGCATGCTGTCCATGAGTTCCTGGGTTCAATTCTATTGGATCACCCCACCTTTTGGTAGATAAAACTAAAATGTGGCCAACTGGAATGCCATGTGGTAGCTTCCTGTTGGTCCACTTGTATACCAAATGTACAATCCAATGCCACATGGTGTAATATAATTGGTCGATATAACCGACCATTTCCAACTCAACCAGCCACATCACCCTACAATAACCATGTGTCCATATGGGAACTGCCACATCAACGTACATGCTACATGTCACCCTTCTAGCAATAACACGTGGCACCTATTTTTCACTTTTCCCCTATTTGGGCAAAACTTGAAAATGCAATATCTCGGGAATACGATGTCCATTTGAGACGAAACACACATCGCTGGAAATCTCTTGGCAAGCTCTATCTAATGGTGCACTTTCTTTTAGCATTTTAAGAATTAATTCTAGATCGATAAAAAAGATCCTCCTGGATCAATGTACAAGGGAGAAAATTTAGAGTGATAACAACAAGGGTTGACTCTCATCATATAACCTTGCCATTTAAATAATGCATGATTTAACTTATTATAACTCAAAGATTGAACTAGGTTATTACATTCACCCCCCCCTTAGAATACTCCATCCTTGGAGAACCTTTTCTTTCTAGCATTGAGACCATGTATCTTCAATACTATCCTCTCCATTGCAAACATGTCTTTGATGTCTATATTGAATAACAATATTCGAAAATTATTTTCACTACCTTGAGATGCTTATAATGCCTTAGCATTTACACATATACCTATAGACATATTCAATGGAAAACTACATGCCATACTCATTTCTATTAAACAATTATTCCATGCATAGGAATTTCAAATTGATAATTAAAGCACATATTTTCACAATACAAAGTTTAGTATGTAACTTCGTCCCAACACTTGGATGTCCGATCAACAATAGCTGCAAGGAGGGGGTGGTGAAGGAAGAGGACAAGTTGAATCCAAACGAGGAGGAGGACGAGGAGGTGCTATTTGGTGCTATAATTGTAATGAGTTGGTACATGTTGCAAGAGATTATAATCTTCTTAGGAGGCCACGTTGTACTTATTATCAAGTGAATAGACATGGTACTAAAGAATGTCTGGAGCTTATTGCAAAATGGGAAGACCAATTGAAACAACTAGCTAATTTGATCGAATCTTATGCTTGCAATGGCCATAACACTATTAGATTTTCCATTACCCAAGGAGGAGATAGAATGGGTGCATATATGAATAATAAGTATTGTCCCTACATCCAGAAAGTAGATCTAAAATCACCTAAATTTGATCCAACTCAGCAGAAGGATATTTTCAAGGAAGCTACAGAAATTTTCCAGTGTATTCCCACATTGATGGTGACACATGTTGCAGAAACATTCCAGGATGGTGGCATAGATGGTGTTCTTCTATTAGGAAATTGCAAAAGATATTTGGACCTAGGATCCTTAGGGAAGAAAAAAGAATCTTTCACCCTTAGGCTCAATATTGTTCTTGAAATTTTGGAGGATGAGGGTGAAATTTGTAAGTTATGAAAATCTCTTCATTCTCTTTTTGATGTTGTGGAAGAGGATGAAGAGATTTGTGCCCCTCTCCTAGAAAGGAGAGCCCATATTTTTCAGAGGAGAAGAAATAAAAGGACTGGCTGAGGGTTCAGTATTGAATTCTAGGTGGATGAGTACGATATCAAGAATGTGATGTAATATCTAGGATCCTATGTTAGCATCCTTCCAAAGAAATATTTGGAGGCTATGGGTAGTCCTCCCCTAGTCTAGTCTCCTATTCAGTTGCAGATGGTGAACTAGTAGTGTATATTACCCATAGGGCATTTGGAAAACATGGAGGTGGAATTAGTAGGGGTTAATACATTCAAATATTTTGAACTCATTGAGATTATGGGAAAAACTAACCCCTATCCTTCCTTGTTGGGAATAAAATGGGTGTATGACAGTTATGGTGTGATAGACTTGAAAAGGGAAATAATGGACTTCCAGGAAAATGGTATAAGGGTGATGAAACATTTGTATCCTTACCAACACCACAGGTATACTAAACCTGTTCATGAGAACACAGAGAGAGATATTTTGGACAATGTTTACAAATTAACCATGGGAAAAATGGACGATTGTGTAAATCCCATGAGAAATGGCTCAATCAATTGAAATAGCATCCACTACTTTCATAGTGATTATGAGGAGTTTATGCATGACTGGAAGAATAGGTGACATGATCTCCCCTCTCAACATTGAGAAATAGTAAATTCACTCTGACGGTTTGGCATAGAAGCAGGACCCTCTAGTGTATAACGGTGTTACTAGTTTGGACGATTTCCTTGATTTTCTGAACACTAGTATTGTGGAAGAACGTAAGGTATTTTTTTTGGATATGGAACTAATAATTACTCAAACTAGGTGGTGGGATACACATTGGAATGACATGCCTAATTGTCCTATGTTCAAAATTACTCCAACAATTCAGTTTTCTCCCTCTAGAAAAAAAAAGTGTACCCACCAAGTTGTAGAAATTTATACTGGTAATAGAGGCCCATTTGTCCAAATTGATTAGTGTGAACAACAGTGGAAGTTGATAGATCACATCCGAAATTTTTTGTTTCAACAGTTTATTCATGGATTGGGGCCCATTCCAAAAGCATGGTACCTACATGAATAAACAGGAAGAAAAACCAAGCGTTGGACGACTTTACAAGCATAATTTTGCGAGGATTTTTCATTTGTTGGGAAGATAGAATCAATTGCAGACACTTTGAATTTAATCAGGGAGATTATTTTCACAAATAATTTGTGGAATGTGGGAAATTTTTATGTCTTCCTATTCCATCAACATCTTCTCTTTTTATAGATCCCTGTCAACAGGATGGAATCACCATCATATTGTGGAAAAAATGGAAAAGAGGAAGCCAATTCAGATGGTTTAGAGTTCCTACAACATTTAAAATTAAAGGAGTTAAAAGGATCTCGAATGGTATGGGATAAGAAACCAAAGGAAACTAGAAATTCTTAAACTCAACCCCTGAAGTTGTGGAACACCAATATTTGGATGGAATAAAAACTGAAGATATCAGCCATACGGGACTACTGGGATGATCAAATGGTGTTAGAGACCATCTCTCTTCTATAGGATAATGCATACCTATCTATGTAGAACTTTATAGAGTTAAAGGGAACTCAAAGTCATCTAGGTGAAATGAGAATATTACCAAATACTGATGCAAAATATATGAAGCACTGAACTTATCGGCTAAATCCCCATTCAAGGAAATATTGAAGAAGGATATCAACTAGATGTTGGAGGTCAATTTGATCTTCCCCGTGGACAAGTCTAAATGGATTACTCTGATCATGATCCAAAATAAGAAAGAAAATAATGACATCAGAGTCTATGTTAACTAATGTATCTTGAACTCAACTTGTGTTCATGACCCATTCCAGAAACCCTTCAGTGATGAAGCTATAGACCAAGTGGCAGGGAATGAGGATTACGCCTTTACGGATGGGTTTCCAGGGTATCACTAGGTACGAAATGCAAAAAAAGACAAGAAAAATACAACCTTCACTACATAATGGGGCTCTTTCACTTATAATGTGATGCCTTTTGGGTTGAAGAAAGCACTTGTTATCTTCTCGCGAACTGTGATAGTAGATTTTAAGGAATTATCATAATTTATTAGAAGTATATTTGGATGAATGGATAGTGCAAATCTTGCTAAAGAACCATATTGCATTATTGCGATTGATGTTGGAGAGTTATTGTCATTTTCAAATCTCTATGAACCTGAATAAATGTATTTTTCATATTCCTTTTGGAAACTCGTTGGGACATATTGTCTGTCGCTACTAAATTTTGATGGATTCTACAAAGATTTCTATCGTAGTGAACCTTCTACCTCCCACTTGTGTTAGACAGTTTCCCTCTAGTATGGAACACATAGGGTATTACAAATGTTTCATTCGTAACTATGATACCATCACGACCCCCTTAAAGAAAATTATTAAGAAGACATAAGCATTCAAATGGATCAAGGATTGTGACATGGATTTTACTATCCATAAGGAGAAATGGTTAGCGCCTCAATCCTTGTGTTTCCTTATTTGGTTCCATGTGCATGTTGAATCATTTGGTATTACTCTTAGAGTTATCTTGGCATAACCTGGTGAAGGTGAGTTGGATCATCCTATCTACTTTGCAAGTTGAAAACTCTCTCAGGCTGAGTGCAGATCATGAAGCTTTGACTACTATTTTTGTGTTATAGAAGTTCCAAAATTACTTGGTGGGTTGGCTTTTAAATTATTTACTAATAATTCTTCCCTTAAGTATTTGGTAAATAAACTTGTCCTAGAATATTGTAGATGGTTTCTTCTATTTTGGGAGTTCTCTTTCAAATTCATAGTGAATCCAAGGAAGAACAATAATAGTCCAGATCACCTTTCCTAGTTGGATATAGGGGAATATGATGGTCTGCTTGACGATCAACTACTAGATGCAGCGCTATTCCATGTTGAATCCATTCCATATCATTTAGAGGATATTGCTATGTTTTTTACTACAGGACTTGCACCAAAGAATTACACCGCTACACAAAAATGGCACCTAGTTTTCAGAGATGCAGACTACTAGTTGTTTGTGGGATAGTTATATAAGTTCAATACTGATGGAATTTTGCGTTAATATGTGTTGGATCATGAGTGCTAGGAAAACATGTCGGAATGTCACATAGGAACTGTAGGAGGCCATGTTGGGGGGGAAGCCATTTCAAGAAATTTTTTAGAGCCTAGGTTATGGTGGCCAATGGCTTTCAAGGATGCTAAATCTTATTCCCATGCATGTGTGGTGTGTCAGTGGGTAGTGAAAACCTCTCAACGAGATGATCTCCCAATTCATCTAATCCATGCACTTCAGTCATTTCAAAAGTGGGTCATGGAATTCATTGGCCCCATTCATTAGGGGAATTTTGAGGTCTAAAATGGGCCTCCTAAGGGAAATAATAAAATAAGAGTTCTAAATTTTGAAGGTAAAAAATAAAAACTACTTTTTCTTATTCTATTTTTGACATATCTCCCAATCAGTTTATCCAAATTTCAAGTGTGGGAACTTGTTGGATGTGGAATTGAAATACACATCCAATGCATACCCACACCACATACTTTTGAGGAATCCACGGCATGCTAAATGAAAAATTCAATAAAAAAGTGTATCTTGATACATAAAATATGTTTTTTTATTGAATTTGTTATTTTCCACGCCGTGGGTGCCTTAAAAGCATGTGGTGTGGGTATGCATTGGATGCGGATTTGAATTCCACATCCAAAAAGTTCCCACACTTGAAATTTGGATAAACCGATATGAAGATTTGTTATAGAATAAGAAAAAGTAGTTTTTTTCTTTTTCCCTCCAATTGTTTTTACAAATTTTACCCCGTCATCATCATCTTGAATCCTATTGGGTCTTATAAAGTGAATTTTGATGGTATGGTTTTTGTTTTGAAAACCATGTTATACCTCAAAACTCCCATGATGAATCCTCTTGACAAGCACTCAAAGGCCCATTAAATTATTACCATGACATATAATCTAATGAACTAGGCAGAAGCAAAACTAGTCAAGGATTGTTCCATGGAAACACCAACTCAGTTCATCTACACTAACATTATCACTCGGTTTGGATGTCCTTAAAACCTCACTAGTGATCAATGAATGCAATTTTTGAGTAGCATAGTTGCAACATTGAAAAGAGAATTCAACATCACAATAGAAGTCCATACCATCCCTAGGCGAATGGTACAATTGAATATTTCGATAATATTCTAGAGGTGGGGTCAGCCAAGGTATGTTCCACAAATAGAGATGATTGGGATGAATGGGTTCTTGTAATTCTATGGGCCTATCAAACTACCACTAATAAATTTCATAAGAATACCCCTTTTCAGTTAGTTTATGGAAGAGAAGCAGTGGTCCCTGCTGATTTTGTGATTCCCAATATGTACATTGTACATGCAACACATATTACCAATGATGAATCAATTGAAGAAAGGATAGAATAATTGATGCAATTGGAAGAGTCTCACTTTTTTAATGAATTTCATGAAACTATTGCAAAATAAAGATAAATATCATAACAAGATCGCCATATCAAGAAGAACCATTTTTCAAAAGGAGATTGTGGTTTGTTAGATGATAGAAAATTTCTCAATAACCTATGAAAACATCATATGCATTGGTTGGGAACTTTCATTGTAGAAAAAGTATGAGTGTATGGTGTCGTCAGGCTTGCGCAACTTGATGGAGATATCAGACATGGTTGGGTAAATGGCACTCGCCTGAAGTCCTATCTTTCTACTCAATAATTTGGTAAATCAATGCTCCTATCACAAGGAATGAAGTAGCGAAGGAGTTAGGGTTATAATTTTTATTTTGGTTGATTTAGAAGTCATTTGAATATGCATTGATTGGTATGTAAATAATACCAACAAATTACACTAGTCGTATGTGTTTTGCATGTTTTTTTTAGAATTTTTTGAGTTAAATAGAATAAATCATTATGCTAGGGCACTACAAGATTTGAACCCAAAATCTGACAAAAAAATACGACAACATCCGATGAAAAGGACTATGTCGTCGGATTTCACCTTCAAAATTATGAAATTTGATGATTTTTTTTTTAAATTGAGAGAAGTACCCATCGGATATCCGACGGCTCTTGGATATCCGACGAGGCCCCTAACATAGTGAGCAATGTTGTCGGATATCTAACCTAGTATTAAGCCGGCGGGTGTCGGCTATCCGATGATATATTATGGTCCTAGCCGTTGGCTATCCGACGACAACCAATACTCGAGACTGTCGAATATCCGATAGCATATGATTCCCTCACATGTCGGATATCCAACATCTACTCTCCAACAGTAACTAAGTTCTGACATGATTGCTATAAATTTTAAAACCTATAAATTTTGAAACATTCTGACATGATTGCTATACAAGCGACAGTTTGCGGAAGTTTTTTTTTTCGGCGGACTGTCTTTCATTATTTCCATTGTTTTTGTGATTTCAGCGAGCGAAGTGTGGAGCTTTATTTTCTAAGATTGATAATCTTCATTCAATCTCTTTACGAGAAAATGTCAACTAGCAATATTCCTAATCCAGACGAACAAAATTGACAATTGCTTGCTAGATTACGGGAAGGAGTTGAAAGAAGGGGTGATCGGAAATGTTATTGTGCATGTAGTCAATGCAGGGGCTTTCAGAGGAGAAGAATTTTGATCACAATAGCCACAGAACATTGTAGGGAACATGGGCACACTGAGGGGGGACATGAATATCATCCATTTGTAAGTTTTGCATTATAATTGTTTTTATTTTGATTGATTTTGTAAATGTATGTATTATTTTAATATTTCTTATATTTATTTTTATCTATTGATCATGGTTTCAATAGATTGGGTACTAACATGGACAATAAATTTATTTTAATATTTAATATTTATTATAATAATTTTTTCTTGTGTGCATGTTGAATCTAGGGTATAGTAGAAATAACGATAATAGAAATAATAGAAATAATGGAAATAACGACTATATTGGCATGTTCTTTCTCTTCTATTTTCTCTATAGAAACCATAGCATCGTTTATCTTACCTTAGTGGATTGTATGGGAAATTTTGAGTTATATTTTAGTAGCTTTGCCAATATATTATTTTAGTGCATCGTTTTTATTTTGATTGATTTTGTAAATGTATGTATTATTTTAATATTTCTTATATTAATTTTTATCTATTAATCATGGTTTCAATAGATTGGGTACTAACATGGACAATAAATATTATTTTAATATTTAATATTTATTATAATAATTTTTTCTTGTGTGCATGTTGAATCTAGGGTATAGTAGAAATAACGATAATAGAAATAATAGAAATAACGACTATATTGGCATGTTGTTTCTCTTCTATTTTCTCTATAGAAACCATAGCATCGTTTATCTTACCTTAGTGGACCGTATGGGAAATTTTGAGTTATTTTTTAGTAGCTTTGCTCAGTAATTGGGTCAATTTTTATGTCTTTTGGATAGTTTGGATGCACCTATTTGACCAACAATACAATTGGTTGTTGTTCTTTCCATCCCTAAAGTAGCGACTAGACCCTTCTTGTTTCCCCTTTTTATCTAACTGTAGAGACCACTCATGAAAATAGTCATTTTAACCTGTTATTTTTAGTTTTTCTTGTATTTTTCTCTTCTTGTTTGTATTACACTCAAAGGTAATAATAAAGAGTAGTTGGTTGATTGTATGTTTTGTTTACCAAGAAAAATCAGAGCACCTCGCTTCTCTAAATGAAAAAATAAAACATGAACATTACAGTACTGATTGCATTGTTCATTATATAATATTCTCTATTAACCATACAAAATTTGTTTCATTTTAAATGCATCACAAAAATGTTTTCATTTTGCGTTTGAAATTTCATTTTTTCATTTTGATTTCTTATATTAACTTTTATCTATTGGTGGTTTCATGTAATTTTAAAGGAAAGACATCCTACGACATATCGTTCGGAGGAAGTGTTTCCATAACAAGTACTGGAGGAACATGGAGCTATGAATAATGGAGAACAAGTTAATGATCATATTGAAGAAGATGATCATACTGATAATAGAGTTGAAGATGATGTTACAAATACTTTGATCCATGATTCATTTAATGTTAGAATGGATGATGATGATGATGATGATGATCATTTTGATGATATTCATGATATACCTCTTGTTGAGAAGGCATACAAACCTCTTTATGAGGGTTCCAAGAGAAATCTTCTCTTTGCTATATTGTTGATAATGAAATTGAAGGTTATGTATGGTCTTTCAAACATATCAGTCACACGGATGTTAAGGTATGTAATATATTCCATCACATAATATATATGATCATCTAATAATTTTATTATTAATTCATAAGTCAAATTAATACGGATGAAATGTGTTTCATTAATATTATTTCTATATTATATTAGCTAGATTTTTATTTTAATTTGTTGTAGCATGATAGGTGAATATTTGTTACCACCATCAAATATTTTACCTTGCACTGTATATCGAGATTTATCTGCCATCATGAAAGAAATTGGAATGCAGTATGAATCAATTCATGCATGCCTCGATGACAGTGTTCTATATTATAATCAGCATGAATTTGCAATAGAATGTCCTGAATGTCATATTAGTAGATATCGGACAGATCAAGTAACAAAAAAGGTTCCTCGCAAGGTTCTGCGTTATATTCCCATTATTCCACGTTTGCAATGATTTTTCAGGTGCAAAAACATAGCGTAGTTTATGGATTACCATGCATGGAACAAAAGTCAAGATGACATTATTCGGATGCCTGCAGATGGGTTTGCATTTAGAGATATGGAGGAAAAATGGCCTCACTTTAAAGAAGAACCTTGTAATCTTAGAATTTCGTTGGCAGCAGATGGTGTCATTCCATTTGCAGAGATGAGATCCATTTACTCGATGTGGCCTATTTTTGTTATCAACAATAACATTCCTCCATGGTTGACAACAAAGAGGGAGCACATAATGTTGTCGATGACTGTTCCAGGTATATTGTGTCTACAGTTTTTTTTTAATGTAGTGGTATCTCATTTGTCGTTTTTTGTCGCATAATGTCATATATATATTTAATGTTTTTCTATTGTGCAATTTGGTTTATATATCTAAATGGTACGTCCCATAATTATATTTTTTATATGTTCAAATCAATCAGGTAAGTATCAAGTCAAAGATATGAATGTATATATCGTACCTCTTATTGATGAACTACTAAAGTTATGGAATGACATCACTATGTATGATGTATCTAGACCAATACGACAAAGGAAATTTCAATTCCATGCAATGCTTGTATGGACAATACATGATGCCCCAGGGTTAACCCATTTTTGCGGTATGTAATTATAAGTTCCACTTTATTTGCATTTAATTTTATATTGAACTAGTTAATATACTACGCACGCATGTTTTTCAAAATAATCCAGTCATTTTGTATATAATTATAATTGACATAGATATGAACCATCTCTTTATGTAGGTCTTCATACAAAGGGGAAATTTTCATGTCTAGTTTGTGGTCCTAAGATCAAATCTCATCGTTCAAAAAGATTAGGAAAGGAGGTGTTTGATGAGTATAGGCATTTCCTCTCTAAGAATCACAGGTATCGAACTACCGAAAAACATATGTTTAATGGAAAGCAAGAGAATACATTAAAACCACAGAGAATGACACCTCACCTATGGAAGTTGCAATATAATAGAAATTGTCAAGGTACATATGAATCATCGTATATGAAATGTTATATTGTATTTTTTTTATTATATGAAATGTTATATTGTATTTTTTTTATTGTGTGTTGTTTACTGTAATTGACATTGATTTATGTAATTTCTTTATAAACTACTATTCATGATTGTCGTTCATGTGATCATGAAGGCATTAGGGCTTCCACGAGGAATGAAAAGTTATCCTAGACAATTTAGTAGGTTTCCCTACTATGAGCACCTACAAATTGCTCATCTATTTGATACAATGCATATCGGAAAGAATGTGACTGAAACATTATGGCGAATATTGGATGGAAGGAGTGAGAAAGAAAAAAAGTAAAAATTTGCAAAGACATTCAAGATAGCAACCATGTAATGAAAGATGTCATTCAATTTCATAGAAATGAAGAGAAAATTAATATAATCTCACTTCCATGGATGTTAACGGACCAGCAAAGTAATGTTGTAAAAGAAGTCATGCAAAAAATTAAATTTCCCACCGGATTTTGTGCGAACATGAAGAATATCATAACAAAGAAAGGTGATTTTGCGGGGGTGAAAACGCACGATTGGCATGTCTTCATGAATGTAATTATTATGGTATGCATTTAATTTTTTTTTTCTTTTTCTATTCCAGTGAATATGGTTGGTATTTTTGTTTGTCTACTCTTTGTTGAAAAAATGAAATGATTTGTATATTGTTACAGTATCTTCTACCTCTCTCTATCCCGGACTACTTCGACAACAATTTCAAACAAATAATATATAATCTCAGGAAATACATGAGGTAAGTGGTGATTTTTTCCATGCGCTTAGTGTTTGTTTAATTCAACATAGAACTTATATTTTATTTTTGTTCTCTAATTCATGTTATGTAATATAATGTTTTTTCCTTTAAATATCTCTTGATTGGGTTGTCATGTCACTTGTAGATGGTTGTCATCTAAAGAATTCCATAAAGAAGACATAAAGTATTGGAGGAGAGAAATTCCTTGTCTCATGTGTGAAATGCAGAAGCATATACCTTCGGCATTTTTCAATGCATAGGAACACTACCTCATACACCAAGTTGAGGAGATTGAATTGTGTGGACCCGCGCACTCAAGGTCCATGTGGATGGTTGAGAGGCACTTGAAATTTATGAAGGGTTTGGTCAGAAAACGAGCATATGCTGAGGGTTTTATGATGGAGGGATATATGGTATACCAAAACATGTTGTATATTAGTGAATATATTCCTATATTAGCATCAAAGCTCAATTTACGTCGCATTTGTGATCCGGACTCCAATAAATATTTTGAAGGGGAGTACCTGAAGGGGAAAGGTAGATCAAGGAAGGTGAAAGGTAATATAACACATTTGACTATTGATTTTTATGTATATATATCATACATATTCTATTTTTATATTCAATATTTTGCATCAATTTAGAGTGTAATAATATACTTTCATGTTAAGTGACTATACATTTGTATTGAATTTTAATTTTATTGTCATCAAACAGTTGGTTGAGAGTGGGATGCAATTCATTTATACATCGCAAACAATCTTGACTAGATGAAGGTATGGATTGAACTATGTGAACAATCTGGTCATGGAATATCATGGGAAGGCATGAATTCATTGGTTAAAGCTGTACATCGCAATGGAGATACCAATCTAACACAAAGGGAAATCGATGTAGCAAGAGGTTTAAAAGATAAGCAGGTAAGCATATTAATCAACCACAATATTTATTTTTCTATAAAAAATATTGTCATTGTACATGCTGATTTTTTTCCCTGTATGGAATTATAAACATGCACTAGTTAATCATAAATATTGGATCATTATGTAATCTTTTCCTATATGCCTTGTTGTAGGTAAAACACCATAAGGCTATGTGGTGCAATGGCTGTAGATATCGCATCAAAAAGTTGGATGAAACGAAGAAACATCAGATTGTGGGATATCTACAGTCTTTGAGGTGACCAATGTTTCTTCTAGAAGTGACAGACATCCATAAATATCTGAAAATTGATACTATGGGTATCTGGAAGACATTCTTCAGTGTGACTTTAACTCCTTCAAGGTATTTTTGTTGGTTGTCAAATGGTACAGGTGTCGATTGAATCAACGTGATCCCGATAAAACAATTATTGAACATGATAATGGATTTACCATGGTAAATACAAGGTTGTTTGAGCTAGGAACAGAGCCCTATGTTCTTCCAACCCAATGTGAACAGGTATTTTACTCTGAGGTTCCAGGTAGAGCGGGTTGGTCATTTGCTGTGAGACATGATCCAAGGGGAAGGTCAGTAAAGTATAGAGTAGATGAAGGTAATGAAGACATTATCGAAGAAGAAGACATCATTGAAGATGATCATGATCAACATGAGTTATATGATCATGTTCTAGAAGAAGAAGTCGAATAATTTCTTGAATCATATGATGTATCAGACAATGTCCATGAAGATGATATCAACGATGACATGATGATCGTAACTGACATCGACGACGATGATGATATGGCCAATCCTTACAATGTTGAATCTGGATCATCGGATGATACAGATGATGACTCGGATGGAGAAGATGATGAAATCCATTGAAGTGTACAAGGTATGCAGTAATATATCTACTCTATATATTTTGATTTAATTTTTTGTTAGAAATATTGAATTTTTTTGCCGGTACATATAATAAATTAACTGTTTCTTAGTGAGTTTCCATTTTCCTGTATGTTATAATTAGAAACATTTCTTGTTATAGAGTATGGAAAAAAACACATTTAACTTTTTTGTACATAGATATTTTTGTCGGGTTATGGGGAATTGAGAGTGATGTGAGGGGGGGGAGGGGCCATAAGAGCTTCCACCTTCACGTGGTTGGCCCTGTTTAGTAGAGAATATTAAATTATTCTTGAAACAGAGATAAGCTTAGTAAGGAAATGCACAATTATCATGCTAACCCAAATGGAGTTGGATTCATCATCATCCTCATCTTCATATTCATCATCATCATCATCATCATCATCATCATCATCATCATCCTCATCCTCATCATCATCATCATCCTCATCATCATCATCATCATCATCATAATTATCATCATAATCATCATCATCATCATCATCGTCATCTTCATCATCGTCATTACCCTCTTCCTCATCAACATATTAATCATCATCATCTTCTTCATCATCATCACCATCATCATCATCACCATATTCATCATCATCATTGATCATCATCATCATCTTCATCATCATCATAATCATCATCATCATCACCATCACCATCACCATCATCTTCATCATTGTCATCATCGTCGTCGTCATCATCATCATCATCATCGGTGTCATCATTGTCGTCATCATCATCATCATCTTCATCATCATCATCATCGTCATTTTTGTCGTCATCACCATCACCATCATCATCATCCTCATCATCCTCATCCCCATCATCATCATCCTCATCATCATCGTCATCATCGTCATCACCATCATCATCATCCTCATCATCCTCATCCTCATCCTCATCGTCATCCTACATGCTTGCAAGGAGATTGCCACTTGTCGAGTCATTCATATGGTCATGGTACTAACATTCCCATCGATCAACCAAAAGTGAAGATAACTCTATATATGCATTATAACTAATCAATATTAACTTCATAGTAATTATAAGTAATTAATATTAACTTCATAGTAATTAATTATATTATTCAATGTAATTAAAAAAATGAACTAGTTTCCCCTTATCAAAACTAGAATAATACACCCAAATTAGCATTATGGAAACCATTAACATCATGCAATTTGGTTGTCTTTGGCTAGAAAGCATGAATAGAGAGTATCTACTTCTCTAAAGTCACCTAAGACTCAAACTTAGCCCCAACCACCATTATGTGTGCTAATGTGTGTACACAAACACTAATATGTTAATTGGTAGAACTTGAACCTTGGTAATCTTGGTGAGGCTATATTAACACAGTGAATTAAAAATTAAACAAACTCATTTTTTTTTAAATTTTTATCTTTCTTTTTCAAAAAAATTGGATTTTCTTAAAATTGATCAAAATACTTAAATGAAAATTTTTATAATCAATATTCCCATGTATCAAATGGAATTATATATTTTTTTTATAAAAATTCTAAACTAATTTGAAAAAAAATAATTTAACAATTTTTAACTTAATGGAAATCAATTTTACATAAATATAAATAATTAATTATAAACGTCCAAAGCCTTTATTTTTATTAATTAATTAATTATATAGACACTTAAATGGTTCCTAATACACTACTAAATATTATATGATGTTGTAACTTTAGAGTACTAGTATATAATCACATCCCTATAAGAGTATAAAAATTTATGGGATATAGATTTGTGTGTGTCAGGCTTGGAGGTCATTCGCAATTGCCTGATGCTATCTTGTGATGAAAGAAATTGAAATACCACCTTCTCTCTTATGATGAGAGAAATTGGGATTGCGAAACCATGTCTATTATTGATGAGCATCCAGTTCGTGTAGTCTGTACTGGCTAGTGGCCTTTGATCAATCAAATCTATAATCAATGTGGAAGAATCCTCAACACGACATGAACACTGATGATTTTAGTGCAACCTCATTCTTCTATTATTTCTTTGATAGAACATTGATATCATTTTAATGCCTCCACATTCTTCAATTCTTTATTTGACAGTACTGCCCATTTTCTCTGAATCATTTTAGAAAATGAAGAGATTCAAGCACTTTCTTCATTTAGGATCCATTTTGGCAGCGAGCACACAAAGAGGCTAAACCTCACTCAAATGCATGGTCATATACTTATCAACCAGAAACCCTAATTATTAACCCCTTTAAACATTGATGGATACAACCTTTAACACCTAAACCATAAAACATAACAATTATGAAACCTAATCTCCAATACTCCTAACCCTAAACCTTGACTCTTATCAATGTTATAACTCATAGCTACAATTATTACCCAAAACTCACAACTTTATCACCCTTAAAATCTATCCCTTGTTAAATGTATCGCCTTGATGTCTAATCCCTAACACCCATAACTAATTTAACCCTTAACACCTACAAGCCCTAACTTAACAACATCCCTCAATCCTTATAAATCTAATCCCTATAAAGCTAATAGACCACAATTAAGACCTAATGTTCCCTAATATCAACTTTTATTTTGACAAATTGTGATGTGCGATGTCTAATAGAGCAATGAAGTCAAAGGTAAATGGAGATGATCCTTTTCAACTTTACTATGAAGTAGCAGGGTGTGTGTTTGTTCCAATTACAAAGGACTAAATAACTATAAACAATGTATTGTAATAGAACATTTCCAATGCGATGGAATCCCTATGATTGATGGAATCCAATGAGGAGTAGACCCACATCATCTTTCTTTCAACTGAGGACTGTGAGGAGTAGAGCGCGAGGAGGAGGGATACAACTGAGTTTTTGATTGAGGACTGCGAGGAGCAGACCAGGAGGAGGAGAGATACGACATAGTTGGTATCGGAGAGCACACTGCAAGGAGCAGACCGTGAGGAGGAGGGATACGATAGAGATGGTCGTAGAGAGCACACTGCGAGGAGGAGGGATATGACAAATTTGGTCGCGGAGAGCACACTACGAGGAGAAAATACCCTAAGGGATTTCTAGAGAATATTGTGAGGAGACAGAGATAGACAAAAAAAAGGGGCACAATGTCTTCGATAAGCCATACCCTATTCCTCTATTTGGATTTTTTATTTTATTTTATTTTATTTTATTTTTTTCCGTAAAAACACAATTTGGTTTTCTTCAGTAAATTGGAAACTTAAAACATGATTTGGTTTTGGTTTTCTTCCCTAATGTCACGATTTGGCTATATAATCCCCGACCTTAGGGTCCTTTGTAACCCTGCCAAGTGCCGAGCGCATGGTGCAATGTGAAGATTAATGGCCATTCCCATGAAGGTAGTTGCAGGGTAAAGTTGAAACTTGTCAAGGAAAATATCCCCTACCCACTTAATAGCCATCTTCCAAACAAAAAATAACATTGACTTCATCAAAAAAAAGAATGTCCATCCAAATTTCATGGTTGGACAATGTTTTTGTAGCTCTGGAAATCAATCTCAATGAAATCCTTGTATTGCACAGTCTCTGTCTCTCCATTGCACACACGGAGTCTTCATAAAAGTGCATTGTTACTAGATAGTGATAAAAGTAATTTTCAGCATAATCCAATCTCAGCTACCATAATGTTGATAGCGTTCCAATATCGTTCTCATAAAAAATTGGGTAAAACATGGATTTAATCATTTTCTTGAATATTTTCCAATCGATTATTGATGGTTCACTTTCAAGACTTCTTTTGATAGAACCACTTTTCCTCCATTCCAAGGAAAGCCCCTCAAGATTTAATCCTATGTTGTTTTGCTTGAATCCTACCTCTGAAGGGTTTCCTTTGTTTTTATAAATAGAGCATCTAATTGCTTCCTGCCCACTAACCCTAGTTGATGGAGGAATATTGGATCTCTGTACCAAAATTAGCCAACAACATTAGATTTATTGTGGTAAACAATTGGAAACATATCTCTTATCAGAAATATTTCTTATAGTAAACCATTGGCTTTAATTACTTACCAGAAAAAACAAAGTAGCACATCGCTTAAGAACGCCTATATTCAATCGCACATCTGGCAAGCTTCTGTTGTGAAAAGCACAACATTCCAACAATAGCATGAAGCTCACACAACTTAGAAATATTGTAATTACCATATTATTTGTAAATGTTTTTTTTCTTAATAAAAAGCTTTGTGGAGAATCTCTGCCACCTTTAGTGAAATTTTTGGATGGATGGCAGATCAATAGGATAGTTTCTCTTTTGGGATGCAAAATAGAACTATAATAACCAACATGTTCCAGCTTCAAATAAAACACAATGGATCTTAAGTTGTACAAATACTATGGATCAATAGAGGCTTCCATTTATTTACATAATGCTCCTATAGGACACACATTTGATAAGTTTCTCATCAGTGAGACTTAAGATACTGATGGTTCTTTTCACCTGGATAAATGTCAAGTGGGTTAGACATATGATGTTACTAAATAGTTACTAAAAAGTCCGACTTTAAAGATCCCTTAAACATTGCCAACATAGTTTTTAGTTTTGTAATAACAACTCTTAATTTTACTTTCAAATCAACTTCCTTTGTCCTCTACCTGTAGCAAGTTCACAATCTATTACAATTCTTCTTGCTTCAACTATTCCTTAAGCATCTTTTTAGTAGCTTTGTTACACTTCCAACATCTTAAGATATTCTTGGTGCCTCTATCATCCCCTTTTGCATAACCTTTACAATCCATGGCTTTATCTCCAAAAGTATTAGATGAGAAAGAATAACCATACAAATTTTTTTCATACCTAGGAGTAAATGACCATCTTGATGATGTAGTCCTTCTAAAGTTGTAGTTTCCTTCGCTTTGATGGGATCTTCTAGGAACATTTGTTGCACTTCCTTTTATAGAAGCTTGGATTTGTCTTTTTAA
This sequence comes from Larix kaempferi, assembly GCA_027924585.1. Classification (NCBI taxonomy): domain Eukaryota; kingdom Viridiplantae; phylum Streptophyta; class Pinopsida; order Pinales; family Pinaceae; genus Larix; species Larix kaempferi. Next base: position 10,179,482 of record BSBM01000314.1, read on the forward strand.
TGTCCTTTTGTTTAACATAGCCTAAACTAGTCATGTCACTTGGTAATCTTTGTTTATTAAGCATGTCTTCTAAAGCCAAAGAGCTCTTCTCAAACTTCAAGTCTGTGACAACTGTCCTTTTCAACTCATTTTTTAGAGAGGCAATATCAAGCTCCCTTGCTTGACACGTCTCATTCTTTTCTTTTAGTTGTTCTTCCATTAATGTACTCCTTTTAGAGTATTCTTCTAATGGATTATTAAGCATAATAATATGATTGGATTGCTTTTGATTTCTTGCATCTGACCTTTCTAATTCACTTTTTAAAGAAACAATCTCGCCTTCTCTTGCTCGTCAACTTTCATTCTACTTCTTTAACTGACTAGTTAGCACTTCCTTAGTTCTTATTGCTTCTTCCACTTGGAGTCTTAAATCAACAATAGTTTTTATGGCCTTTTCATGTTCTTCATGTTTATCTTTCTTAAATTATTCTAGTATTTTTGCTCCAATGCATTCTTCCCTTTGGATTTCTTCAATTCCTCTAGAGAATGCATGCATAAGCAAAATCTAGGTTATGTTTTCCATCAAGGCGGCTTGAAGATGAGGATTGCCAAAAAGTGGCCCCAGGGTGCAAAGTAACAAAACATTTGACGGATTGGCAATGTATATATATAAAAGGAATATAATTATACATGCCTAAAATTGTGGTTGGTGCCATTGCGGTCGAAGTTAAATCAATTTGTTGTTAAATTTTCAGAATTTACTTCAATCTGATCTAGGATCTTAACTGAGAGAACAACATGTACAACATATCTACAGCATATCAATCATGGAGACAATAATGCAAGCACACAAGAGACACAAAGATTTACTTGGGGAAAACCATAAAGGTGAAAAACCCCAATAACTTCCTCAGAGATAGATAGAGCAATGATACAACCATGAGAGATAGACATAACCTAGCAGTAGATCCTCCTCCTCCATAAGTGCGCCACTCCTCCTTGAGTGCATGAGTGAGAAGTGAGTGAGCAAATAGAGTGCCTCCCGCACTCTATTTATACTTGACTTGACTTTCCTTTTTACCTAACTCATGTAGGCTCGAACTTAACCACATAACATAATGCTGACTGGGCCGACCCCCAATAGGGTGGTCTAATAACCCTTCGACCCACATGGCCGACCCCCAATAGGGTGGTCTAATAACCCTTTGACCCACATGACTTATACAGGGCCGACCCCAAACAAGGTGGTCTAATAACCCATCAAGTATAAGTTACGACACTTACAATATAGATAACGACACTTCCGTATAGAGGAATAATAACATCTCTATAGGAATACAATATACATATATGTGAAATACATTCCGAAGTTATATATACATCAACACTCCTTCTTAACTAGGAAGGTATTTCTTAGCACAGTTCTTCTAGCACAAGTCATCTTCTCTAGATCATCGTCATTGGATAATCGTCATCGAGTCATCATCATCGTCACTGCTGCTGCTATCTCAATCAATCTCTGAATCTACTCATCATAGGAAGTTCTACAAAGACAGTCCTTTTTCATACTGGATGTAGGCCCACCACCTGTAGGTCTTCGTCATCATTGGCCATATTGTGGAATCCTCAGGACTTATTACGTGCGTCACAAAACCTCGAAAGAGCATCCGAGGTTGTTACGAGCACACAACTCTACCTATAGGATCTCCCAGGGTGCTATTACATGTGACCCGACCACAAAACCTTGAAAGAGCATCCCAGGATGTTACGGGTACACAACTCCGACCTGTAGGATATCCTAGGGCGCTATTATATGTGGTCATGGCAAAACCTTGGAAGAGCATCCTAGGACTGATTACGGGCACACAGCCCAACCTATCGGATCTCCCAGGGCGCTATTACATGCCACAGGACAAAACCTCGCAAGAGCATCTGCCAGATATCCTAGGGCGCTATTACATGCCATAGGCAAAACCTCGAAAGACTATCTGCAAATATCCCAGGGCACCGAATTACATGTCCTCCCAGAGCAAAACCTCGAAAGAGCATTTTCCAGATGTCCCAGGGCACCGATATTACATGCCATAGGCAAAAACTCGAAAGACCATCTGCAAATCTCCCAGGGCACCGGATTACATGCTCATCTGCACAACCTGATCCATGGCCATAGAGTATCATCCTGATACTCACCATACATCATCCTGATGCATCCATGATCATCCTGATCATCATCACTACAACGTCCTACTGCATGTCATCTGGAGCAACATCCTGAAGCTCATCATCCATGATCATCCTGATCATCACTGCAACATCCTGCTGCATGTCATCATACATGATCCACCTGATCATCAATGCATCTACCTGATGCATACCAAGTATCTACCTGATACATATCGTCATACATGATCCACCTAATCATCAATGCATCTACCTGATGCATACCGAGTATCTACCTGATACATATCATCATACATGATCCTCCTGATCATACAATGTATCCACCTGATACATATCGTCATACATGATCCACCTGATCATCAATGCATCTACCTGATGCATACCAAGTATCTACCTGATACATATCATCATACATGATCCTCCTGATCATACAATGTATCCACCTGATACATATCATCATACATGATCAACCTGATCATCAATGCATCTACCTGATGCATACCAAGTATCTACCTGATACATATCATCATACATGATCCTCCTGATCATACAATGTATCCACCTGATACAAATACAAATACATGATACATATCACCATACATGATCCACCTGATCATATCCAGCAGAAACCAAAACATCATCTTGATGCTCATCATCCAGCGCTTACATCCACAACCATGTGAAGGATCCTCCTTCCAACATACTTGGAATGGCTTCAGCAAAAGTGTCCATCACTTCTTCCTCGAAGTGTCCTCGATCTGAAGAACGCCAAGCCTCTCTCTAAAGTACTTGAACTTCACCCTGGCTAGTGGCTTCATCATCACATCTTCAATCTGCTCGTCCATCGCAACATACAGGAGCTTCACAGCTCCTCTCTGCACCATATCCCTTATATAGTGATATTTGATCTCTATGTGTTTCGACCTGTCATGAAACACTGGGTTCTCGGACAGCTTCACACAACTCTGGTTATCACAGAAGATACCAGTAGCCTCCAACGGGAGATCAAATAGCTCAGACAGTAGCTTTCGTAGCCATACTACCTCACAACTAGCTGAACAGGCTGGAACATGCTCTGCCTCAGCTGTAATCAGTGCTACATAGGACTGTTTCCTGCTAAACCAAGAGATCACACCTAATCCCATACTGAAGTAGCACCCAGATGTGCTCTTCCTATCTGCAGTACTGCCAGCCCAATCTAAATCAACATAACCCTGTAGGTTAAACTTTTGATTCGCCTCATACTTGAGCCCATAATCCACTGTACCCTTCAGGTACCTCAGAACATGCTTTACAGCAATCAGGTGAACACTCCTTGGATCTGTCAGGAACTGGATCAATGTGTTCATAGCAAAGCAAATGTCTGGTCTCGTGTTCGTCAGGTACATCAAGGACCCAATCATCTGATGATACATAGAGACATCAACCGGCTCAGATGAAGCATCACATAGAAGCTTTAGATTCGATGCCATAGGTGTGGCCATGGCCTTGCAATCCATCATCCCGAACCTCTTCAGGATATCTACTGTGTACTTCCCTTGACCAAGGAAGATCCCACCTGCATTCTGCCACACCTCCATACCGAAAACAAATAGTCCATCATCCCCAAGTTCCTCAACTTGAACTCGGCAGCAAGCTTCCGCTACGTGTCGGCAATCAATCTATCCTCACCTGATACAAATAGGTCATCCACATAGTAGTATCACTGGATTTCCTTCCTCAACCTTGTAGAAAAGGTTGGAATCCGCTTTATTCTTGGTAAAGCCCAAACTGGATAGAAAGCTGTCTATCCTACCATACCAAGTTCTACACACATATATGACTACACCATGCTATCTTGAAATCCATCTGGTGCATCTTCTATTTCATCACTTTTGTATTTATCAATGCTGCCATCTGCAACATGCTTGATCTGATAGTTCCATTTGGAAGTCACAATAGACTTCCCTTCAGTTCTTGGGACCGCATCCCAAACATCGTTCTTCATGATCGACGGATCATGGCATTCCATTTCTTCATCCCAGATCCGGGGAACTTCAATATCTTCAATATCTTCAATAGATATCTTTGTTGCTGGAACAAATGTTGTAGTTCTTCTTTTGTAGGAGATGGCATATGAACTTTCCTACACAACAAGTTAAATTGCATGATTAGAAAACATCTCATACTTTTCAGAACAAATTCTTACACATAAAGAAATATGTCATACAGTCATGCAATTATATTTGCCAATGCTTCAATACAACATTTATCCATATCCCGTAACTTTCTAGATGCCTTCCAATCTCTACCAGAACATTGTTAAGAGTGTGCACAACTCCCAACATGTCAGCAAAGAGGTTTCATTCTATATAAGTAGCAATGGAATGTTGTACAGTGCCATAGGCCACTTACCCATGTATATTAGTAGTATACTGTTCATTAATGCAACTATTCTACTATGCATAATACATATCCTAAGTCTAGGAACATGAGCATATACATTATAGAACAATATTATTTAAGAAATGACAATTCAAATACTTATCTTTGTTTGTTCGTTGGGTGGACTCCCTCTGAGTCTTCACTTCCTTGCAGGAGCTACTGGAGTCCTAATCTGAAGTAGCTTCTTCTACACCTTTTGATGTGGAATGTAGAGAGATGGTCAACTCCCTCTGAATATCTACATCCTTGCATAAACCACTGGAGTGTACTCCCTCTTAATCTTTGCTTCCTGGATTACCTGTTCTTGAACTCATATTCATCCTTGGTCCCTATGCATGCTTATTAGTATCATGATTGTGTTAGCCTTGTGATCTCATATAAAATCATACATTCATTAGCATACTATTAAAACACAATAATCTCAAGCATGTATAGTCATGATCATTTCAAACAGAAATAATAAGCATTAGCATTCAAGGTTTATGTAGTATTCTTATGGTTAGTCAAATCATAAGAATCATAACATGTCTAAACCTATAATTACTCAAACCTATGACTCTTCGGGTTAGTTGAATCATCAAACAAGATAAGAGATATAATATGCATAAAACTTGTGATTATTCAAACCTATACCTTCATGATTCTTCTGGTTAGTCATATCATCAATGATGGCAAGAAACATAATATGCATACAACCATGATTATTCAAACCTATGACTCTTCAGGAATAATCATTATCAACAACAGTATAAGATCCTAACACAAGGTAGGATTCTATCTTGATATAGGAAAAACATACCTGGATTAGCATGCTAGCTAGTTATGTCTAACATACCCGTATAATGTCTTTTGGTTCTCTTCAGTGACTTGTGCTAGTAACCTGCATGTCTCATAAGTTAACAATTGTAGAAACAAGTTATACATACCTCGAAAGTAGATCTTCTATGTGATCCATGACAATGGATGAATCCTTGTCTTCATGTCACCATGATCATACGTTCTTTGAAGTAGAACATGATTTGTCTTTCTTGGTGTACCTTTTATGTTAGCAGACAACATAAACCTCATACAACACCATAATGCATTAGTATAATCATAAGTGTCAACACCCTAATCAATGAATATTTTCTATCGTGGATTCATAATTTTATTAAGGTGATATGACAAGTCTAAAATCAAGATTGTACTAACCGTAATAACATGAATACAAACATACCATAAACTTAATCATGAATAAATATCGAAACATACCTTGATGAGTCATACCTGTCGAGATCGCTTGTAATCTTCTTATGTAAGGCCTTAGCCTCATCTCCCTCTGAAACAGGAACTTCTTCACTCATGCAGATGATCAATCCATCTTCTTCTAGGATTAACCCAATCCACTTGATTTGCAAGAACTAGACCCGGAGCTGGATATGGGTTTGTCAGAGAAACCTCAAAAATTCAAACTTTGAATTAGAAACTTCTGAAAGGATAGAAATATGTGCCTTGATGAGCTGATCAAGCTGGTATATTCAGAATTTGAAAACTGTAAAGTTTCACTCCTCAATTTTGCCTTTGAAACTTCCGGATTCACTGGACGTGACCCTGAAATGGGGTTTGATGAAGCCCACTCTTCTTCCCAATCAAAATGTTTGATCCAAAGCTCTAAGCTTCTATTTTCCTGAGGAGCTTCCAGCCGTGGTCACAAATTTCAAAAATTCCCATTTTTACAGAAGCCCTAATTTTCCACTTTTTTTATCAAAGTCCCGAACTAGGGTCTAATCAAGCCTGGCCTTCTGCCCAACCAAAAATTCTGATCTTGGTCTCTAAATTTCTATTTTGATGCGTAGCATCCAGCCGTGGTCTCCGATTACAAAAATTCCAACTTTTTCCAAAGCCCTAAATTCCGGAAGCCATGAATGAAGGTACTAAAAAATAATTCTGTTTTGACAGAAATATGTACCTGATTGTTTCTGGCGTAACTCTGAACTTTGCGATCCACATGGTCTGAAAAAATTTTCTGAGATAGCCTGACCTATTATCTTTCCATCCTGATAGGTCTGACCTCAATTGTATTCTCTGAGAGAGAGTTATGTCAAATGTCGCAACGTGACCTGTTTTGGGATAAAACAGGAGAGCGAACTTGTACGGCTTGCCACGTGTCACTGTTTGAACTTCGGCCTCTAAAAAAATTTCTTGAGATATCTCGGCCTGTTATCTTTCCATCCTAATAGGTCGGACCTCAATTGGACTCTTTGAGAGAGAGTTATGCCAAGTGTTGCAATGTGACCTGTTTATGGGATAATATAGGAGAGCGCACTTGTACGGAGTGCCACGTGTCATTGGTTCAACTTTGGCCTCTGAAATTTTTTTTGAGATAGTACAGTCTATGTACTACATGTCACGTTTTACGAAATTTCATTTGGAGCTTCCTAACCCAAGTTATGACCTTTTTCCCAAGGTCACCTGATTTTGACTCAGATCTGGAAGAGGCAGAAACCCTATATTGTACAGATCATAAATCACAAAGTACAACGAAATAGAGGTTGTCCTTTGGACAAAAGGTACCTGGAGATTTAATATTCATCCTGTAACAATTTCAGATCCGAAAAATTCTCCAAAACGGATTTATAGCGAAAGTGCTACGATGACTGGTTTTTGCTATATCAAGCCCTATCATCGTAAGTGCAACAAGTGTCATACATGCCATATCATGCCTTCTTTCAGGATAGCTCTGATACCATGTTAAATTTTCAGAATTTACTTCAATCTGATCTAGGATCTTAACTGAGAGAACAACATGTACATCATATCTACAGCACTTCAATCATGGAGACAATAATGCAAGCACACAAGAGACACAAAGATTTACTTGGGGAAAACCATAAAGGTGAAAAACCCCAATAACTTCCTCAGAGATAGATAGAGCAATGATACAACCATGAGAGATAGACATAACCTAGCAGCAGATCCTCCTCCTCCATAAGTGCGCCACTCCTCCTTGAGTGCATGAGTGAGAACTGAGTGAGCAAATAGAGTGCCTCCCGCACTCTATTTATACTTGACTTGACTTTCCTTTTTACCTAACTCATGTAGGCTCGAACTTAACCACATAACATAATGCTGACTGGGCCGACCCCCAATAGGGTGGTCTAATAACCCTTCGACCCACATGGCCGACCCCCAATAGGGTGGTCTAATAACCCTTTGACCCACATGACTTATATAGGGCCAACCCCAAACAAGGTGGTCTAATAACCCATCAAGTATAAGTTACGACACTTACAATATAGATAACGACAATTCCGTATAGAGGAATAAGAACATCTCTATAGGAATACAATATACATATATGTGAAATACATTCCGAAGTTACATATACATCAACATTTGTAAGCTGCCTCGACGGAAAATGGAACTTTGATTTTGCTTACCCATTTTTGTTGTTTTGGTTTAGGAAATATTTTAGGCTATTATGGTTTAGGAAATATTTCAGGCTGAATTCCAATTTTTGCACTTCTTTAAGCATGCTCTAGCTGTTGTTTCTAAACATGTCAAGCTCCACTTATCAACTTGCATATTTTTTAGCCTAAATTTAACACCCCACACTTTCCAAACTTCATCTCTATATTGCATTAGCTTTTAACCAATCTTGGTACTCCTTCTCAAGTTGAATTGGAGTTATTTGCCTCCCTTCTCTTTCTATATACATATTGCAGAGTCACTGTTATTAGGTTTGCATCCTAGGTTCTTCAATACAAGAGTAGATGGATGCTTCATACCAATTGTTAGAGTCTGATCCTAGGACCTGTTTGGAGTGACCATCATATACCTTTGAGTCCATCCTCCAACTCCATGTACTCGTGGTGTGCCAAGGTCATTTAAAAAAAATATTGCTCAACTTCTGATTTTTTGATCATTTATCATCAAGTTTTTCTTATGTAAAGTTGACGGCTATCATAATCTTCTTTGTAAAACAAATTGTCATCACGACCAGGCTCCCCTTATTTGATATGCTAATTCAACTTCATCAAGGTTAGTGTTAATGCTGAGACTGTTCTCATTTTTATGTGTTTCTTTTAGGATTGTTTGAAACTTATTTTTCTTTTTCATTTATCCACAATTTTGATTATTTTTTCAATTTTCATTAAGTTTTGATCGCTTTCATTTTTCTTTAGTTTTTCAAATGGCTTATGCAACATGATATTTATCGCAAATTCACTATTATATCTATTTAGCTTTATTATAAAGTTTATAACCAAGATATAACCTTTATCCAAAGTATATTTGTCAATTGGTTATGTTAAAAGATTCTTGCAGCACAAAGTTCAAAACAGACCCCTAGTGCGCTACAGGAATCCAATATTATGAAAGATCATGATTATTCATGCTGAGTGGTGGTTCATTATGAGTTATGATGACTTGAGATGCTGAAACACATGTTGAAGAATGATGACAATTACATATTCTTTTACATTACATCATTGAGAGGGATTGGGGTCCGAAGTGCCACGAGTTCAGATTTGAGGATTGTGGAATACAAAAATGAAGACATCTGTAGCCGAACGCGGTTAGTAAGCATTGCCACTTCTGTTTTTCTAAGCCTTAATTAACAAGCTTGCAGTTATAAGATGGGAAAAAGTGGCGAGATTAACAAGGTTGAACCGATGGACACGAAGTGGGTTGTGCAATTTCCCAAATGTGCAGACTTGTTTAAAGGAGCTGGATGGTTTAATTTCTTTGAGAAAGTCACCGGGTTCAATGAAGAAGTTTCAATTTATTTTGCAAAGTGTAACTGAAGATATGGGAAAGAGTGGCAGAAATGCATAGTTTTCCTCTGTTTTTTCCTGTTTTTGTCTTTTAATTTGAGCACGGATTACAGGGTGGTGTAAAGGATTTTGAGAAAACCAAGAGAGGTTTTTGTTCTACATGGACTTATTTAAAAAAACCTCTCTCATTTTTCTAACAGATATCATAGTTTAGAATATTCGAATTCATCTTTGTGGCCTAGTTTTGAGGGTTTAAATGATTTAATAATTTACTATTTTACTCACAAACATTCAGCATGTCTTCCAATCAATTGGAGAGGAATTTTTGAAAACCAAGAGAGGTTTTTGTTCTACATGAACTCATTTAAAACAAACTCTCTCAGTTTTCTAACAGGTGTCGTGAATCAAGAGATATGGAGGCATCTTTAAGATCCAATTTTCCAGAAATTCGCCTAATTTCCCAAAGTCCGATTTGTTATTTTTAGTTAATTGTGTGTAAAGATTTAAGCTAGAGTGTAACTAATTGATGTAACTACTTCAAAATTCGACCTAGAAGGTAGTTATGGAACTGCTCTACTGTTGTAATGATAAAAAGCAAGATAAGCATTCAAGAAGGTGTTTGATTTTTTGGTTTCAACAAGCTATATACAGAGATGATATTAAAGCTTGCAAGACTCTCGTGTAAGTCTTGAAGACTGAGATTAATATATATGTTATAAGCCATTTTAGCTTGTTTGATCGAGTTTTTATTTCTGATCAGTTTGATCATACAACATATGATTTCATTTTCTGTTTTAATGTTTTAATCCAGTGAATGCTTATATGTTGTAGATAAAAACTCATTTGTATGATTATGAATGTGATGGTTTATATTTACCTTGTTTAAATTTATGATCTTAGCTCTTCCATGAATTACATGATTTAGTAACTTGTTTTAGTTTGATTTCCTTCTATTTTCTTGAAATTGAAACCTTCAAACCAACAAACTACAAAAACAAAACCCTATTTCATACTTGTATTGTTGAGATTGTGTTAGCTTGCTCATTTGTAGTCTAGGATCAATTTCTGGCACAAACATCTTTGGCACCGTTTTCGGGGATGGAAGTGAAGAAAATATTCCCTGGGCATTAACATCAGTATATCCAGTCTTTAATGGTGAACAAAGGTTGGCTACATGGTTTAGACTACAATTTTTCACCGGCGACTCCACGGAGGAAGCATCAATTGGCAACTCCACTGGTTCTAGATGTCAAACACCATGGAAGCCATTGTGGCTTGAAGGTTTGCACCTTTAAATTTTTCAGTTGTTCCAGGCTTTCCAAATGCAGTGCCTATCATGGATGAGTGGGGAGATTTCCTTTCACGTTTCAGAGAGAAAAAAGATGACAACCCAGCAACACATTTGTTGAAATTTCATGAAGTTATGTATCAGTTGGGAATTCATCATGAGGATGTACTCATGAAAATGTTCATGTATTCACTCGAGCAAGATGCACGCGAATGGTATTTTTCTCTTCCTGCTGCTAGCATTTCCTCACTGAAAGAATTCCATGCATGTTTTCGGAAACATTGTAAGTATGTTTTATCAGCTGAACTTCTTTTGAAAGATTGTTGCGAGCAGGCTAATTTCCATAATACAACTTCTTTATGTGATCCAACAAGTTATGATGATAAATGTAATCAAGGATTCCAAATGTGTCATGAAGAAGCTGTGATTTCAGAATTAGTTGAAGATAAAGAGGAAATAGTTTCAATTTCCATTGTCAAGGAAGAATATCATAATCATTATGGTAACCGAGCTGCTTTTTTAAGTCATGTTGAAAATGATTTTAGTGATGCGATCAACGAAGATGGTCTGGAATGTTCTCATAATGCTTTAAACAATTTTGAAGATCAATCTTTTGTTGAACAAACCATTGTGTTAAATCATGTTGGACATCATTTTTGTGATGAAGATCAGCCTTGTAATGAAGAAATTACTGTTGAAGCATTTGGTTCAAATGTTTCTAAAAACAATTCTGGTTATTTACATGATGATATGGTGTCACAAAAGGCTTTTCACGTTTTATTGAATGAAGAAAAACATGAACCTTCAGCATCATCTTTGGAAAATTTTCAGAATGCTTCACTTTATGATGAATGTGATGAAGACATTGAAGTTTTAGATTGGAAATTCCATGACCAGCAGCAACAGATTGTAGGTGAATTATATTCCAATCTTTCGATTGAACAAGAAAAAGTTCTAAATTGCTTTGACTCTCAAATCGATAGCAACCAAACTATAGATTCTTTGAATATAATATTATATATGTCTAAGAGCCATGGCCATGATAACTTTGATGCTCAAGAACATTATGAAAATGTGCCAATTTTTTATGGATATGAAGAGGATTTAGAAGAGCAAAAATTTATATCAACACTCATTGAATTTCCCACTAGTCCTCCTTTATTTGATAATTATGTGGTTAGTGAACAAGATAAGAAAGAAATACTACAGCTATTCTTTTAGTCTTCATTAGTCAAACAACACTCTTTAGAAATCAGTCAGCTTGGGTTCGTGGAAGATATAAAACAGGATAACCTCAACAGAGTCGAAGATTTTATATATTGTTCTCTTATTGCATTATCTCATGGAGTATTGAAAATTGAGGACACCCATTTGCAGTCCATTCTTTTTGAACAAGATGAAGGAAAAATTTTGCATGAGTTTCATGATCCCGTGGCTTCTTGGATGGAGTTGTATTTTTCAAAGGTTTCTAATGCTCCATCTTTTGGCATACTTCCTATTTCCAACTATAAATATCAACTGCCTACAGATTTTTTATTACATTTATAACATCTTTTGTGGGTTTTCTCAAATAATAGCATGCATGGAATTATGATTCTCAGTCAACTCGTTTCTTGGATTCATTGGAATGGGGATTACACTTGATCAAGCAGAGTTCAGTTGATCAGTGTAGGTAGTGTAAATAAATAAGTTCATCTTTTGAGCAATGATTTTAGTTTGCGGTGTGAGTTTTTTTTTAAGCAAGTATGGTTTAGAATGAGCAGTTTCAGTTTGTTTTTAACAGTCAAAAGAACAGGGTTACAAGTTTGGAACACATTGGGAAACGAGATACAAATGACTCCATCACCCAATGAAAGGAAATGGTCTACAAGTTCTTGAAACCTCACAAGGAGGATTTCATCCCACAGCATGAGCTAGATGTTAATGCTGAGATTGTTCTCATTTTTATGTGTTTCTTTTATGATTGTTTGAAACTTATTTTTCTTTTTCATTTATCCACAATTTTGATTATTTTTTCAATTTTCATTAAGTTTTGATTGCTTTTATTTTTCTTTAGTTTTTCAAATGGCTTATGCAACATGATATTTATCTCAAAGTCATTAATTATATCTATTTAGCTTTATTATAAAGTTTATAACCAAGATCTAACCTTTATCCAAAGTATATTTGTCAAATTTGTTATGTTAAAAGATTCTTGCAACGCAAAGTTCAAAACAAACCCCTAGTGTGCTACAGGAATCTAATATTATGAAAGATCGTGGTTATTCATGCTGAGTGGTGGTTCATTATGAGTTATGATGATTTGAGATGCTGAAACACATGTTGAAGAATGATGATAGTTACATATTCTTTTACATTCCATCATTGAGAGGGATTGGGGTCTAAAGTGACACAAGTTCATATTTGAGGATAGTGGAATACAAAACTAAAGACATCTGTAGTTGAACGCGGTTGATAAGCATTGTCACCTCTGTTTTTCTAAGCCTTAATTAACAAGCTTGCATTTATAAGATGGGAAAAAGTGGCGAGATTAACAGGGTTGAACCGATCGACACGAAGTGGGCTGCACAATTTCCGAAATGTGAAGACTTGTTTAAAGCAGCTGGATGGTTTAATTTCTTTGAGAAATTCCCCGGTTCAATGAAGAAGTTTCAATTTATTTTTCAAAGTGTAACTGAAGATATGGGCAAGAGTGGCAGAAATGCATAGTTTTCCTCTGTTTTTCCTGTTTTTGTCTTTTAATTTGAGCACGGATTACGAGGTAGTGGAAAGGATTTTGAGAAAACCAAGAGAGGTTTTTGTTCTACATGGACACATTTAAAAAAAAACCCTCTCAATTTTCTAACAACTATCATAGTTTGGAAGATTTGAATTCATCTTTGTGGCCCATTTTTCAGGGTTTAAAAGATTTAATAATTTACTGTTTTACTAACAAACTTTCAGCACAGCTTCCAATCAATTGGAGAGGAATTTTTTAAAACCAAGAGAAATTTTTGTTCTACATGGACTCATTTAAAAAAACCCCTCTCAGTTTTTTAACAGGTGTCGTGAATCAAGAGATATGGAGGCGTCTTTGAGACCCAATGTTCCAGAAATTCGCCTAATTTCCCAAAGTCCGATTTGTTATTTTTAGTTAATTGTCTTTAAAGATTTAAGTTAGAGTGTAACTAATTGATGTAACTACTTCAAAATTCAACCTAGAAGGTAGTTATGGAACTACTCTACTGTTTTAATCATAAAAAGGAAGACAAGCATTCAGGAAGGTGTTTGATTTTTTGGTTTCAAGAAGCTATATACATAGATGATATTAAAGCTTGCAAGACTCTCGTGTAAGTCTTGAAGACTAAGATTAATATATATGTTATAAGCCATTTTAGCTTGTTTGATCGAGTTTTTATTTTTGATCAGTTTGATCATACAACATATGATTTCATTTTCTATTTTAATGTTTTAATCTGGTGAATGCTTATGTGTTGTAGATAAAAACTCATTTGTATGGTTATGAATGTGATGGTTTATATTTAGCTTGTTTAAATTTATGATCTTAGCTCTTCCATGAATTACATGACGTAGTAACTTGTTTTAGTTTTATTTCCTTCTATTTTCTTGAAATTGAAACCTTCAAACCAACAAACTATAAAAACAAAACCCTATTTCATACTTGTATTGTTGAGATTGTGTTAGCTTCCTCCTTTGATATCAAGTATCGCCTTGCTATATTAAGCTAATCATCAGTTGCTTTGCAGAATCTATAATTGTTAATTGTGTAGGAATTGTCTGCATTATCTCTTAGTCCCTATTTAACCTATGAAAATTCATTATCTCCTTTAATTAGAAGTAGAAGAAAGTTATTGTTGGATTCATTTAATTTGAAAGAGTATTTATAGTTTGAAAGAACTCTCTCCTTACCTTAGCTAGCATTCATTGAAAGGAAAGGCTTATTTGATTCATATGCATTTGCATGGTTTGAGTCAGTCATCACACCACGAGTTGCACTTCCATCACCCGACTGAGTAATACAACCATTAAAATTTAACTTGCTAACTCAACACACTTTAACCTCGCTTGAGGATAAAAAGAATTTGGTAGTTAGGTAGGACACCGGGGATAGGCATCCAAATAATTTCCCCTTTTCATTTTAATCTGAGACATAGTTGTTGTCCTCTAGGGTACTAAAATCCTCTAGTACTTATTGACACGGTCATCGACCAGTGTGTGGAGGGGCCTCCCATTTTTTCGGGGGTTAAGCCGTGGGGATTGATTCCGGATGGACTTTGTGGAATGCTGCACTCCACTTAGTGCCTAAGGCATATCAATCCATTGTCTTCCTTGTACTCTACCGTGATGGTGATACAGGGGAGATAAGACAGAAGTGCCGAAAACCTTCTCCGACATGTCGTGAACGAGGTAGCTTAGTGACTTTTCTTCTAGGGGTCTTTTACCCACGATCCCTTTCAGTAGAGGGATATCCTTCCATTATTGGTCTCTAATTTCGTATTGTTCGACTTGGATTTCATCACCTTGTGAAGGATACGATTTGTCGAGGTCTCCAGCTCCTAGTTATGAAGTTTTCTTTCTATTTCACCTTTTTAGAGGGTCTTTTTCTTTTTAGTGTTGTTTGTTGGAATTCTGGCCACTTTTGTTTCAGTTCACTTACTGTGACACCGGTCCCAGTACAATTTTTTGAGCTTGCTTTTTTGGTCTGTGAGCCTTGTCTTTTCCTAGCTCCCCTTCTGCACGCTTCGTTGCTTTAGGGTTTTTGAGTTCTTACATGGTCAGTTACAAATTATTTGATGATGTGTTATGTCCTCTTATCCTAGGTATTCTAGATGGTTGAGTTAGATGGTCTTCTTAAGGAAATGGACACCCCTTGATGGAGCCACTAATGCTTGACCTTAGGAATAGTCTAGAGGACCATGATGTGATCACATCATTCGTGTGGACTTTTCCTTTTACTGTGATGATGGAATTTCAACTTATATGGAACACTGGTACATTTGAGAGAGAGATGATTGGTTGTACCCCATCTTGGTTGATTGAATTTTGGTCCTTTCATTTTGTTGATAATATTTTTGTGGTACCTTTCCTCTTACTTATTGGGTCTTTTACTCATCTTGGGTTATCTTTTGATTTGTACCACCTCTTATGTTTTTGGTGATCTTATGGGTACTATGGTAGTTTGTCCACATTTGAGGTACACCCCCTTTGTCCAAATTGTTATGAGTCTTTATACCCACTTTGTACCACCCTCCAGACCTTAGTGAGGAATATTTCTTGCTATCATACCTTCTAGAGGTCCTATTTGAGTTACAAGAGGTAGTTACAAGGAGATATTTCATATAAGAGGTAGTTACAAGGAGCTATTGCATATATTTGACATTATTTGACCTTCAATCTCTTTGGCATGTCAAATAACAGGTAGTTACAAGGAGCTATTGCAATATATATTTGACCTTATTTATACCTTTCCCACAATGGTTGATTAATTTTGGTCCTTACACCCTATTGTTAATTGGTCTTGTGGTACCTTGTCCTTTAATTTTGGTTCTTTCATTTTTTTGTGGTACCTTGCCTCTTACCTTTTGGGTCTTTTACTCATCTTGAGTTATCTTTTGATTAGTACAACCTTTTATGTTTTTGGTATTATGGGTATAAGTACTATGGTAGTTTGTCCCCATTTGAGGTAGTACACCCCCTTAGTCCCAACGGTTATGATTCTTTATACCCACTCTTTTCTTTTAGACTTGTACCTTACTGGTTGGTCTTGGTACCCTTTGGTTGGTCCTTGTACCTTACTGGAGGCCGTGAGTCTCTTTGGCCTCAACCTGTTGGCTGTCAGCTCTTCTTTATTGTGATTGTACTGAGCCTTTTGACTGGCATTGACTTTCCTTGATTGACCGTACCATAGCCCATTCATCTCTATGTCTGGTTTGTACTAACCCTATAATAGGGACACTTGGTTCGTACAGTTGACTGGCCTCTAAGAGGCACAGTCATTTCTGAAAGTAACTCTTCTAAGTATATTACAAGAAACATCTGTACCTAGGTAATCAAATATGTGTTGGTAAGACTTAAGTAATCAAATTGTTAACAAGAGAATATTTGACACAGAAGTATGCTATTAATTTGACTGAAGGCATTCCTGACTTTTTAACAAGAGAATATTTGACATAGAAGTATGTTGTTAATTTTTAACATGCGATCCTGAAACAAGTGAGCCTGGAGAAAGCGGGCCCAAAGCAAGCGAGCATAGAAGGTCGAAGCAGAATCCAGTGGGCCCATAACCCACAAGTAAACATGGAAATATCTGCTTGGACCGGAGGAAAACATCAGATCTATAATATTAATGATAATATGAGTTGGTTGGATTATATGCAAGATTGGAAACCTAGGTGGGAGTTGAGACATACTGAAGTATTATATGCTAACTTACAGGGATCTGATGCTTTTATTAAACTAGTGCTAGAACTCAGAAGAATTCCTATGGGATCCAGTATTGTACCAGAGATGATTTACAACAACTCCCTGAGAAAATCAGCTGATGCAAGCAATTGGTTAACACACCTCTACCATGATCTTAACTTAATCACAAAATAGGTCTCTGCACATCACCCGAGGCTACAACTACGCCATCAATACTACTATATTAACCAGATACGTTCTTTGAAAGCATGGCCACATCAAGATGATAGTCTCCGGTTTCGAAGTACTACCCACACTTACGAAAAATATAAAAAATTATGGTGGGATTTCTTGAGAAAATAAAATACAGATAGAACACATTATACCATGCTAAAATTTGGAAATAAAAGTACACATATCCATGAGGATCCTCCATTTTATGGCCCTGATTGGATGAGAGACTGGTGGCAGTCATTCGGCATCAACCTGACAGCATTAGAACTAGCTGTTATTTATAATCTAAAATGGGACGTTGGAGAATCTCTCAAACAAGTCAAAGATATTTTGCAAACAAAGATTACTAAGGATCAAATCCTTGAGTACTACATTCAAAAGAAAGAACAATGGTTTGTCAAAACCCACATAGAAGTTCACATGCATTAGAATAGATGCGTGGTCCTGAGGTCTGTTTATTCAAAGGCATGGGGTACTAAATCCAATGTCTTTCGAGAATTATATGGTCCCCCATACTCTGATGAGTTGTAAATATCTCAAAAGTATTTGGCTATGAGTGGGGCCTATCCATTCAGATTGTCATAGTAAAATTCCATTCGGCTAAGAGAGTGGGGATGTCCTCTCTAAGTTTTAGGTAGAGAACCATTTGAGGCCTTTGAGTTTTGTCTCATTCTGTATTTCAGTTTAGATTTTGAATAAGATTATACAAGTTTCGCAACATTATATAAAATATTGTTTTTGAAGGTTTGTGAACACTTATTAACCAACTCAAAGATCTTAGTTTTGAAAGTCATAAAAACTTTTAGAAGTTTTTCATAATGGTTAGTTATTTTTATTTTATATTATTATTCCTAAACATAAATATCTTACTAAATGTGAGTGTAATTCAATTACCGAGGTGATGAACCCAAACTGATGGGATGAGAGAGACTTTAGGGCCATGACGACAAAGATAGTTAGATGGTGTGATATGGGACTCAAGACCCAAAGCAACAATAAAAGATAGCTCATAATTGCATGAATTTATACTCCTAAGAAAGATAAAGTGATCCTCTTCCTCATCACTTGAATGCCTACATTTTGAGAAAGGGAATGCGGTACAAGTCACCTTTTAAAAGGCGCTACACGTCACCTTTTAAGAGGTGCTATGCCTTGCGGTCCTATCTAAAATTTTTTCACATGGTGAAGGTAGAACCAAACAGGTATTTGTCAGATCTGTCTTCCTCGAGTGAGGGGAGTTTAGGAAGGAAAGAGGAAAGTGAGACATCCAGTAGGTCTACAAGAGTTTTATCAACTAGATGTCAAAAGACCAGAAGAAAATTCCATAAACACATGGAATTTTTTCGCACTCAATGGGGGTCATGTTCCTATGATGATGAGACAATAAGCGACGTCGAGGTGCCCTTGAGGTATATACATTTAGTGAAACAATGGGTACCTAAAGATATTCCTCAACCGAACACAGATTTTTGTGTGGATGAGAGGATATATCGAATTGCACCATCATCATTACATGGTTTGGGGTTGTTTTGCATGAATGGAATAAAGGTTCGTTACGGCACATGTATAGAATTGATGGAGTATGTTGGACCCTGTTACAACTACAAAGATTGGATGCGCCTAGTCCAATATACATGAAGTATGCATAGATATGGATTGTCAGCAAACTATTTATAGTTGAAAGACAAAGATCAAAATAAAGGAGCAACATTGTACATTGAAGGAAGGCCAAAGGCCACAGGGAATATTGGAGGGTTTATAAACAGTACACAACTAGGGTCTACAATTAAGAAACCAAACTGCGAATTTGAGGGGCGTGAAGGAAACCATGATTTTGTATTTTCCATTAAATCAATATCTATAGGGGAAGAGTTGCTTATTAATTACAATTTGAATCGAGTAGATACAAACGCAGTTACTATGGGAGTGGTACATATAACAATTTACCCGACCTTTTATTAATGAATTTAACATCTTAAGGATTTTTCGTTAGTTTATTACGTTTAAATTTTCCATATTTACTTTGCAGGCTATTGATCAGGAAAATACCAGCCAGCAGATGGCCAGAGGAGTACATCTTCCTCGAGGGAGCAGGTATACATCTTTGTAATAGTAAAAATATAATAAGAAGAACGAGTTTTTTTTTCTTTGTTTTTTCATTATTAGTATATTGGTTTGGTTTATATAATGTTGTCTATTTTTTATGCAGAATGTTGATGGGGAAAGCCACCCAAATGTTCATCAGACGACAACAGCCTTGGGGCAATAGGTAAACATGTTTGTAATTGTACAATTTAAATATGTCACAATGTTTTCTCATTATATTAATGTTTCGATGAATATTTTGGTTTCGTTTAGGTAATTTTCTCTATGTTTTTGATGCAGGTCGGTTCTGTAAGAGTCACAGTAGATCATACCATACCTGCCTTGATGCAACAGGTATACATCTTTGTAATAGTAAAAATATAATATGAATAATAGTTTTTTTTTATTTGTTTTTTCATGAATAGTTTTGGATTCGTTTAGGTGACTTTCACTATGTTTTTTATTTAGGATTCTGTAAGGGGCAGCACCTAGATATTAGGAGATCAGGGCAAGTCACCTATGACCATTGATCCAATGAGTGGATCACGATCCTCAAGATTGCAGGTATAATTCATTGGAATTGTACGAATATAATATGTAGCATAATGTTTATTTTGTTATGTATTTTTCATGTGTATACTAGTTTTGTTATGATAATATTTTCTACTTCTTTTTTGTAGGGGCCCAATGATCGGGGAAAGTCCACAGCTGTGGATTAGACAACACCATCATCCAAGCATCAGGTAAACCTAGTTGCAATTTTAGGAATCTATCATGATAGATATGTTTTGTTAAAATAATTTTAGGAATCTATCATGATAGAACTCAATAGTGTTTTATATATTTTTGTTGCAACCTAGTGAATCACTGTATGAAACAACATCGCAAGAATATTCAATAGATCCTGAAGTGGCTGAGATGCTTAAAGATACCGACATAATTGGTGAAGCCAAAAACCCATTTAAGATGATAGACAAAATGTTGAATAAATATAGTTCGGAAATCGTTTCTCTGCTAATCAGGGTTCCATAGACAAGCCAGATTAGAGCAAGGATTGAATTGTTGGAACGAATATCTGAAACCTTGCGAGTAAGTTGAGGAACCTTGAATCATAAAATGATTCATTTATAACTTTATAATTTTCTCTTTTATATGATAGTATTGAACGTATAAAATGTGGTTTGATTTACAGAATTATCAGGGACCACACAATTGTGGTCAAGGCGGTGTTGGCCCAAGCGAGGCTCATGGAGAGACATTGCATCATGAGAAAATGACTCCACATGCATTGACTCGTTCGCCATTATTGTCGACTGAACAGTCGGAACATGTTCCGAAACACCACGGACCCCAGCTGTGAGCATACCAGCCACTAGTGACCGACGAACACCAGATCATCCAGAAGAAGGGGTCGACATTGAAACTCTTAGTAATATTGATATCGCCCCAGCTGCATTTCCAAGATATTCTAGTGTCACTAGCATGGGAACAATGGAGGCAATGTTTTTGGTGGACCAAGATCTCGTCCCAATAAAGATCGCGAAGATCCCAGGTAATTAATATACATTGATCAAGTTAAGGTTTATAATTTCATTGTAATATACCAATAAAACATTTTTTTTCAAATAATTATGATCATGGCATGATCGTTTTGCAGGAAATGATGTTTTCTATAAACAAATGAATGACTTGTCCCTAGAGATATTCGATCCCACCATCCGAACAAGGTGGGATAGACAATCGAAATATTTACAAGATGACCTCACTAATCGGTTAGTTGGCCTGTTCAGCGACAAGACCTTCAATAAATCCTAGGTCCTGAAAAAGGCTGGACAACATATGAAGGTTGTCCGAGACTAATATAGGCCCCACCTGAAAAAAACCATAGGTATGAGCGCCATCCAATGATTCCAGCGATGGAGTGGAAAGCTCTAGTGGACGATGGAAACGAGAGGGCTCAGAGAAAAGAAGGAAATATACCACCAGGCACAGGAAGGTATGCAATACTTTCGGCAATGTATTCTAAACCTTATTATTATTGATTTCTATATCTAATTTGGAACATCTAACGTATTTCAACACTTGCATAGGTTGTCAGACACTTCAAAGGCCACAAAGGCAAGACTGGAAAAAATAGGTCAGCACAAGATTGGGAATGGTGGTTATTCGAATTTGGCGGCACGAATTGTAAGTTTTGAAAAACCAATAGTGCATACAAATAATAAATTGCAAATTATTTTTCGTTTTATTGCACCGCAAAATGTTAATTAACGACGTTATGCAAATATGCAGGCCGACCGATTCAATTAAGTGGCCACTGAGGAATACATGAATATTGGCCTCTAGCATGGCTTTGGAGCTGTTATTGAACGCTGAAAAAGCTTATCTGGGCAAACACAGTCTTCTGGTACCAATCCATCCGATGCATAGGTATATAAAATCTATGTAGTTTAATAAAGATTTATTGCTTGTGAAATCTATTCGTTATAAATACTTGACATAAAATATTGACTCCATTTTGAGCAGGAAATCAATGATCCCCTTAATGTCAACACTAGTACAAAATGAGAGATAAATGACCAAAAAACCAACCAAAATCCGCATATAAATGACCATTTCTGAGTTGGTGACCACTGGTAGAAAATATGTGGCAATATTTAGCTTGGTCATTTATAGCTTATGTTGTGGTCATATATTTGGTCATAATTTAGTTATATATCTGGTCATTAATTGTCACAATTAATGACCACATTTTTTGTCACGTGATAAATGACCGCTAATTTGCTACCAGTGATATCCAACTCAAAAGTGGTCATTTATATGCATATTTTGGTCACTTATCTCTCATGTTGTACTGGTGGTCGTTTATATACAAATTTTGGTCATTTTTTTACTCATTTATCTATTTTTAGTGGTTTCAGAATATATATAGGGAACGGAGGAATCGAACCACCAACCTCTTGCCTATAAGGCAGGTGCTCTACCATTGAGCTAACACCCTTAAATAGAATTCCTTATGGATTTATATGAGAATAAAATTTCCAACTTAAGAAATTCCCACAGCCATGATGAAAAATGCCCACCAGCATAAGGAAGCATGGTTTAGTTGAACCATATAATGAAGAGTTGCATGTTGGGGCAGGTTTAGTTGAACCATATAATGAAGCATGGTGTTTTGTTGAATACTATGAAGCTAGTGGCACTATTCTTAGACTATTGTTGGTGCACCTGTACCCCAATAGTGAGCATCAAAGAACACTAATTTTCCGAAACATAGGGGAAGTCAAGATACTTTTGGATGCTGGAGCTAATGCTGATTTTTGTGTACGCATGAAGAATGGACATCAATTTTGCCCCTACACATGGAAAGTAGAATGGGTTGTTTTACTATTTTGAATCAAATGATAGTGCATTGATGTGATTTGAATGCAATGACTAAGAGAGGAGAAACTGCACTTATGTTGTCTGTAAAAGCTAATCACCAAGAATGCTTCAAGGAATTGTTATTTTTAGGAGCTAAATATGGAAAAAGTAAACATGGATGGGAAAAATGTAGTCAACATAGCAGAAGTAAACAATTATTTTTCTTCTATTCATCAAATTATTTTAGATGCAATAAAATAAGGGAAAACACTTTACTCCAGCAATCCCCAAGTGTTTTCTCCACTTCATTTTATGGCCAGATTTGGTGATTCTCTGGTCCTTCAGAAACTTTTACAACAGTCACGACTTAATTTGAATGAGTAGGATATGCATGGTTTTTCTGCTGCAATGATAGCTGCAAAAGAGGGTCATGTTGAGGCTTTCAAAGTGCTTATACTCCCTGGAGCTGATTTGAAGTAGAAGAATAAGAAGGGTGAAACATCATTTAGTTTAGCCCAAGCCCATGGAAAAAGAGAACTTTTTAAAAATGTTATGTTGGATGCCACTCTAGCGTATGGCTTAAAAGGAGAGGAATTCAAAGCTCTACATTACGCTTCATAGAAAGGGGATCTGGAGGCTATAGGGAAACTTCTGAAAAGAGGATATGTTGTCAATACCCTTGACAAGGATGGTTACACTCCATTAATGCTTCCTGCAAAACAATGTCAAGCAGACGCTGACTGTAGTCTTGTAAACAAGAAAGGCAAAACAACATTGTTGCTTTCCAGAAGAAATAGTTTATCAAAAATTGCAGCGGGTGCTATATTGGACCATCTTGCATAGAAGTTCATTTTTGCTGGTGATCAACTTTGCAAGAATACAAAATAGGGTAAAGGTGCTCCACATATTGGACCATATTTTAAAATTAGTACGAGCTCTACAAAATTCAAATACACATAAAAGCATACCTTGATTGATGCTTTTGACTTTTCTGTAGCAACATCAATGGGCAATTGACTCATTGTTATAGGTCAAATATGCACTTCTTCGTCCGTGATCACCTTGAGCTATCGATCACAGAAAAGGACAACTTGGATTGAAGAGAATGATGACCTTGGATGATACCTTGACCTGACTTACCCTTCTGCAAGCTAGCAAAACCCTGAAAAACCTCATGTTTTGACCTGTGCGATACTCTACTTCAACATACTAGCACTCATGCCCTACTCCACATGCGCAATAGTAGCGCACATGTCCTATTGTGCACTACTCCACTTTAGTGAACTAGCGCACACCGTCAAAAAAGTTGCAAGCGCTGGTTGTTAAACACTGAAGTTGCATATTGTGCGCTACTCCACTGTGAAAAACTCACGCACACCTTTAAATATGATAAAAAAATATATTAATTTGACGAATTGGGATTAGTTACAGTTGGTTCTGCAACTTCCCGAATTTCCAATACAACCACCTCTTGATCTAAACTGCCTTCCTTGTCATATAAATACAAGGAGGATCAAGGAGAGGGGTTAGACATTGTGGTGACTCTCATTCACAAGGAGAGAAATTTGTATGAAGGGTTGTTATGCTGGAATATTTCAAGTCAAAGAAGAGCAGGAGCCCAGAATCCGGTTGCACAAGCATGCTGCATTGATCAAGTATAACTTGTAATCATTATATGATTTTGACAATAAAGCTTGAAACATTCCTTCCTGTCCCAAATATAGTGCCTAATGGATTGTGTATTTATTTGGTTAAATACTTGATTGTTCTTGATGTTTGAATTGAATTTCAATTTTATCATTTTTATATCAGTCAAGATACGCTAAGGAAGGTATCTTTATGTTGCAGGTCTATTGAAGTGGAAGATCAAGTTGAAGATTGAGCGCGAGATCGAGCAAAGCTAGGATCAAATGTCAGTAATAAGGTATGTCTTCAAGATCTTTGATCTATTTCCATTTATAGATGTTTCTGTAGCGTAATCATTCTGTTTACTTGTCTCCCCCTAAGTTGATAGTGTCCTTTTCCTCACTATAGGGTGAATTTCCCGAACAATAGACTGGCGACTCCGCTAGGGAACCGGTTGTTTTTCTGCTCTAGGAAGCCCATTTTGTTGTCTTTCTAGTGCTTTTTGATCCCTTTAATCCTCTGAGGGGCCTTGTAGGTCATCCCTATCTGCTGCCTTTTGTCTGACTCAACCTTTAACACCTCTGCAAAGCTTGATTTCTGACCTTTCCTAACATGTGCACTACTCTATTGTACCTGCATTAGCGTATACCTGAGATTGTGAACTAGTTTATCTACTGCACAGTAGCGCACACCTTCCAGAATGTGCTACTTTTCCTACTGCACAGTAGAGCACATTCCTGTAGCTCTCTGTTTGATGTAAGGTTTGGTTTTTCCACCTGTTTTGGTTTGGTTTCTAACTTTGTTATTGGCCTTATTAACTAGTCTTTGAGGTCTGTAATCCGTCTTTGAGTCTCTTTAGCCTCTTTTGAGTCCCTTAGGTCATCTTTTGGTCACTTAATTACTTTTGAAGTGTCTTGTTTGTTTGTGACTCTTTTTGAAGACCGTGCATTGTTCCTTAGTGAACATAGCTACTCGTCCATACCCTAGTAGTGTGTTGCAGGTATACAAACCTTTATGTTTAGCATTTGTTGTTTGTTGTGATATTTGTATGCTCTTTGGGTGTCTCATCTTTTGATTTAGGGTTTTGACCCATTTTTTGGAGCCTTTGGGGTGTCTTCCAAAGCTTTTTGAGTCCTGACATTTCTTGACCTCACTGTCATTCCCAGTATTAAGTGAGTTTGAAGTACTTTAGTTTACTTCACCTTTGAGCCTTTGTGTTAGTAAGGTTGTCTTGAGTTCACTTGCCTACCTACTACTTGGCTTAGTGTTCTTGTTTAGGGTTTGGTGCTTTGGAGCATTCTTCTAAGTTTGATTTCCGGTTATAAGCATCTTCCATCCTTGTTTTCTCCCCACTTTGCTTCCAAGTTCAAGAGTTTTTTCCTTTGAAAAAACTTGTAAGACAATTCTTTGTCAGATCATTGAATCGATTGTTGTGAACTTTAGAGTCATTTTGCCATACTTGCACATCTTTTGTAGGTCTTACTTGCTTCCACTTTCAAGTTCTTTTTTGTTCATATATTACAGAAAAAGAAAAATAAGTTTGGTAGCTTAGAGTAGTGAGGCTTATAATATTTGCAAAGTAGCATAGTTTACTTTGTTCAGAATTTGAAAAGAAAACAAAAAGAAAGCTTTGTTTAGGTTTGCTTACTCTTCATTTTGGAAGGAATATAAAATGAAAAATAAAAGAGTTTCTTTTTTATTGTTGAAAGTTGTTTCATTTCATGCACTTTACTTTCTGTTGCAACCACACCACACAATGCACTGCCCCACTGAGTAAAAATTAACCTTAAAAAGAATCTTAATAAAATCAATTAGAAACGATTTTCTTTCTAGGGATACATGACACCAACTAGTCTAGGCTAGAGTTTCGAGCTTAAAACACCTTAAACTGCTCGAAGCTTGTTTCATTACTCAAAAATTGCAATGCGACTGTCATATAGGTAAACCCATATGTATCAAATATTCCTAGGAATCTCTACTAATACCAGAGCTAAGCACGAGGTCATGGAAGATCAGATTTGTTGAGGATATCCCCTCACTTTCCCTTCAACCATAAGCCAGGGTCGATTCGCGTACGAAGGTCCATTCGGACTTCGGGGTTTGTTACCCTGCCCACATGTTTTGATCAGGCTGACGACTGTCCCCCCAGGATATTTCATACTTATGGTAGCCTTAGTATCAGACATATAGGATCATACACAGGTGACAGTAGGGGATTATAGCTTCTATACCTAGGACAGACATCGGAGGAAATCCCTTGCAGGTATTTGGGAGGGTGGTTGGTTGATTCCAGTGCTTGCACCCTTAGTCATTGTATTGTGGACCCCGGTTAACTGTTCTTCTTCCTTCGTTGATCTGTTTTGGGCCCTCATCATCCCAGACTCTTCTCCGGAAGGCATATTGTTTTCCTGGTTTGCATACTTAGGATTTTTTAGTGGATAGTTATTTGCCCCCTAGTCTTAGTGGCCACTAGGTTTTTTCTTAGTTTTATTTTTACATATAATCATGGCAGACCAACAACTTCGTAGGTATCAAAGATTACAAAACCTTCTCCCACTTAGAGTGGAACCACTACCACCACCCAGACGACAGAGGACAGACTCCAGTGGTCTGTTTGAAACTACTGGTGAAATAGAGGTTCCTGAGGAACCACAAACTAGGACTCCAGATCAGCAAGCTTTTAATACAGTCGAGATTGAGGATCTCACTTCTGGTGAGTTCAATACTCCTTTTAATCCTCCTCTAACTGATTTTAACATTCCACTTCTGATACCCATTGGTTTCCAGTAACTTGATTATAGTGCATATTTGTTCACACCTGGGCATATTATGACTAATCCAGGAGGCAAACAGGGAGTTCCAAAGACTCCCACAATAGGTATGAACACAAATACTGTAAATCCTCCTCCCATTGCTACACCGAGTTCGGCACATCCAACTTCTGTTTCGACTCCGTCCTTCAACTTTAATGCCGGGTACCTTAGGTATTCCGAGTTCAAAAAATTTGGCATCCACCTCTACACCAACTTTTGGACCCAATAGTATAGTGAATATTGTTCCACCTCCTGCAACTCAACAGTCATACTATATACCTAGTACTTGGATTTCAACACCCAATGTAGGGCTGAACGCTTCTGCAACTATGCCTGTCATGAGTACCATGACTGCACCGTCCACCTTGACTACCCCTAGTTTTAACACCTTTGTAGGTTACAACATGAATCAAAATAATGTACCTACGGGAAACACCCCTTTTTCTTTGTTTTCGGGAGGAGGGGGGTAACATCCTTAATCAACAATATGGTGGGGCTAACACCCAGCCTCAGTGGACCAATGTTCAGAGTACTAACCCACTTTCATTTAGATGGGGGAATTTCAACAACACTTTCACAAAACAGCAGATGGCTGGGGGAAACCCCTACCAACAGATGGCTGGGGGCAACGCCTACTAGCAAATGGCTGGGGGCAACCCCAATCAGCAGTTCATGAGTTAGACTATGGGTGGTTCCCCCTTTATGACCCCAGCTTAACAAATACCATCGTGTAGACCTTGTTTACCGTTTCTGGCAACTCTGAATTTTCCAGATATCTCCAAGCTAACAAATTATCTGGTGTACCATAACGCGACATAGCCACCAGTCCCTACTAAGTTACCTTCGGGCATTCCAAAATTTGAAGGAGAAATTGGTGAGGATCCTGGTGATCATGTCACCACTTTCCATTTATGGTGTTTTTCGAACTCGTTGAACGAAGATTCCATTAGGTTGAGACTTTTTAAAGAACCTTAACCGGCACTGCGACTAAATGGTACATTGAGTTACATGCAGCTACATTTTTTTAATTTTCGGGATCTTGCGATAGTTTTTCTGAACCACTTCCAGTTTCATGTTCGGTATGATGTCGAGACATATATTTTGTTTACATTTAGACAGAATAAGGCCACTCACTTATCTAATCACATTCAGGAGTGGCGAAGACGGAAGAGGCTCATTAAAGCCAATAGACCTCCAGAATTTATTCTTGAGTGGTATCTAAAATCACTCCTTCCCTACATTTCTAAGGAAGTAGAAACTTCTGGAGTGTCCTTAGAGGAAGAAGCCATTTTACGGAACCAACAGCTAGACCTTGTTTATGCACAGTCTGCGCTACTTTATGAGATGATATCAGATGCACCGCGATCAAATACTGATCTTGGTAGACCTAAACCTGGACCACATGCTGATGGCATAGTGGGTTCAGTAGATTCTGCAGCTTTCGAAGCATTGACTAAGTAGGTTCATGCCTTATCCGTAAAACAATTGACTGCAGAAGTGACCTCCGTCACAACCTCTCCTTCTACTTCTGAATCTGTAAATCAGGTTCAGAACAATCAAAAGGTCCCTCGGCAGCCCAACAACAAAAATAAGGGCAAGAAAGGAGAGGGGAACCAGCAAAATCCCAAGAACAAAGAGAATGCTGAGGAGGGTAACAAAGAAAAGAAGAAGGTTAAATTCCCTTGTAAACTTTGCAAGCAGGATCACCTCACTCACCAATGCCCTCTACTCGAAGAAGCCCCGAAGCTGCTTCAAGAAAATAAACCTGCCGTACATAAAGATCCATTTCCTAAGGGGCAGGGTTCAGCTTCTGGCACCTCCAAAGCTGGGGGAACTACTCATGCTTTAGTTGATCAAAATTTCATTAATATGGTTAGCGCGGATGCACTTTTACAAACACGAGCAAGAAATTATACCCTGGATGCACAGAATAGGGATAAAGAGATTCCTGAGTCTTCCATTCCTCTCCACATCCCAGTGGATTCGTTTCCCAAGATCTCGAAAGGTGTCTTGAAATGGGCCTCGCACAATCCCAATGCTCGAGCTGCTTCCAACTACAATGTGGTTGAAGATCTAGCTAGCCCAGACCCCTTGTGCTATGCCCACCTTAGAAGTTTTGCAAAGTTGTCCATTACAATGAAACGCACTTCTGGCAGTGATTGGAAGTATGGAATCATCCAACATGACTCACGCTTTGATATGTCTGATATCAAATATTGGTTGTCGTACCACATTTCCCTACAGATAGAAGTGGTTCATGGTCCTATGACCGTTAGACGGGTTGTCGTAGATGAGGGCATGTCGACATGCGTGATGTCCATTTCTGGCTAGAAAGCTTTAGGCTCTCCCGAATTAGCCCCATCTAACACACTGCTTACTGCCTTCGATGGCAGGAATTTTCGTCCACGCGGAGTTCTACCATTGTTTGAAATTACACTTGCCGGTAAGACAGTTGCTATAGAGATTGAAGTTCTGAATGCTCCACTTGATTACAATATGTTGTTAGGCAGGAGCTAGACATATGCCATGCAAGCCATTGCATTGGCGGTTTATCAAGTTGTTATGTTCCCCCATGAAGGCAAGATCATCACGGTTGATCAACTTTTGTTCTCTCGGAAAAACAACCAGACTTCATCGGATTCCACTATTCCTTTAGTTGATCAATCTGCCCCAGTAAGCGAGAGTTTAGGAGCAGGGATTTACGGCTCATTAATAGGCACTTTTGACCTTCCCTCTCTTATTCTTTTCATGCGTTCTGATGTAGGTACTTCTACTGAAAATTTCATAGTTGGTCTTAGGACTGATCCATGGATGCTTCCTACTATATCAGAACCTTTAGTTCCTTTAACCATTGCAGAGATACCATACATGGAAGCACAACATGCTGCAATGGAACATATCATGACTCCGCTAGTGTCTGCTGAGTCGGATATGGACTATGCTCCTGCATGGTCATTGAATTCTACCCACTCTTTCAACTATTTAGACATGGTATTACCATCTAATGAAGCCATTTTGGAAGCCGTGATGGGCCTGGATCATCCATGGGAACATATGCATCATAGGTCTTACCTGCTTCCAAATCTAGACAGGATAGAGAGACGAGAATTCTCTATGAGACCCGGTGGATTTGTTGATTTGTCATCTTTTCCTTCTACTTCAAGAGTTGTTTACGCTGAAGGGAATATGGCTAATATATCGAGAACCATCCCAATTAACATTTCCACCAAACCCAGGGTCGTGGAAAACATTTTTATTGGAGTAGACTATTCTCCAGAAGAGATCGCTCTGTATACCAAGCTTTTTAAAGAATTCCGCGACATTTTTTCCTGGTCTTATGAGGAGATGCCAGGCATCGATCCATCCATAGTTGAGCATGTCACCACAACATACCCTAATGAAAAACCTGTGAGACAGAAGCTCCGTCCTGTGAATCCTCGAAAAGAGGTCGCCATTAAGGCGAAAGTTGAAAAATTTCTTAGAGCCGGATTTATCTACCTGATTGACATGATGGAATGGGTTTCAAACCTCGTTCCGGTTGATAAAAAGCAAGGTACCATCCGAGTTTGTACCGACTTCCGGGACTTGAATGAAGCATGCCCAAAAGATAACTATCTGACACCATTTATCGACCAGATCATATATGCATGTGCAGGACACGAGATGTTTTCTTTCATGGATGAATTTTCAGGATATAATCAAATCCAAATCAAACCCGAAGATCAACACAAAACAACTTTCATTTTCCTGTGGGGAACCTTTTCTCATCAGAAGATGTAGTTTGGCTTAAAGAATGTTGGAGCTACATTCTAGCGAGCTATGAATTTTTCTTTTCATGATATCAAGCACATACTTGAACCTTACTTGGATGACCTCCCGACACAATCTCGAAAGAGACGGGATCATCCAACTCATTTGAGACTTGTGTTTGAACGATGCAGACAATATAAGATTCGTTTGAATCCTAATAAGTGCGTATTCTACGTCGAATCGGGACATTTACTGGGTCTTATTGTATCTAGTCGTGGCATAATGGTCGACCCATTAAAAGTTGAGGTGGTTGTAAATCTGCCTCCTCCTCGCACCTTGCGACAAATTCAAAGTCTGCAAGGAATGTCTAACTTCTTGCGATGCTTTATCATAAACTATGCTAATATCACAAAAGGTTTTATGAGACTGCTTAAACAAGATACCTACTTCGTGTGGGATGAGGCTGCTCAAGCATCGTTTGAGGCCTTAAAAAAGGCACTACTTTCAGCCCCCTTGTTAAGCCCGCCTGATTATGCAAAATATTTTCTCTTATATCTACCGGTGTTTGTTTTCACAATTGGCATAGTACTAGTTCAGGAGGATGACACGCTCCAAGAGCATGTCGTTTAATATCTCTCGCGCGCATTGATAGCTCCTGAGATTAAATATTCGCATGTTGAGAAGTTAGCACTAGCAGCGGTCTATGCGGTACATAGGCTTCATCACTACATCCTTTTACGAACAACTACTGTGATAGCAGAAGTTAATCCTTTTCAATATGTTCTCACTCGATGCATCATTGGTGGGAAGTACAATAAATGGATTGTAATCTTACAATAGTTTGATTTGGTCTTTCAATCGGCTAAGTCGAAGAAATCACTAGTGTTCGCTGAGTTAATCTCAGAGTTTTTGAGTAACTTAGAGCATATTGAGGAAGAATCATCATTCCCAGATGAACATATCTTCCTTATTTCCTCCTCTGACCCATGGTATGGGGATATTTTAGTATATCTCCAGACTTTGAGGTGTCCTACCACTTTTTCTAGAGAAGAATGACACAAACTGAAAAGTCATGCGGAAAACTATCTCATCATTTCTGATACTTTGTATAGACGTGGGATAGATTCCATCTTACAACGTTGTTTGACTTTAGAAGAAGCCGAATCAATATTGAATGATTCCCATAGTGGAGCCTGTGGGGGTCATCTTTCTGGGTTGGCAACAGCCCAGAAAATACTGCGTGCTGGATATTTTTGGCCCACAATCTTTAAAGATTGTGTGGAAGCTGTGAAAAGCTGTCGTCCGTGTCAGTTTTTCACCAAGAAAATGAGAGCACATCCATCTCCTCTTCATCCTATGATTACAGCAGGTTCCTTTACAAAATGGGGGGTTGATTATATGACTTGCAATTCAATTTCGGCTGGAGGACATCATTATATCATCATTGCCGTCGACTACTTCACCAAGTGGGCCGAGGCAATGCCTACTGTCAAGGTAGATGGAGAAACTGCCACTTATTTTGTATTCAATTAGATTATTTCAAGGTTCGGCATACCCAAAGAAATTGTGACTGATCACGATAGTCATTTTCAAAATCGCATGATGACCGATCTATACACAATGTTAGGTTTTCGGAAAGAACATTCATCTTCATATTATCCACAAGCGAATGGACAAGTCGAAGAAGTTAACAAAACTTTAAAGGTAATTTTGCAAAGAACTATTAATGCCAGTCGAAATAACTGGCACATCATGCTATACCCTGCTCTTTGGGCTTACCGAGCGAATGTAAAGACTGCTACCGGGTTCTCTCCCTTCGAGCTTGTGCATGGGATAGAAGCAGTTGTTTTGATTGAATGTGAGATTCCTTCGTTAAAACTGGCTGTTCATTTACTACTGGATACTTCATCACTGGAAGAATGTTTGTTGCATTTAGAGCATCTAGATGAGCAGCACCGCGATGCTCTCACAACAAATGAAGTTCATAAGAAACGAGTCAAAGGACAATATGACAAGTCTGTCAGACCCAGGGTGTTCCTTGAAGGAGATCTTGTTCTACTTTGGGATTAGGACAAGGAACCTCTAGGACCTGGCAAGTTCAAGTCCATGTGGCTCGGGCCTTACCTAATTTCTAAAGTATTGAAGAAGGGTGCTTACGAGCTAGTAGACTATGAGGGTAATAAGCTGCCTAAGCCTAGAAATGGGCTCTACCTGAAGAAGTACTATGCTTAGGAATTTGTGCTTTTTCTTGTAACATAGCTATATATTTTGTAGAGCTAGTTTTTGCTTGTGCTTGTTAGTTAACCTTATGTGTGTCTTCATTTCATGTATCAGATGTTGACTGAATATTTCTTAGGATTTGCTGATGGCGCCAGTCACCACACCCAATAGTTGGCTTCAGCAGCTTGGGTTATTTACTCACCGGCTGGGCAACTGTTCTCTTCGGGGGGGATTGTTTGGGTCCCACTATGAACAATGTATCTGAGTACAGTGTGTTTATAGAACTTATTCGAGATGCTCTTATTCATGGCATTTCACATTTGGATGTAAGAATTGATTCGCAACTAGTTATATTTCAGTTAACGAGTGTTTACCGGATTAGAGATCTTGTTTTGCTAGGACAGTTTTTGTGAGTTAGATTATTGGAAAGATAGTTTGATTCCATTATATATCAACACATTCCAAGAAATTTAAATGCATTAGCTAATTCATTTGCAAATTATGTTTTAGATTGGAATTTGTATCATACATTTCCATAAATAGCATTTCACACATAAAGTTAAACACACACATGTACATAACCGATACTGTATCAAAAAATATAATATGAGTTTTTGGATCACAATTCTATCACAAGTCATGTCATAAAGTACAAAACTGGGCTCAGTGGCCTAAAAAATATACATAAAATATCCATCTCCTATGGAGAAGGAGGGGCCTCATCGGCATCTACTGCCTCCGATAACATATGACCAACCTAGCTATCTTCCGCAGCACCCTAAGCCATGCTGGGGGCACCCCAACTACATCTTCCTGCATATCAATAGGTATCCACTCCATGCAGCATGTAGGAACATCATGAGTCAACGGACTCACTTTTTGCTCTATGGTCCCTAACATAGCATCAGCTGAACCCACATCTGTTGTCCTCACGAAGATAGTAGGATGTCCCTTGGGACGAACAAGTCCAATATCTGCATTTGATACTTGTTTAGTACTTCAAAACTCATCATAAAAATCATATAATTGAAAATTTGAAAAAATTAAATAATTCTCAAAACAAAAACATACCAATATCTCCCCAGGCACCACCTAGAGGAAGTACCAGCTCTGGATCATGGTGGAAGTCTAATCCAGCATACGAAAACTGCTCGAATTCCGGCACCTGTCTCTCCCACCATCCCCAAAAATCATCAGTATGATAGCAAAAGTGACTTTCACCACCACCCTGGTGGAGAAAAATGTCACCCCAACGGCCCAATCTCGTCTCACAAAGATTGCCTAGAGGTAGAGGCATGCCCAAGCTAAGAGCAGGTACCCTCTCAAAGAAGAAGGTACATAAAATGTTTCCGTATCCAAAGTTCTTCATACTCCCAGACTTACAACCCGTGAGTTGAAGCTTCATATTTGCCAATAAACTAGTGCACCAATCGTACACATGACCTTGCAAGCATCTGACACTGATATGCATGGAATGCCTCGAGGCTAAGTGTTGTGTGGCACTTCCCGACATTCGGTTTAACATACTCACAATAACCTTTAGAGGGAGACTTTCAATGGTAGAAATTAGGATTTGACTTCCTAATTTCTCGGCTCCCGCCGCACAGTATGCATTCAAATATTCTTGCACCGACATGGCACCCACATTGCGAGAAGATCCTTTCAAACTTACCACATCTCCCCTCTTAGAGAGTCTAGTAATGAAGTATATGTCGTCGATAGTAAGGTCTAGGGTTTGTCCTTGGATATCAAATGCATTGGCATCTACATCCCAATATTGAACGAGTCTTTGAAGCAATCGATTGAGTGCCTCATGTTCACGGCTCAGTAAAACTTTAACAAGCCACATCTTCGAAGTGCATGGAGAGTGGTTGGGACTTGCATAATTGCCACCCTATCCATCTCCTCATGTTCTCTCTCCCTCCAAACAAGTACCATCCTGCCACAAAAAGGTCAATTTTTAGAGTCTCAACACTTTTTTCTTCATCTTCAGGAGTGTGCGCTACTCTATTGCCACACAGTCACGCATGGGCACTATTGTGCATAAGCAATAGTAGCGCATACCTCCAGTATGAACTACTTTGCCTATTGCAGAGTAGCGCACATGCTTTGCATGCTTTGAGCATGGAGTTATTTGATTTTGAGCTAAAAAATTGACAAATAAACTATGGAAATGCAAGTTAAGATGAAAGTAACTTACTTGGTGGAGGAAAAATGTTGATTGGTTGCTTGAGTTGATCGCCACGAAGGATTGAAATCCAAGGGTTTGCTCCCAATTTTTGACCTATAATGCCAAAATGAAATTTGAGTTTTTAATTTGAAATTACATATATGAGTTTGATTTTAAATTTTTACTCACTTTGGTAAAATCTCCATAGTTTCAAATTCTATCAAATTGTGCTATTTAATCAATGAATAGCTACATATGGTACTAAGGTAATTTTCAACAAATGATTTTGAAATATTCACTAAAATTCTGAAGTATCAATCCTTTAAGACTAAATTTATTGATGATAGATCTTTTCAACTAGCTCATGGTTAAAATTACATATCATTTAATATTTTTTGTCACGGTTACTAACATGTTTGTTGAAGTCCTAGTTTTGAAAAATTGTGAGTCATGATCCTAGAAGCTGTCATTTAAGTCATTTTAAGCTCTTGTTTGGACTATTGAAACCTAAACAAGATTGCCGAGCAAACTTGTCCTTTTCAAGCTCGTTAAGGGAACTGAAGGCTCATCCACTTAGGTATAGAATTACCCCTTTTTCGGGCCTTGGTGGATCATTTACGGAAAAGTTATACTCTAGGTATACTCTTGTATACACTAAAAGAGTTCTTCTTCCATTGTTTTACACTTTTCGGGGGAAGAGACTAACTTTACGAAAAATGACCTTTTGGAGCCTTCTTTAGGGTTTTCAGGCTCTCTAAACATGAAAACACCAAGCGAGCATTCACCTACTCGGGCTCGATGTGAAATCCACGAGAGGGTAAAAAGGGGATTGTTTAAGTTTTTCAGACTCTATAAATAGGAAAACACCAGCGAGCATTAACCTACTTGGGCTCGATATTAAAATCCACGAGTAGGTGTATGGAGTTATTGTTTAATTTTTTCAGACTCCTTAAAATTGAAAACACCAGCGACCCATAACAGATCTCGGCTAGATACTAAAATCTAGAGATCAGTAATATAAAGTAATCTTCTATCTCTTCTTTGAACTTTGTAAACAATGAAGAAGGTCCTGAGTCTTCCTCCCATGGGCTCATTAAAATTTTTACATGGTTGGATCTACTGAGTTTTCATTCTTTCTTGGACTCATTAAAATAACAAGAAAGGTATTCTTTTATCTAAAAAGAATAAGGGATAAGAAGGATGTATCATATCTTTAGTTTTAAAGGCAGTTCAGTCAATCCTATCGTTGAACACATAACCTACTTGAGTCTATCATGTCGGTTCAGTTTAGTTTTTGACCTTAGGGTGAACTTGATCTCCGAGTTGTTTACTCCCCTGGTTGGTTATTCTTCCAACCATATGGAGGGCCTACTAATGTCTCCTACGTTATAGGTTTATATCATTTTCCCCATTATGTTGAAAACTGCCTAAGTCACTTTGTGTTGTGCTTCCTGTTCAAGGATATATCCCGTGTCGGCCATTATGCAGTTTACCTTGACCTCATGTGTCGGCCATCCTAGTGTCAGTCTTTTTACATATATTACTCCATATCAGCTCATACCAGTTGAGTGTCCCTCGTGTTGGATGATGGAGGATTCCTTAAGGCCTCCCTTCCAACATAATTCTTCCAATCGACATCAACTCATTTTGCTCTGGGATTGAAGTTTAGAGTTTCGGTTAGTACCTTGGAGATTGCAGTCACCAATGGCAATTTTCCTCACTGTTGAATGATGAGAATATATCAATGTCTCTTATTTGACAGGATCCTCAAGTGTTCGAATCCAAGTCCACTTATTCACACTTGCTGGATTGTACTAGGTACATTTGGCCCCATCATCATTATCGGTGGAATCCCTCGCATTTGTTAATGGTATACATCAAGGACCGGTAATCGAATGATACCCCCCATGTTCGACTATCAGCTCATCTATTCACATGGTTAGGGTTTGTACCTTGGATTGTTTTGGATGAAGACCTTGGGATGTTAATGACATCACCTCACTATGATATCTCCCAAGTTGCACAAGATTGAGCCTCACTCATATTCGGCTCTCCATGAGACATAGATACAGTTTGTTGTTATGGCTATGATCTCTCAGTTTGACGTGGATCCACGCTTGTATTTCAAGTGGCCATGATTTATATACATATCCTCGTTATGTATTGAAGATAATGTTGTATCACACTATACATCTATATGATGTCAAGATTGTAATTGCTCACTGACCTTGATCTGTGTTTCAGGTGTTTCTGTGACTTGGTTCTGCGGTTTCTTGCTCCTCCTCTGACTTGGAATTATAATGTATTTCGGCCATCGTTTCCCTCTGACCTCACACATTAGGGGGCATCTGTTATAGGTCAAATATGTAATTCTTCATCCCTGATCACCTTGAGCTATTGATCACACAAAAGGACAACTTGGATTGAAGAGAATGATGACCTTGGATGATACCTTGACCTGACTTACCCTTCTACAAGCTAGCAAAACCCTGAAATACCTCATGTTTTGAGTTGTGCGCCACTCTACTTCAGCATACTAGCGCTCATGCCCTACTCCACAGGCTCAATAGTAGCGCCCATCTTTTGCTGTGTGCTACTCCACTTCAGTAAACTAGCGCACACCCTCAAAAAAGTTGCAAGCACTGGTTGTTAAACACTAAAGTTGCATACTGTGCACTACTCCACTATGAAAAATTTGTGCACACCTTAAAACATGATAAAAAATATATTAATTTGACGAATTGGGATTAGTTGTAGTTGGTTCTGTAACTTTCCCAACTTCCATTACAACCACCTCTCGATCTAAACTTCCTTCCTTGTCTTATAAATACAAGGAGGATCGAGGAGAGGGGTTAGACATTGTGGTGACTCTCATTCACAAGGAGAGAAATTTGTATGACGGGTTGTTATGCTCGAAGATTTCAAGTTAGAGAAGAGCAGAAGCCCAGAATCTGGTTGCACAAGCATGCTGCGTTGATCAGGTATAACTTGTAATCATTATATTATTTTGACGATAAAGGTTGAAACATTCCTTCCTGTCCCAAATATAATGCCTAATGGATTGTGTATTTATTTGGTTAAATACTTGATTGTTCTTGATGTTTGAATTGCATTTCAATTTTATCATTTTTATATTAGTCAAGATACGCTCAGGAAGGTATCTTTATGTTGTAGGTCTATTGAAGTGGAAGATCAAGTTGAAGATTGAGCACGAGATCGAGCAAAGCTAGGATCAAACGTCAGTAATAAGGTACGTCATCAATATCTTTGATCTATTTCCATTTATAGATGTTTCTATAGCATAATCATTG
Source organism: Larix kaempferi (assembly GCA_027924585.1). Lineage (NCBI taxonomy): Eukaryota > Viridiplantae > Streptophyta > Pinopsida > Pinales > Pinaceae > Larix > Larix kaempferi. The sequence continues at coordinate 10,218,082 of BSBM01000314.1, forward strand.
TGTTTACCTATCTCCCCCTAAGTTGATAGTGTCCTTTTCCTCACTATAGGGTGAATTTCCCGAACAACATTCGTGGCCCACCCATCCTTCACCTTCAAGTAGTTATACATTACCACACCACAAAGAGCTGCATCCAAACAACAGTTTTCCAGCATAAGGCACACATTCAGACAACATTACATTTTGAAATAGAATCATATACATTTGTATGACTAAGCATGTATATTACCAATAGCATATCCAATTATGTTGAGGAATGTGATTGTTGACTCTAGAAATACTACTGTTGAAACGCAATCAATATCCAATCCTTTAGAACACTAGCCACTCTAATAGTGACTGCTCTAGTTCTCCCAATTACAAGAAAAATGGAGAAGTTTAGTGCCAATGCACAAAGAGCATTTGAGAAAAAAAATCCAAAAATTGAACTGCAACTACTGAACCTCCATTGCTAGTTGCTCCAACAAATACCAAGGGACAAAAAGAAATAGGAAAATGCAAAATACAAAGAAAAATTTAAGATGATAGAGGGGACAAAACAATGTTAATTTAAGAAAAAAATTACAAGGAAAATAAACAGGATAACAGTTTCAAGAGTTTTGTCATTTAGTATTGCATAGCAAACCCAAGACTGATAAGGAGACAGAAAACCATTATGTAATGAATATCAGCTAAGCATGGAAACTTTTAACCTCCACCCATCATGGTAAACTGGAAAAACAAGAAGATGCATAAAGATATATATCTAAGAAGCATTTAGTAAAATGCTAAGCATGAGGATTAATTTCTTTGCATATTGATGATTTAAAATTTCTTTGTGTATGACAGATGAGTTTATTAAGGGTACATGGTTGAAAAATTTAAATTATTAAGAATATGCAGAACTCAAAACAAACATGGAATACTATGATTATGCACAAATCTCAAGCTACGAAGCCTCAAGCACCTCTATGGACACACCAAATATGCATGTTAAGGTAAATTTGCTAAGTTTGTTATACCTCTTTTAAAGGTTATCTACAGTTCTATCAACATCTGTTAAGACTGATTTTCCAGACTGACTGTAACTCTGTATGAAATCCAAGGACTATAAAATTTGTGATATGAGCATAGATAGACATCCCAAATAAACAAACAAACGATATCAAAGGCCAAAGCATAAAGGCAGATGTTAGCAGTAACATAAGAAGACAGAAAGAAACAACATCACAATATAATCAGATGAAACTTTATCACAATAGCAAATACTTTGATATCACTATTTTTTGTAAAAAGGTTAAAATTGAAAACGACAATCATGTGGTTCATAGACCATAGAATAAGATAAGCACGTCATATGTAATTCTTTGTTTTAAAAGAATATGTTTCCTTAATTGGCTATTTTAGATCATGCTATAAATTATAATAGTAGAACTTGAAAATCTTCATAATTGGATGGTCAGTGGCAAACACAATACCTGCAAGGAGCTATGTAATACAAACTGGTGATTGGATTTAAGCTCAACCCCTTTTTTCTGAAGGAGGACTAGAGTTAAAACCCATCGAAGAGCTTATGCAAATATGCCTGTAACCTGGTAAACTGTTCCAACTATGTTGAAATGAATCTCTCCATATGAAGAAACAACAACTCCAATACTGACTACTAGCATATTGAGGAATAAATCACATCTCAGTTTGTCAGTACCATAGATAACAACCATCAAGAAGGTTGCAACTGGCACTGCAAAGTTGCATATTAAGGACTTTCAAAGAGAATTTCATAAATTAATTTGATCCAAGATCAATTAAAAAGGTAAATGAAAAAATTGAATTTTCAAAATAGAAAATATGCAGTATTGGATACATACTCAGGGCTCTTAGCATGTGAATGAAGGCCACTGAAATATGAATATATGCATTATTGCCAAACCTGGAAATAGCAACAGATATAAGATCAGAAACTATAGAAATGGATAGTACCATTTTCTGAGTGTCTGCCAAGCCACAGTCAGTGCCAACCTACCAAGCCTTCAGTTCCGATTAAGCCCCAATCAAAGTCCAAAGATGTAGATTACATACTAAACCCTTTCAACTCCCTTTGAATCCTCCTCTACAGCTACAACATAGCTTCTACTTTAAAGAGGAGGACATGAGAAAGGACTTGCACCTTTCTGCCCATCCTTACCACTAGACTTAACTCCAGTTTTTCATCTTTATGCCCATCATTGCTGCTAACTACCTTCTTGGATCTTCCATTGACTTAATTTCATTCTTTTATCTTTATGTTTATCATTACTGCTAACTAACTTCTTGGATCTTCAGCAACTGAGCCTCTTCCCGCTATGGGGAGATGTAAAACTGCTATATCTGAACTGGCATAAACCAATGGGAGACAGACTCCAATTGGGTAGAATGTTCTTGTATTGCCAAGATTTCCCAACATAACTGACCTCCATATCAGTACATGCACACCCAAGGAAGCCAACTAAATGCCAGATGCATGAACCAACTTAACACACATAATAGTCAACAGTAAAATGAACTAGCAACATGTAAGAAAACTAGTCACTCTATGAGAGGGGATTAAGATGACTTTAATGTAGTACTCCACATGAATTATGTGAGGATAGGTGGGAATGTGTGAGACAATAAATTCATACTCATGTGACTACCTGCTACTCTTTTCAAAAGAACATGTCCTCCTGATTAGAACAGGCCCTCCTGATTGGAACAAGCTGATCACAGGCACTGGACAAAAAAAGCTACTGCAACCATCGTATATCCCACAAGAAGGACAGGAATGACCTTCACATGGCGCTTTTGAGATGGTGGGTATTAAACTGCACTACCTATTTCACATAGCACTTCTAAGATGGTGGGTATCCAATTACCCTCATTCTATGTTATTAGATGGTCACTAAAACAATATGATTTTAAAAGGATTTTTTTATTTTGAGATGGTGAAAGCTCGAGATTTAAATCCAACTCTGTTTATTAAGCATCGAAGTTCTCATTCTAACGTGGGAGGTTCCATACTAGCCAAATTTAAAAAAGGATCATGATTTCATGAATCATCTCACGATATTACCGAACACCTTTACAAAAGCAACCCAGTTCAAAATGCAGAAAAAATTGAACTGGTAAGCCAGTTGTTGTATTGTAGTACAACTGAACCAATGTTTTATAAAATGGGCAGTAAACAAATACATTTTATTAAGAAATCACAGCATATTACCAAAAGCACACATGTGATCTACTCACTGAAACACATAACATCTGTTCCAGTTTTGACATTAAACATTGTATTTACAAAGAACAAGCAGCAGGCATCAATGAATTTTTTTTGGATTGGTATAGAAATGGGAGAATCCATCCAGTCAACTGAGAATATTGACCTCTATAAACAGTTAAATGACATTTGATCTTTTTAAGACGGTGCTATAAAATCTCAAAGAAATTATCCATTGAAGCCATCAAATGCCCTCAGTAATTTCAATCAACTTGCTGTAGAGTTCATTTTCCCAAGGTGGTTTCCTGCTACAAAATATTTTGATCGAGCAATTCATTCTGCCATGATCACGATCACCACCATTGTCCTTCATTGTTGGTCCATGGCTATTGCTTAGGGATCAGGTGAAGGCTTTTGTATCCCCAAAGAATAAAGGCCAGATGCTTATTGCTGTCGAAAACAACTCTGTCTGGTACAGGATAAAGCTTTTTCAATTACACTCCTAGGTCTCTAGCATCCCTTTTAGTAAGTAGTCTGCATATCATCTGAAGACCTTATAAATGGATTAGTACCAGCCATATAGTATATGATATTGATTTATTGCACAAGCTTAACAACTAAGTGCTTCATAAGTGACTGGAAGGGGCATTATGGCATGTCCTTGATGTGCATTCATCCAACCATCCGAAGGGAATCCGTGTGATAACATTGTCCCAGTAGCCACTAAATCTCTGCACGAGACTGCTTGAAATACAGAAGTATCTTCGAACTCCTGCAAGCTTGAATCCTCCTTAACAGAAGTGTATATGCTAAAATCAGATGTATCATTGATCCTAGGAACATCAACTACCCCAAAAGTAGTATTAATGGATGTCCAATCAGACCGAACTTGTTTCCAATAAAATCTGTTGAAGCTCACCATTAACAACGTTTTTGTCAGAACCTGAAGATGTGGTCGTCATGTTTCTTGCTTCACTCTCTATACAGCAATTTGATTGCTTGAAATAAACTTTTACATCAATAGAAGGTTCACTTCTAGCTTGAAGACACTGCTTAGGCACTCTAGCAACCTGTGCATCAAGCTCTTCTCATTTTATTTCACTGGCCCTTGGCTTCTTTTGCTTCTCGGCTTCTTCTTCCATGATAGAATTCATTATGTATGTGTAGGGATTCTGCAATGATCTACACAACATCAAGGTCAACAGATGAGTTGATCTTTAACAACATCAATATCTCTTTCATCCACAAATTCGCAGCGATCAACAAAATGAGAAGCTTTATCAGGCCTATGCCTTAGGCAAAGTAATATATGTGCACATTCGACATCTTACCTTGTGCAACCTCTTCTCAAACCAATAAGAGTATAATAATCAATTGTATAAGTACTTGATAGCCTTTGCTTCATAGTAAAAATCTTAGAATTCAAAAATTGAAGGTTTCCATGGACATCCCTATAATTCAATTTTTGATGCTTCCAAACAGGTCCTGGAAACTTATGCTGGCGAAGAATGGACTCATAAAGCAATCTTAGATGTTCTATATCCTGCATGTACTTGGAGAAGCATCTTGCAATTTCAAACAGGGTGGCCCGTGTGGTTAAAGCTTCAATGCAAGAAGGATCTAATGCAAGTGTCCGATTGCAATCAACTATTGAATTAGTCACTCATCTCGTAGATTGATAAGCTGTTGCTCGCAACATATAACATTCTGTTATAAAGCCTTGAGGGGTGCCTCTTCTTCCACCAATTATTTTTGAAAAATGCCTTGCTGACTCTGAGTAGAGGTCAGCATCTAGTGCAGCCACAGTAGCTGATTTTCTCCTCCGTAAAAATTTAATATTTCCAAGCAAATGGCTAACCATTTCTGATTCTGAAGTAGAATTCTCAGCGCAAAAGCTATCATCATTGCGACATGTGCTTTCTCTTCTAAAGGCGGCAGAAGAAACTCTTTTTCCACTTTGGAGCAAAACCAATGCATCCTCCATCATACCTAAATGGCAACAAGCTTGTCCGAGAACCAAATATCTCCATTCTTCCCTCTCACATTACCTAGACAACCCAGCTAAAAGCTTAATATTCAATTCAGAGACTGAAAAACATTTGAGAATGACACTGGCCCTGAGTCTGTTATTCTCTTCATAGCTCGGAAGAAGCTTCACTTGATCTCTTGACACCTCTTTCGACACAGGTGGGATTTCAGATGGGACTATCTCCCTAAATCTCAGGCTTGGGATATATTCTTGCAGCATATTTTCCACATCTTTGAATTTCCTAAGATATAATAATGCCCTTGCCTTAAGTTCCAAATCCTTCTCCCATCATGGGCATAAATCAAGTGCAGCATCGAGCAGATTAAGTGTCGAGTAGATCTCAGTCTGTTCTTGACTTCCGAGTAAAGCATGAGCATTGCTCAAATGTTTTTCAGCAAGATGCACCAATCAAACTTATAATTAGCATCCTACATTATCAGATATTAAAAGAAAGACATTCTGCAAGTACTCTGCATTAATAAAAAAACTAAACTGGCAAGGTCACGGAAACAAACACATCTCAAATGCTTCAAACAGAAATTTTGCATTTTCAGAATGCATCTAATAGGCATTTTGCATTGTGGTTATGGCGTATAAATTAAGATTAATGCACCCAATTGATTCATAGGCCGTTTTGCATATGACAGTTAGGGAAAACATCTAGCGATTAATGTTTCAAAATACACAAAATTTGCATTTGTTTGTTTGCTCGCAAATACCTATAAATGCAGCTTCAAATAAAACCAATAAGCACTCTGCATTTATTAATATCTGGAGTTACAAATGAGCATTAGATCCCAGGCCGTTTATGCATTGGAAATATGGGAATACATGTATTGCTCATTAGATGTGATCAATAATGTCATTAATACAAAGGGTATACCCGAAACACACAAACTACCATAGCCAAGCACCAATAAGTTGAAAATTCCTAAAAAAATATCAATGGCCTGTTGAAAAGGGGCATGTCGCTGAATGTGAGATTGAAAGTGTAGTGACATCCAAACGCATGATTCCTTTGATTAAAATGGAGTTGATTCCATTATCTACTTCGGAAGAGTAGCTTGTAAACTTTACAATCTAAAGTCCAAGACGATGTTACCGATTTAGTTCCATGGCATATAGTGCCAGATTAAACACTTAATGAGAAATACCGTGTTGAAATATCATCTAAACTCCAATCTAGGTCAAGGCCATCCCGTTAGACCTCCTTAAAAGACTCAATTCCCACTAGAGCCCTTTCATACAGCAAAGAGAACAGCAATAAGGGTTTACTGCTTACCCCGTATCAAACCTCGTCGGTTACGCAGGTAGACGACCATGGTAATCCTGTCATCACGAAAGAAGGATTTCAGGAGTTATCTTGGGTATACATTGTATCCTGTTCGAAGCAATTAAATAAAGAAAAGCATAATATAATTATGATACCTTATTCAAAATTGGAGGCAAGCCTCCGCATGGATCAACTGAACCAGTTTTTCTGTACAGTAAAAATAACTCGCTTACCATCGTGTTCCCATCCTTAGCGGAATTAGCTTTTTTTAGGCGGACATGAAAAAGAACAGTGGAACCCTAGAGAAAATGAGAAACCCCAAATTGAGACTTTAAGGGACAAATGAACCTTCTCCACCATCTTAGGTCTTCTACTCCTTGTCAGTATTGCTGATATCGAGAGGTACTAGCTACTCAATGACTTCTGTGGTGGATAATATATGAGAAGACCTTCTTACTTTTTGAAATGGAAAAGTAGTACTGTCATGTCCGTAGTGTTTTCATTACCACTTAAATGCTAGTAACTGGACTCTCAAGGTTTCACATCAAATGTATGGCGCATAAGGACCTTTGAAGACTTTGAAATATGCCGACGAGATGTTTTGTACAAAGTTCTTTGGTATGCTTAAAAACTTGGTAACGATGTAGTATGCTTCTTTACTTTAAATGTATGGATGGAGCACCATAGTTTATAACTTTAGTTTGTTTACAGAGAGACCCCGAATTCCTTAAACAATCATGTTATACCTAGGATAAGCTTAGGTTATGTGGTATTTACCACTCCTTTAGAGAAATGAGAGGAGAAATTTGGAAGCTCCACACGGGTAGTATTGTAGCCCAAGTATGGAAGCCACACTTGTCATCACACAAGAGTGGAGTATTAGCCAAAGCTAAGTAAGCAGTAAACCATTAAAACAATCCTCTTTGTTGTAGAAATAATTCTACTAAGTAGTCTGTCCACAGGCCTTTTTCATAGGATTGAAGGACAAAAGGTGAAATGAATTGAGTTATGGTGATAGATATCTTGTTGTTGTAAATTAGTATTATAATATTTGTTTGAGAAAATATTATCTGTTTAATTCTTTTAGATTGTGGAAATTTCTAGGGTTATCTGGAGATCAGAAAAAGATAGATGTCGTTGGGGAAAATGCTGGAAAAAAAAGTTTGCAGTAAATTGAGGTATTCGACAGGAAGCCCTTCGGTACATAGAGATCAACAATTCGAACCTCGGGCTTTGTACCCTGAGTCGGAAAAATATCAATCGGAGATGAATGCTAATGCAAATGCAAACAATGTTTTAGGTCAGCTGCACCAGGGGCATCACTGAAGGCCTCGCCATAACCAGAGAGGGTGCGTGAAGAATCCATAGGGTTTCGATGTAACCTAGGTTTCGATTGTTAAATTTTCTGAATTTACTTCAATCTGATCTAGGATCTTAACTGAGAGAACAACATGTACATCATATCTACAGCATATCAATCATGGAGACAATAATGCAAGCACACAAGAGACACAAAGATTTACTTGGGGAAAACCATAAAGGTGAAAAACCCCAATAACTTCCTCAGAGATAGATAGAGCAATGATACAACCAACCATAAGAGATAGACACAACCTAGCAGCAGATCCTCCTCCTCCATAAGTGCACCACTCCTCCTTGAGTGCATGAGTGAGAAGTGAGTGAGCAAATAGAGTGCCTCCCGCACTCTATTTATACTTGACTTGACTTGCCTTTTTACCTAACTCATGTAGGCTCGAACTTAACCACATAACATAATGCTGAGTGGGCCGACCCCCAATAGGGTGGTCTAATAACCCTTTGACCCACATGGCCGATCCCCAATAGGGTGGTCTAATAACCCTTCGACCCACATGACTTATACAGGGCCGACCCCAACAAGGTGGTCTAATAACCCATCAAGTATAAGTTACGACACTTACAATATAAATGACGACACTTCCGTATAGAGGAATAATACCATCTCTATAGGAGTACATACATCATACATATATGAAATACATTCCGAAGTTACATATACATCAACACTCCCTCTTAACTAGGAAGGTATTTCTCAGCATAGGTCTTCTAGCACAAGTCATCTTTTCTAGATCATCGTCACTGGATAATCGTCATCGAGTCATCATCATCGTCACTGTTGCTGCTATCTCAATCAATCTCTGAATCTACTCGTCATAGGAAGTTCTACAGAGCCAGTCCTTTTTCATACTGGATGTAGGCCCACCACCTGCAGGTCTTCATCATCACTGGCCATACTGTGGAATCCTCAGGACTTATTACGTGCGTCACAAAACCTCGAAAGAGCACCCCAGGATGTTACGGGTACACAAATCCGACCTGTAGGATCTCCCAGGGCGCTATTACATGTGACCCCACCACAAAACCTCGAAAGAGCATCTCAAGATGTTATGGGTACACAACTCCAACCTGAAATCTCCTAGGGCACAAATTACATGTGGTCCACCACAAAACCTTGCAAGAGCATCTCAGGATGTTACGGGTACACAACTCCGACCTGAAATCTCCCAGGGCACAAATTACATGTGGTCCACCATGAAACCTCACAAGAGAATCTCAGGATGTTACGGGTACACAACTCCGACCTGAAATCTCCCAGGGCGCTATTACATGTGGTCATGGCAAAACCTCGAAAGAGCATCTCAGGATGTTACGGGTACACAACTCCGACCTGAAATCTCCTAGGGCCCAAATTACATGCCATAGGACAAAACCTCGCAAGAGCATCTCAGGATGTTACGGGTACACAACTCTGACCTGAAATCTCCCAGGGCACAAATTACATGTCCTCCCAGAGCAATGTATCGAAAGAGCATCCCAGGCTGTTACGGGTACACAACTCCGACCTATAGGATCTCCCAGACATGCTCATCTGCACAACCTGATCCACGGCCACAGAGTATCAACCTGATACTCAACATACATCATCCTGATGTACTCATGATCGTCCTGATCATCATCATTGCAACATCCTGCTGCATGTCATCTGGAGCAACATCCTGAAGCTCATCATCCATGATCATCCTGATCATCACTGCAACATCCTGCTGCATGTCATCTGGAGCAACATCCTGAAGCTCATCATCCATGATCATCCTGATCATCACTGCAACATCCTGCTGCATGATCCACCTGATCATCAATGCATCCACCTGATGCATACCAAGTATCTACCTGATACATATCATCATACATGATCCTCCTGATCATACAATGTATCCACCTGATACATGATACATATCACCATACATGATCCACCTGATCATACAATGTATCCACCTGATACATATACAGATACATGGTCCAAGCATCCAACATGATGCATATACAAAATGCATACACATGATCCAACTGATCATATCCAGCATCCAACATGATGCATACATACATAAATGATCCAACTGATCATATCCAGCATCCAACATGATGCGTACATACATAAATGATCCAACTGATCATATCCAAGCAGAAACCATAACATCATCCTGATGCCCATTATCCAGCGCTTACATCCACAGCCATGTGAAGGATCCTCCTTCCAACATGCTTGGAATGGCTTCAGCAAATGCGTCCATCACTTCTTCCTCGAAGTGTCCTCGATCTGAAGAACGCCAAGCCTCTCTCTGAAGTACTCAAACTTCACTCTGGCTAGTGGCTTTGTCAGCACATCTACAATCTGCTCGTCCGTCGCAACATACAGAAGCTTCACAGCTCCTCTCTGCACCATATCCCTGATATAGTGATATTTGATCTCTATTTGTTTCGACCTGCCATGAAACACTGGGTTCTCGGACAGCTTCACACAACTCTGGTTATCACAAAAGATACCAGTAGCCTCCAACGGGAGATCAAATAACTCAGACAGTAGCTTCCGTAGCCATACTGCCTCACAACTAGCTGAACAGGCTGCAACATACTATGCCTCAGCTGTACTCAGTTCTACGCAGGACTGCTTCCTGCTAAACCAAGAGATCACACCTGATCCCATATTGAAGTAACACCCAGATGTGCTCTTCCTATCTACAGCATTGCCAGCCCAATCTGAATCAACATAACCCTGCAGGTTAAACTTTTGATTTGCCTCATACTTGAGCCCATAATCCACTGTACCCTTTAGGTACCTCAGAACATGCTTTACAACAACCAGGTGAACACTCCTTGGATCCGTCAGGAACTGGCTCAATGTGTTCACAGCAAATCAAATGTTTGGTCTCGTGTTCGTCACGTACATCAAGGACCCAATCATCTGACGATACAAAGAGACATCAACCGGCTCAAATGAAGCATCACATAGAAGCTTCAGATTCGATGCCATAGGTGTGGCCATATCCTTGCAGTCCATCATCCTGAACCTCTTCAGGATCTCTTACTGCATACTTCCCTTGTCCAAGGATGATTCCATCTACACTCTGCCACACCTCCATGCCAAAAACAAATAGTGCATCATCCCCAAGTTCTTCATCTCGAACTTGGCAGAAATCTTCCGCTACGTGTCGGCAATCAATCTATCTTTACTTGTAACAAACAGGTTATCTGCATACAAAAGTAGTATCACTGGATTGCCTTCCTCAACCTTGTAGAAAAGGTTGGAATCCGCTTTATTCTTGGTAAAGCCCAAACTGGATAGAAAGCTGTCTACCATACCAAGTTCTGCACACATATATGACTACACCATGCTGTCTTGAAATCCATCTGGTGCATCTTCTATTTCATCACTTTTGTATTTCTCAATGTTGCCATCTGCAACATGCTTGATCTGATAGTTCTATTTGGAAGTCACAACAGACTTCCCTTTAGCTCTTGGGATCGCATCCCAAACATCATTCTTCATGATCGACAGATCATGGCATTCCATTTCTTCATCCCAGATCCTGGGAACTTCAATATCTTCAATAGATATCTTTGTTGCTGGAACAAATGTTGTAGTCCTTTTGTAGGTGAAGATATACAGTCTTTCCTACAAAACAGGTTAAATTACATGATTAGAAACATCTCATAATTTTCAGAACAAATTCTTACACATAAAGAAATATGTCATACAGTCATGCAATTATCTTAGCCAATGCTTCAATACAACATTTATCCATATCCCGTAACTTTCTACATGCCTTCCAATCTCTACCAAAACATTGTTAAGAGTGTGCACAACTCCCAACATGTCAGCAAAGAGGTTTCATTCTAGATAAGTAGCAATGGAATGTTGTACAGTGCCATAGGCCACTTACCCATGTATATTAGTAGTATATTGTTCATCAATGCAACTATTCTAATATGCACAATACATATCCTAAGTCTAGGAACATGAGCATATACATCATTGAACAATTTTATTTAAACAAACATATATGCAAGAAATGATAATTAAAATACTTATCTTTGTTTGTTTGTTGGGTGGACTCCCTCTGAGTCTTCGCTTTCTTGCAAGAGCTGCTGGAGTCCTAATCTGTAGTAGCTTCTTCTACAACTTTCTGTTGTGGAATGTAGAGAGATGGTCAACTCCCTCTGAATATCTGTATCCTTTCATAAACCACTAGAGTGTACTCCCTCTTGATCTTTGCTTCCTGGATTACCTGTTCTTGAACTCATATTCATCCTTGGTCCCTATGCATGCTTATTAGTATCATGATTGTGTTATCCTTGTGATCTCATATAAAATCATACATTCATTAGCATACTATTAAAACACAATAATCTCAAGCATGTATAGTCATGATCATTTCAAACAGAAATAATAACCATTATCATTCAAGGTTTATGTAGGATTCTTATGGTTAGTCAAATCATAAGAAGCATAACATGTCCAAACCTATAATTACTCAAACCTATGACTCTTCAGGTTAGTTGAATCATCAATCAAGATAAGAGATATAATATGCATAAAACCTGAGATTATTCAAACCTATACCTTCATGATTCTTCTGGTTAGTCATATCATCAAAGTAAAAATCATAATATGCCTAAACCCATGATTACTAACTTCAATGAATAATCATAATCAATCATGCCAAGTATACTTAAATAAAGGATCTTATCACAAGGTGAGATTCTAACTTGATATAGGAAAAACATACCTGGATTAGCATGCTAGATAATGATGTCTAACATACTCACATGATGTCTTCTTGTTCTTCTTCAATGACTTGTGCTAGTAACCTGTATATCTCATAGGTTAACCATTATAAAACCAAGTTATACATACCTCGTAAATGGATCTTCTATGAGATCCATGACAATGGATGAGTCTTTATCCTCATGTCATCATGATCATATGTTCTTGAACTGGAACATGATTTGTCTTTCTTGGTGTACCTTTCATGTTAGTAGACAACATAAACCTCATACAACACCATAATGCATTAGTACAATCATAAGTGTTAACACCCTAACCAATGAATATCTTCTATCATGCATTCATAATTTTGTTAAGGTGATACGACAAATCTAAAATCAAGATTGTACTAACCGTAATAACATGAAGACAAACATACCATAAACTTAATCATGAATAAATCTCAAAACCTACCTCGATGAGTCATACCTATCGAGATCGCTTGTAATCTCCTTATGTAAAGCCTTAGCCTCATCTCCCTCTGAAACAGGAACTTCTTCACTTATGTAAGTGACCAATCCATCTTGTTCTAGGATTAACCCAATCCGCTTGATGTACAAGAACTGGGACTGGAGCTAGATATGGGTTTGTCAGAGAAACCCCAAAAATTCAAACTTTGAATTTCAAACTTCTGAAAGGATAGAAATATGCGCCTTGATGAGCTGATCAAGTTGGTATATTCAGAATTTGAAAACTACAAAGTTTCGCTCCTCAATTTTTCCTTTGAAACTTTCGGATTCACTGGACGTGACCCTAAACTGGGGTTTGATGAAGCCCACTCTTCTTCCCAATCAAAAGGTTTGATCCAAAGCTCTAAGCTTCTATTTTTCTGAGGAGCTTCCAGCCATGGTCACAGATTTAAAAAATTCTCATTTCTACAGAAGCCCTAATTTTCCACTTTTCTGATCAAAGTCCCGAACTAGGGTTTGATCAAGCCCGGCCTTCTGCCCAACCAAAAATTCTGATCTTGGTCTCTAAATTTCTATTTTGATGAGTAGCATCCAGCCGTGGTCTCCGATTACAAAAATTCCAACTTTCTCCAAAGCCCTAAATTCCGGAAGCCATGAATGAAGGTACTCAAAAATAATTCTGTTTTGATAGAAATATGTACCTGATTGTTTCTGGTGTAACTCTGAACCTTTTGATCCACAGGGTCTGAAAAAGTTTCCTGAGATATCCTGACTTGTTATATTTCCATCCCAACAGGTCTGACCTCAATTGGATTCTTTGAGAGAGAGTTATGCCAAGTGTCGCAACGTGACCTGTTTTGGGATAATACAGGAGAGCGAACTTGTATGGCGTGCCACGTGTCACTGTTTAAACTTTGGCCTCTGAAAACGTTTTATGAGATATCTCAGCCTGTTATATTTCCATCCTGATAGGTCTGACCTAAATTGGACTCTCTGAGAGAGAGTTATGCCAAGTGTCGCAACGTGACCTGTTTATGGGATAATACAGGAGAGCGAACTTGTACGGCGTGCCACGTATCACTGGTTCAACTTCGGACTCTGAAAAAGTTTTTTGAGATAGTACAATCTGTGTAATACCTATCACTTTTTACGAAATTCCATTTGGAGCTTCCTAGCCCAGGTTATGACCTTTTTCCCAAGGTCACCTGATTTTGACTCAGATCTGGAAGAGGCAGAAACCCTATATTGTACAGATCAGAAATCACAAAGTACAACGAATTAGAGGTTGTCCTTTGGACACAAGGTACCTGGAGATTTAATCTTCGTCCTGTAACAATTTCAGATTCGAAAACTTCGCCAAAACGGATTTATAGCGAAAGTTCTACGCTGACTGGTTTTTGCTATATCAAGCCCTAGCATCGTAAGTGCAACAAGTGTCATACATGCCATATCATGCCTTCTTTCAGGCTAGCTCTGATACCATGTTAAATTTTCTGAATTTACTTCAATCTGATCTAGGATCTTAACTGAGAGAACAACATGTACAGCATATCTACAGCATATCAATCATGGAGACAATAATGCAAGCACACAAGAGACACAAAGATTTACTTGGGGAAAACCATAAAGGTGAAAAACCCCAATAACTTCCTCAGAGATAGATAGAGCAATGATACAACCAACCATAAGAGATAGACACAACCTAGCAGTAGATCCTCCTCATCCATAAGTGCACCACTCCTCCTTGAGTGCATGAGTGAGAAGTGAGTGAGCAAATAGAGTGCCTCCCGCACTCTATTTATACTTGACTTGACTTGCCTTTTTACCTAACTCATGTAGGCTTGAACTTAACCACATAACATAATGCTGAGTGGGCCGACCCCCAATAGGGTGGTCTAATAACCCTTTGACCCACATGGCCGACCCCCAATAGGGTGGTCTAATAACCCTTCGACCCACATGACTTATACAGGGCCGACCCCAACAAGGTGGTCTAATAACCCATCAAGTATAAGTTACGACACTTACAATATAAATGACGACACTTCCGTATAGAGGAATAATACCATCTCTATAGGAGTACATACATCATACATATATGAAATACATTCTGAAGTTACATATACATCAACATCGATCAAGTTACAGGAAAAAATATTTACATTTCCATTGCACAAGTTAAGACCTTGGAGTTAAGTTAAGACATTAGAGGGATCAAATCTCTGGATGTGCAAATCTCTCCTTAAAATATTACTTTATATTTATCAAAATAATAACATATCCAAAAGTTAAATTAAATAAATTCTAACCACTATATTATAAAACTATTTGTGAGGTTTTTTTAGTGAAAAGTGGTTCCATGGTATAGTGGTCAGCAATCTACCTATTGAATCCTGTGACCTGGGTTCGAAAGTTGGCCATAATATTAAATAATTATTACCGTTCATGAGAAATTAATTATAATGCCATTTCCATTTAATGTTTTGCTGTGGGAATAGGTTTTCCCTCTCGACGGTTGTGGAATGAATATATAACCCCACAAGATAGGCCTTGATAGCCTCCTGCAACGCTAGAAGGCCATGGCTATGCAAACACAAATATGTAAGAAACAACAGCATATTAAAAAATATTTAGAGGGTAAAGTTTAAAAAATAACCATGTCAAAAAATCACAAAAATCATCAATAGGACACCATGGACATTCCTCATATTGTACAAAGACAAATGAATAACTTAGCATTAGCACATTTCCATCGCATGATAAAATACAAAGAATCTATGATTCAGACCTATGGAATTGAGCCCTATTTATAAGTAAAAAAACAATTGAGGAAACTAAAATAGTTCAAAATCTAAGTTTGAACCACATAGATTAATCAACATTTTTTGTGCTTAGAAATATTCGGTTTTTACCTTGCTCGACGCTTTTTGAGTTAAAAACCCTAGTAAAAAACTTGGGTTTTCTCCAAATTTGGCTAAACCATGCTGAAAAAAGTGTCGAAAGAATCTAAAGGCCTTCGCCGCCACCATGATATTTTCTAGGTTGGAAGTTTGATCTACATGCAGATCGCCCAATATGTTTTGATTTCAATAGCCCTTCTAAAACTTTACAAACATAAAAGAAAATCTATTTAATCAGTTTTTAATATAATATATAATAACATATATTTATATATTAATAACATATTATAATAATATTATATATTAGAATCATGGTAACTCCTTTTAAAAATAATTTTACAAAAAAGGAGGATTTTTTTTTTCTTTTCAAAATGGAGAATATTGGCAATTTTTTGCAAGGGAGAGACTTAAGGGGAACTTTAGAACTTTCCAAACTTAGGCATGAGGAGAATGATGATAAATGGATGCACATGGAGAATTAATGGAGGTTGCGAAATTGACAATTTTTAGCTAACATGATGCAAAATACATGAACTTGCCGAAACTTTAACAGATTGCCGAAAGGGCCAAACGATGATGGTTTTGTTCAAACAAAATATTAATGTGACCAATATGATGAGCCAAACACAATGACACCAAATTCAAGACATGATAATGCCAAGAGGAATAGACAACAAATATCTAAGACTCAACTCAACCACGCTATGATTATGCAACTTGGCGGATCCGTCAAAGAGATAATATAAAAGCAAAAATGGTGAAATAAGATATGGATCACATGATAAGCACATCGAACGAGATGTGACGATATAGATGAAATGATCTTGCAAAAAATTTCAGTAGGTTCGCCTATGGCATCATGCTTCGACACTAGCTCGTGTCTATGAATCCATCTACAATGTTACAATTTACTAAATTTTAACACTGCAGATGGATTTGGAGACACCCTAGAAAGGGTGTCTCCAAATCCATCTGCAGTGTTAAAATTTAGTAAATTGTACAAATTCATTATAAAAGTTATAGTTTCTATTGCCGAAATGTCACAACTAAAAATGACCACATAAATGACCAATTATTATGTGGTCATTTTTAGTTTAGTTCTTATCTTGTGACCAAATTGGTCATTTATCTTGGTCATTTTTAGTTTAGTTCTTATCCCATGACCAAATTGGTCATTTATCTTGGTCATTTTTAGCCAGTTCACTTAACATTTCTCAATTTTGGTCATTTATCCCTTGAAAAAGCTGTCGTGACCAATTTTTTTGGTCGCTTGGTCACTTATCTCTCATTTTGTATTAGTGCAAGGAGGGACAACAAAAAATAGAAAATCATGCTTCAAATCCTGGTAATGAATTTATTCATATGCTACATTTTTGTGTATAACATTGCAAATGGTGAACATTAATTGTAGTTCACCATATTTCAACTGTAGAGCATGTAGAGGGTGAAACTGTACATGTTGAGCCTGGACAAGAACATGAACAACATGATGTGGCCACAACAGGTAAAAAAACACCTTTGTAATGTTTTTTTAAAATGAAATACTTGTCATTACAATAGCAAAATATAACAACGTAACATTTTCACATTGTTGCAGCAAATACGAACCCCTTGCCGCAAAATCCACGTCTGGATCAACACTCTAGGATGCAGACATCACGACAAGCACCTGATGAAGAACCAAGAATTGGAGGAGAAAGTTTAGATCAGGATGGTCTTATTAGAGATTATGTAGTACGACAAAAGAGAAGAAAAACTAAAAAGAAGTGACTGGAAAAACGTCGTCTAATTATTTTTGATAATAATATATCATCCATGATTTTTGGCCTAATGAATGAATGAATGGTTTAATGAATGGTTTAATGGTTTAATATTTCAGTATAGTAAATTGTTACCTTTATTGAATGTCAGCTTTTATTGAATGAATGAATGGTTTATTGAATGTTATCTTTTATTGAATGAATGTGTTGACCGAATGAAACAATGGTTTAATGAATGTTAGCCTTTATTGAATGAATGGTAGATGAAAGTTCATGATGAAATGTGCATGAATTTGCACGTAATTTTTTTTTTCAATTACATGCATTGGGTATGGGGAATTGAGAGTCATGTGAGGGGGGGGGAGGGACCATAAGATCTTCCACCTTCACGTGTTTGGCCCTATTCAATCGAGAATATTAAATTATTCTTGAAACAGAGAGGAGCTCAATGAATGGCTACGATGCTGGCTTTATACAACCCACTCGTGTGTCATCTAAATCTTGACAATTTCTTGGAGCTTGTTGTGATGTTTGGTTGCTCCTCATAACCAATTTCGAGTTTCCACAACTTCAAAGGATGAGTAAATGATGCACTGCAATCAATATCCTTAACCTTCTCTTTAATTTCCTTGGAATCTCCTTGAGATTATTTGAATGAGATATGTCTCAAATCCTCTAGATCATTTGCATCCTCTCCATTATGTCCAATCATCATGCAATAGAGAATATATCTCATCTCTTTTTTGGGGGAGAATAATGTGGAGAGTGAAGATTAAAGAGGATGAGAGGTTGTTTGTATCCCTAACCCAAGTATACGAAATTGTGTAGAGATTTATAAGAAAACTGAAGGTCAACGTTGTCAACAAGGTGGACATAAGTCCGTGGAGGAGATCAAGGGAAACTCCTATTTAACAGTTGTCGTTTATCTTCCAAGTGAATATTTCCTTAGTGTATATGTATTAGGGATTGGTAAAAAATGTTAATTATAATGGGGGTTCATTGGAACTCCATAACAGTCGTTGGAGAAAATAGATGTTGGATAGTTCATGAAGGTTGTGTTTGCACACATAGGTTACCATTCAAATTGACATTGTTATAGAGATTGAGTGAGATGCAAGCATTGGAGAATCGTTTCCAGATGTCGAAAACCAGTCTCAATTAGGCTGTATTGGCCTACATCGAAGGCACTTCATCAAAATTTGAATTGTTTTTCCCATCCTTTTCCTTTTTAACACTAATGTATAATATATTAAATCAAGTTCACGAATTCCAAGTAATGAAAATACATAGGATTTTTTCAGTTGTATTATAATGCTTATTGCTTTGGTCTATCTTTTTGTTAACTATGTTTTAATTTTTGTGTTAAGGAATAATACTCGAATGGTGAGAGGAAAAAGTCATGATATCTTGATCATCTACTAATTCTCCTATATATATATATAATACTTTAATCTTTACATATTTAGATTAGTTTTCACTTTTGTTTCACTTAACTAGATTTAAAATTGGCTTCACTTTCATTACTATGGTTGGATCTGCACTTTATATAATCTTTACTTATTTAGATTTAGATTTAGTATGTGGAACTTGCTACATCAGTTATCATGCCTCCAATATAGGGACTACTTTGTGTAAAACTTTTTTTTCTTCAATTAGCCGAAGAAATGGTTTTATTGGTTACAAATACATTGATTTTCGCAAAATAGAGTTCATCCTTGACATCTATAAACAACCTCATCAATTCTTCACAGTCTACAGATTTCTTCTCAATGAGAAGATCTTCTAACTTGTGAAGAATATCAACGTGTTGTGTGATTATTGTCTTAGCCCTTTCATAGGCATGCTCACCAAAAATCAAGTGTAAGAACTTAGCTTCTATTGTGTTGATTTTGTTTTATTTTACAATGCTTTAACTTAACCTGCTTTCCCTAATAAAGGATTTCCACGACCCCCCTCCGAGGGATAGTTGTCCAATAGCAAGTCTTTCAACCATATGCCTAGCAACACAAGAAACTTGTTTGAAGTATTTTGTCGGGCTCCAAGAACAAATGTCCTTCCAATAAAAATTAAGACCCACCCTCCAAATTTGATAAGAACATAAAAGTGTATTCTTTTTTTAAATTACCATATGATCGTCGGATATTCGAATTCCACACCTAAGATATCCGATGTTCTTTCCATACCACCGATGGCAAAGAACGTTGGATATCATCCATTTTCACATGGAGCAGTCGTCGAATGTTTGACTTCCACACCTAAGATATCCGACGTTCTTTCCATAACACCGATGGCTAAGAACGTCGTATATTGGCCATTTTCACAATGAACGTTCGTTGGATATTCGACTGCCATGCCTAAGATATCTGACGTTCTTGCCATACCACCGACGGATAAGAATGTCGGATATTGGTCATTTATACATGGAACGGTCGTCGGATATATGACGTCCACGCCTAAGATATCCGCCATTTTTTCCATACCACCGACAGCTAAGAAAGTCGAATATCAGCCATTTTCACATGGAGAGGTCATCAGATATCCGACTTCATATGAAGTGCTAGTTGTCGGATATCTGAATTCATATTAAGTTCAAGTCATCGGATATCTGACTGGATATTGTTGTCGGATAGCCAAATTTGGACTGACATTAAAAAAATATGAAGGTTGTCGGATGGTCGATAGCAAGATGTAGAAAATCTGACATTTTGGTCATTGGATTTTGGGTCCAAAAAACCTAGTGGGGGGAGGCCGACATCTTCAAGTCATGAATTAATTCAAGTTAGCAGTTTGTCGAGATCAATGATTTGTGTTGCATCATCTGGTCCATTTTCCAAAGCATTAAAGATATGTTAGGAGTGATTCGACTGCATTTATATTTGTCCCATGTAAAATCATTGCTCAGTATTTTTGCATTTGAAATTCACAGAGTCGGGCCTCTACTATGCATGTCATTAAAGAAGCTATCAAATATTTCCATCAACATGATCAAGTGATTAATAGTATATGAGTCTAGTTAAGTACTCACTTTTCAGTCTTGTAAGTTTTAGATTGTCGAGCTAGAGGCCCCGCAGAACACTATATAGTGCAATCAAACCATTACTCCATACCATCCAATTCAAATCATGTACATTAGATGGTTTCCATAGATGGGAAAACTATCTAGAAACAATATTTCTAGTTCCAAGGATATATCCTGACCTAAAGAGGCCATTGATTCTAAGCCTTAGGATCCCCATATTGAGGTTCTTGCGGAATTACATGGGAAGAATGACCAAACCAGGTTGGTTGATGCTAATTTTTCTAAAGGATATATGTATCGAAACATGCAACCTAACTATGTTAAATTTTGAGAATTAATTCACAATACTCTAGGATCTTCACTGAGAGAATAACATATACAGTATATCAATGCATGACAATCACAATAAGCATGACAAGCATCATAAGAATCAAAAGCATGAGAGACAAGAGACATAGAGTTTCCATGGGGAAAACCCTAAGGTGAAAAACCTCACAACTTCCTCAAAGATAGAGAGAGCAATGGCTGAACCAAAGTACAACCAAAATACACTGAGATAGTCTCCTAGTAGCAGATGATCCTCCTCCTCACTAGTGCTCTACTTTCTGAGTGAGAGATATATAACTTTCCGAATGATCTAAATAGAGATCACCTGATCTCTATTTATACTAACTTGTTTTCCCATGACCTTATGGAGCCGACTTGTCTAGCTAGGTACATCCACATTATAATATATATATTTTAGGGCCGACCCCACACATGGTGGTCTAATAACCCATCGACGAGTACACGCACTTGTGACACTTGTCAATCCACATGAAGACACTTCCTTATAGAGGAATAACACATCTCTAATAAGGGTACAATAAATATATATGAAATACATAGATGAAATACATTCCAAAGTTACATATACATCAACACTCCCTCTTAACTAGGAAGGTATTTCTTGACACAGATCTGCTAGACAAGTCTTCTTCTCGGGATCATTGTCATCGATGCATCGTCATCGTCATCGTCACTGCTGTTGCTATCTCAACCAATCTCTGACTCTACTCGTCATAGGAAGTTCTACAGAGCCAGTCCTTTTTCATACTGAATGTAGGCCCACCACCTGCAGGTCTTCGTCATCACTGGCCATACTGTGGAATCCTCGGGACTTATTACGTGCATCACAAAACCTCGAAAGAGCATCCCAGGCTGTTACGAGCACACGGGTCTACCTATATCATCTCCCAGGGCCATATTATATGTGACCTCACCACAAAACCTCGCAAGAGCATCCCAGGTTGTTACGAGCACATAGCTCTACCTATAGGATCTCCCAGGGACAGATTATATGTGGTCACCACAAAACCTCGCAAGAGCATCCCAGGCTGTTACGAGCACACAGCTCTACCTATAGGATCTCCCAGGGACAGATTATATGTGGTCATGGAAAAACCTCACAAGAGCATCCCAAGACCTATTACGGGCACACAGCCCAACCTATCGGATCTCCCAGGGACATATTATATGCCATAGGACAAAACCTTGAAAGAGCATCTGCTAGATATCCCAGGGCCAGATTATATGCCATAAGCAAAACCTCGAAAGACTATCTGCAGATCTCCCAGGGCCAAATTATATGTCCTTCCAGAGCAAAACCTCGAAAGAGCATTTTCCAGATATCCCAGGGCCAAATTATATGCCATAGGAAAAACCTCGAAAGACTAGCTGCAAACCTCCCAGGGCCAAATTATATGCTCATATGCACAACCTAATCCACGACCATAGAGTATCAGCCTGATACTCACCATACATCATCCTGATGTACACATGATCATCCTGATCATCATCACTGCAACATCCTGCTGCATATCATCTGGAGCAACATCCTGAAGCTCGTCATCCATGATCATACAATGCATCTACCTGATGCATACCAAGTATCTACCTGATACATATCATCATACATGATCCACCTGATCATACAATGTATCCACCTGATGCAAATACAGATATATGGTCCAAGCATACAACATGATGCATATACAAATAAATGATCCAACTGATCATATCCAGCATCCAAAATGATGTGTAAATACATATATAAATGATCCAACTGATCATATCCAGCATCCAACATGATGCATACATACATACATAAAAATGATCCAACTGATCATATCCAACATCCAACATGATGCATACATACATACATGAAAATGATCCAACTGATCATACAAAGCAGAAACCAGAACATCATCCTGATGCTCATCATCTAGCACTTACATCCACAGCCATGTGAAGGATCCTCCTTCCAACATGCTTGGAATGGCTTCAACAAATGTGTCCATCACTTCTTCCTCGAAGTGTCATCAATCTGAAGAACACCAAGCCTCTCTCTGAAGTACTCGAACTTCACCCTGGCTAGTGGCTTCGTCAGCACATCTACAATCTGCTCATTCGTCGCAACATACAAGAGCTTCACAGCTCCTCTCTACACCATATCCCTGATATAGTGATATTTGATCTCTATGTGTTTCGACCTGTCATAAAACACTGGGTTCTCAGACAACTTCACACAATTTTGGTTATCACCAAAGATACCAATAGCATCCAACAGGAGATCAAATAACTCAGACAGTAGCTTCCGTAGCCATACTACCTCACAACTAGCTGAACAGGCTGCAACATACTCTACCTCAGCTGTACTCAGTGCTATGTAGGACTGCTTCCTGCTAAACCAAGAGATCACACCTGATCCCATACTGAAGAAGCACCCAGATGTACTCTTCCTATCTGCAGCACTACCAGCCCAATCTGAATCAACATAACCCTGCAGGTTAAACTTTTGATTCACTTCATACTTGAGCCCATAATCCATTGTACCCTTCAGGTACCTCAGAACATGCTTTACAGCAACCAGATGAACACTCCTCGGATCTGTCAGGAACTGACTCAGTGTGTTCACTGCAAAGCAAATATCTGGTCTCATGTTCGTCAGGTACATCAACGACCCAATCATCTGATGATACATAGAGACATCAACCGACTCAGATGGAGCATCACATAGAAGCTTCAGATTCGATGCCATAGGTGTGGTCATGGACTTGCAATCCATCATCCCGAATCTCTTCAGGATATCTACTGTGTATTTCCCTTGACCAAGGAAGATCCCACCTGCACTCTGCCACACCTCCATACCTAGGAAATAATGCATCATTCCCAAATATTTCATATCGAACTCGGCAGCAAGCTTCCTCTTAGTATCTGCAATCAATCTGTCATCTCCTGTTACAAATAAATCATCCACATACAGGAGTAGAATCACAGGATTCCCTTCCTCAACCTTGTAGTAAAGGTTGGAATCCGCTTTACTCTTGGTAAAGCCCAAACTAGATAGCAAACTGTCCATCCTGCCATACCAAGTTTTGGGAGCTTGCTTCAAGCCATACAAGGATTTCTTTAATCTGTACACATGTGACTCCCTGTCAAGTCTTGGGACTGCATCCCAAACATCTTCTTCATGATCGACGGATCATGGCATTCCTATTTCTTCATCCCAGATCCTAGGAACTTCAATATCTTCAATAGATATCTTTGTTGCTGGAACAAATGTTGTAGTCCTTTTGTAGGTGAAGATATATGGTCTTTCCTACAAAACAAGTTAAATTGCATGATTAGAAACATCTCATAATTTTCAGAACAAATTCTTTACACATAAAGAAATATGTCATGCAGTCATGCAGTTATCTTAGCCAATGCTTCAATACAACATTTATCCATGTTCCACAACTTTCTAGATGCCTTCCAGTCTCTACCAGAACATTGTTAAGAGTTTGCACTACTCCCAACATGTCAGCAAAGAGGTTTCATTCTAGATAAGTAGCACTGGAATGTTGTACAGTGCCATAGGCTACCCATCGCATGCATATTAGTAGTATACTGTTCATTATTGCAATCATTCTAATATGCACAATACATCTCCTAAGTCTAGGAACATAAGCATAATATTATTTAAACAAACAAAATAGGCAAGAAATGATAATTGAAATACTTATCTTTGTTTGTTTGTTGGGTGGACTCCCTCTGAGTCTTTGCTTCCCGGCAGGAGCTGCTGAAGTAGCTTCTTCTACACCTTTATGTTGTGGAATGTAGGAAGATGGTCAACTCCCTCTGAAAATCTACATCCTTGCAGGAGTTACTGGAGTGTGCTCCCATGTGATCTTTGCTTCTTGGATTACCTGTGCTTGAAATTATATTCATCCTTGCTGACATCAATCTTCTTGAACACTGGAAAGTATAATCTGTAAACCTTCGAGCTTTCACTGTAACCCACAAAGATACCCTTCCTTCCTGAAGGATCTAGTTTGGTCCTCTTTTCCTTTGGGACATGTGTGTATACCGGACAACCGAATATTCTGAGATGGATGACTTCATGTTTCTTACCAGAAAAGACCTCTTCTGGTGTCTTGTTGTCCAATATCTTGTGGGGTGTTCTGTTCTGCACATATACAGCTGTTCTAGCTGCTTCTGCCCATAGATGCATAGGTAGATCCTGGTCATGCAGCATTGCCCTTGCTACTTCCATGATAGTTCTATTCTTCCTTTATGTAACTCCATTTTGTTGAGGATTATAAGGAGCAGTCAACTCCCTCTTAATCCTTGAATCACTACAAATCTTCTTAATGTCACCTGAAGTGAATTCTCCACCATTTTCGGATCTGAATGTTTTGATCTTCTTGTCAGTTTGATTCTCCATCAAGGTTTTGAATTCCTTGAGCTTATCAAACACCTCATCTTTGTTTTTCAAGAAGTATACCCAAGTCTTCCTGGAGAAGTCATCAATAAATGAGACATAGTAAACATACCCACTAAGAGAACTGGATGACATAGGACCACATACATATGAGTGGATGATTTCCAGGATATCTTTGGCCTTGCTTTCACTGCTTGGGAAAGCCTTCTTAATGTTCTTACCTTTTGCAAATCCTTTGCAAACACCTTCATGTTTGGTCTTGATTTCAAGAAGACCTTCTACAGCCTTGCTTGCAATTGGAAGTGCCCTATAGTGCATATGAGCAAGTATTCTATGCCAAAGTTCACTTGGCTCCATGGATTCATGCACCATGGCATGTTCAGGTTGTCCCTTCAATTTATAGAATCCTCCCTCTTGCTCTCCAATCACTACTGCATCATCTATGGTCTTTCCCTTTGGCCACATTAAGACTTGGCCATCCAAAAATGCAACCCTCATACCTTTTGCATCCAATGCAAAGATGGAGAGTAAGTTCTTCTTGAGCCCAGGTACATAAAGGACTTCTTTCATCTTCAAAGATTTTCCAGAATCTAGGTTGTAGGAGGCTTCACCACTTCCTTTGATTGGGTAGTGATAATCATCCCCAAGTTTCACCTTATGGGGTGATTCATGTTCAGATAGATTCACAAAAGATTCCTTAAACCTAGTCATGTGTTTGGAATCCCCACTATAAATCAACCAATCATTACAACCATGGGAGATAGTACCTGTGAGAGAAGAGATTAGAACATACTCTTCTTCACTTGATGAGTCATCATCACTATCATCACTTTCTACCCTAGCCTTTTTCTTTGGAGGTTTATCATCCTCGGCAACATGAGCATGGAACTTTCTTTTGCTGCCCTTCTTCTTTTTGCTGGAGCTGTTGTTATTATTCCTTTTGTTCTTGGGACAATCTGAAGCAAAGTGACCCTTCTCATTGCATGTGAAGCATCTTAGATCTTTCTTATTCTTTTGATAGGATCTCTTGCAGTGAGAGTGCTCCTTCTTGGGCTTGCTTCTTTTGGTGTGAGCTGCAAGAGATTGATATTCACCTCCCATATTTTCTTCACAAGCTACAAGTCTAGCTTCTTCTTGAGAGAATTCCTCCCATAGTTTACTGAAAGAGATCAATTTCTTTCTTGCACAGATTCCTTGAATAAAGGAGTCCCATGACCTAGGTAGGCCATTCAGAGTGGTCATAACAACTTCACCATTGTCCACTACTTCATCCACAGCTTCAAGTTTCTCCTTGATCTGAGAGACCTTGGAGAAGTAAGATTGAATGGTTTCTCCATTCAACATCTTGACCCCTTTCAATTGATTCTGCAGAGTCATCTTCCGATTTATGTTCTTCCCTTCAAATAGCTTGGTCAAAGAGTCAAACATCTCCTCGGGTGTCTTTAGAGAAGACACATGGGGTATGAGATGGTCTTTGATAGAATCAACAATGATTCTCTTTGCCTTGACCAAGTTCTTCTTATGCAATACCTTGGCCTCTTCATCCTCTGGGATAGGGATGTCTTCTTTTATATATGAGTCCAACTCATTCTCTTCCAAGATTAACCCAATCCTATACTTCCAAGTTCGGAAGTTATCAGCCCCTTCAAGCTTATCCTCAAGCTTGCTGTGGTGAGACATCTTAAAGAGTACTTCAAATGGAAATAGAAAAGATTTAGGTCTTACCACTTGAAATGCTGAAAACTGGATTTGGTCCCGAATTAGGATTTGTCGGAAAAACCCTAAAAATTCAAAATGTGAATATCAATTTTCTGAAAGGATAGAAAGATGCGCTTTGATGAGTTGATCAGCCTGGTGCATTCAAAATTTGAGATCAGCAAAGTTTTACCCTTCAGATTTTCCTTTTTGTCTTCCCGAGTTAACTAGGGAGAGCCCTGAATTAGGGTTTGAGTTTCCCGGAGATCTACCCAGCCAAAAATCTCGATCCAAAGCCCTAAACTTCGATTTTTGCAACGAGCTTCTATCTATGTCTTCAGATTTCAGAAATTCCTATTTTTGTGGAAACCCTAATGTTTAGGGCCAAATCTGAAAATACTCAGAATTGAATTCTGATTGGATAGATAGATTCTCCTTGATGAGTAGAGTCAATCTACTATATTGCTTTTCCAAAATCGGTGGAGCGAAACCCAATAAACAAGAAACTCAAGTTTTCATCACTGCAAAATGTCTTCTTCTCAGGTTAGCTTTGATACCATGTTAAATTTTGAGCATTAATTCACAATACTCTAGGATCTTCACTGAGAGAATAACATATACAATATATCAATGCATGACAATCACAATAAGCATGACAAGCATCACAAGAATCAAAAGCATGAGAGACAAGAGACACAGAGTTTCCGTGGGGAAAACCCTAAGGTGAAATACCCCACAACTTCCTCAGAGATAGAGAGAGAAATGGATGAACCAAAGTACAACCAAAATACACTGAGATAGTCTCCTAGTAGTAGATGATCCTCCTCCTCACTAGTGCGCAACTTTCTGAGTGAGAGAGATATAACTTTCCGAATGATCTAAATAGAGATCACATGATCTCTATTTATACTAACCTGTTTGCCCAGTGACCTTATGGGGCCGACTTGTCTATCTAGGTACATCCACATTATAATATATATATTTCAGGGCTGACCCCACACATGGTGGTCTAATAACCCATCGGCAAGTACACACACTTGCAACACTTGTCAATCCACATGACGACACTTCCTTATAGAGGAATAACACATCTCTAATAAGGGTACAATAAATATATATGAAATACATAGATGAAATACATTCCGAAGTTACTATACATCAACAAACTACTATATAGAAATTACGTTTCATCAGAGACCAAGGACATGGTAGCAATGAAGCCCATGTTTAAACCATTGAAGTTTTCCACCTTAACTTTCCTAAAAGAATTACTAGTGTTTGAGACTACAAGGTAAGTGCTATGGTGCACTAAGCTTTTAATCAATAGAGTCCATGGCCATTCGTTGTGGCTAGAAAGAAAATACCCCAGACATCCTTTTGTTGATTGGACTTTCTATGGATGGGGAGGATGTATCTACCATCTTTCAGGGAGAGCATAAACTAATCAGAATCATAATAGACCCCAACCTCTATGAGAGGTATGGCACATAGTGGGGTGGCAAGAGTGTTATTATTAGTCCAATAAAAAACCCACATGTGAAGTTTGCATGATATATCATTGCATGACGGGTGATGTGCAAGTATACAGAAGGGGAGATCATGTTGGACACCATTTAAGTTGTTGAATTTTGTGTCTAGGGAAGTGACAACTAAATTGGTGCAAGTATCTAATGGATGATCTTTGCCAAGCCTATGTGGATGCCCATGCATCATCTAGCTATTTTATTTTTGGGTATTTGTTGACATATTTTTTCATGTGGAAATGGAAACCCACTAAAGGCCGTGAATTGCAGCTAACTGTAGATCATCAATTTTTACCCCTTTGATTCAAACCCCAGAGAATTCATTGGGATGGAAAAACTTCCACATTCAATGATGCTATGTTCAGCTAGTGGTACGAGGCCATGGTCACTACTTCTACCACTCAAGATTTTGTGTTCACTGTCGAATAACCACACTTCCAAAATATGGTTCAACATTTACCACGACTATACATTCATTCAAACTTGTAAAGTGCATCTCGATTATTTTTAAATGCATGCCTTTCCCTTTTTTTTACTCTAGAGATGTTCAACCAGGAAGTCTCAATCTAGGAAGGGGTGAAAAAAACACAAACGATGAAAAGAATGGTATACATCTTTCCAACTTCTCTCCTGAAGCCCCTCAACCATAAGTGTAGGAATAATTTTGCTCTAGAAGAATATAGTTCCATCCCTACCATTGTGGCTAAATAAAATACCCATGTCCCCTCCCTTCCACCAACCTTTACCTTTAGCATCCCAAACTCAACATCGATTTCAAGTAAGGATTTTAAAGAATGTCTTATGCTTCTTCAGGGTCCCTCTCATAAATGGTTGAGGGTAGTAAAACCATCACATAACTCCACCTCATTACTTGTGGATTGACCCTCTCAAGTGGTTATCACCTCTATTGTGGATGCTCTCCCATTCCCTTCCTTCTCATTGGTTCCCCCCATCATTTACATCAATTTGTTAGAGCAATACTTGGGCTCTATCAATGAGAATCTTAGGTGCTTTGAGGACTTTGAGAAGTCTTCATCCACTATCCATTTCATTACCATACCAAATGACCCTAACCATTCGACCTGTGACACCCTAAGTGTTCTCGTGCAACATGAACTTCGACCACCTTTGTAGGAAGCTCGGTCCCCATAGAAGGAAAGTGAAAATTTGAATCCAATCCAAATGAAACCCATGGTGATTCCTACATTCAGTGAAGTATTGGATACCAGATAGTCACATAAAGTAGAGAAAATGGAAGCTATTATAGGTGGCAATGGTGGTGGTGATGAATATCTACAATAGCCTTTGTAGCTACCTTCAAGTTGTCAGACCTATATGCCACTAATTGATGGTGTCCTAATGGAAGAGCGGGGTGGATATGCTCCTATTGAGGCATGCCCTAGACTCTTATCTCATTGCCTCCAACCACTACAATTATTGGCATTTTTGGCTAGTATACAAAAAACTTGTTCCACTAGATGAGGGACTCTATTATAGAGGTAGAATAATGGTTGATTAGAACTGAGAATGATCATTACACTCTACAACAAGATTATGAGGAAATACAGGTTCAACTAGCAAATACCATTATAGAAAGGGACATTGAGCACCAAGCACATCAATCTATGAAAATAACCATTCACACTTTATGTGACAAATTGCAGTAGATGTGGCCTAAAGTCAACCAGCATAACATTGTTTTCCCTGAGGAGGTCTCTCTAAAGACTCTATGGGAGATCCTTCAGCTCCTATGTGAATCCTAGTAGCAATTGAAAGCACAAACATTGGATTTGCAGGAATAAGAGGTTGTCGTGCATAATTAGGAGAACACTCAACAACAATAGTTGATGGCTCATGTTATTACACTGGTTGTGGAAGTTTACTCCACTCAATCATGCCTCCAATAGTTCATGCCGGATAACCAAAGTATCTTTTCCTCATTGAAGGATTAGGTTGTCCTATTGGAGAAACGTTAACAACTAGTTGAGGCTTTGCATGAATAACTTAGAAGGATGCATAAAGAAGTGAAAACCATCTTTGATCCTCTTGAGAAAAAGCATAAATATGAAGAGGTTCAATATCTTGATGACAAACTAGATGCACTCCATGATATGGTTGTGGTTGCTAAGAAAACTATTAGATAACTTTGTCTAGCAACCCAAACAACCTACCTACAACTTCAATGGTTGAATTCATTTGTTGATTCTATGTGGAATCAGTTGGAGAAGCAGAATCTTGATGTGCCTGATAGTGATACATCACAAGATTACATCATAGGCTCCAACCTTTAAATGGGAAAGTGGAAGGGACAAGTGGAGTATTTTGAATAAATTTGTAGCTGAGATATGATTGAGGACCAGAGCTAGCTCCTTTGTTTCAAGGATCAGAGGAAAAGCAGAGTGTAGAGACACATCAGGGTTGACTTGAGGGAAATTAAACATTTGTGGTGTTTTCTTGTTAGATCCTTCATTTTTGGTGGAACTAAGTCACGAAATATAGATGTAGTCAATGAGGCGGAAGTTGCAGAATTACACGTGGCATAATGATTAGTGCATAACAAAGACACCACCATAGAAATCGTTAATGATCTATAACCATCTTGATGCGGTCAAAAGTAGCCACTCCAACAAGCATGAAAGCTCCATGCAAGCTAGAGAAAGGGTGATTTTTGTTGCTATTGTTAGGTCATGATCCATAATGAGTTTTATTTGCTAGGTTTTGTAACTGTGTTTGTGGGTTCAATGGGTTTTCATTATGTACTCTGAGTAGATCTATGATGGATGGTGTTCTGTAGACTAAAAGTAGATGTTGAACAATTGTAAATACTATCATTGTAGGAAATCCATCGCTATGAATAAATAAATATGGAGATGATTGGCCCATTCACAATATTTTGCAAATTATATGAATGTTGTGCATGTTATCTGATGTTCCTATTTTTTGTTTGTTCTTTTTATGATTAATGTGAAACTATATTAATATATGATGTCAAATACATGGTTAGTATGGTAAATGTATGTCATGGAAGTGTAATGTCCCTTGTTAGGAATTTTATTAAAATGACAATTTTTCACTTTTTCCCTAGTTAGACCTTTGACTAGTTTTGAGCTCTAGGTCCCCAAATTGCTCCAATTGCTCCCAAATATTCTGAGAAGGTATATGGATTATGTTATAACAAAAATATGTGTTTAAGTGATGCTTTTGGACCTTTAAAATACTTCTTCAAATCCTCTTTCAATTCTGGCAAATGTAGGGAACTTTACTAGTAATCTCCCTTTGACTAGTATTGGTCTCTAGGTGTCAAATTGACTCCAAATGCCTTCAAATACTCAAGGAATGTGTATGAATGATATTAGGACTTGAATATGATATTCATGTATAATATATGGATACCAAAAGACCTCTACAAACTCTCTTAAGATTCTAGACCAAGTATGCAATTTTACTAGTAATTTGGGGTTCAAATACCCCTGGGGTAAGTACTGAAAATGGCTTCCCAAATGCGTCCAAACCCACTCAAATTTTTGAACATAGGTAGGGGATGTATAAAGTATATTATTTAGGTCTCATGTGAACCATTAATTATTTATTAGGTCTGTTCTAACCTTCTCCCAAACAACAACAAAAATCACTAATCCGACCCTTGGGGAAATGGCACCAAATCTCTTCCAAATACAAATAAATTGATCAAGGTGGATTCAAATGATTAAGTGCTGAACATGAAACTTGTAAAAATAATAAATGGAAGTCCATACATCATAAATATATCAGATAAACATTCTTCCATTTGAAATCATCATCAATACATTAGCATACATCAAGGTAGTGGGGAAATGACACTGTTCTTTCATTAAAAATGAGATTTTTACATTTCTACTTGGAATTTCGACCTGAAACTTTCTGGAGATGAAGAAAAGAGTATTTAATTCATATTAAAAAATAAATGGGGCATGAGAAACTCTCCCAAAGAGTACAATAGCTCTCCAAAAACGCCCTCCCTCAAGGATCAAGAATATGCCATCAAAACTAGAAATGGTTGAAGGAGTGAGCTGCAATAGAAGAAACCATGAGATTCCCTATAGCTTACACCTGCAAATAAATACTCCATTAAATATCCAAATGAAAGGTCTAAATGGCCTTTCAAATTACCAACTTGGATGGGAATCTTTCACCTTCGAAATTGGCTAAGGAAAGAAACTAGTCATCCACTAGCTCTCCCTCTTCACAAATGCAATTGCAATTTCTACAAATGATAAAAAGATGCTATTCTTCTTTGTTCATGAATTTTATAAACTTATGATGTCCTCCATGGGTCGAATTCCTTCCAAGAGACTCATGCCAACTCAAGTTGGGAAGAGATTCCAAAGAATGCCACTTGTACAACAATTCCTAGTTTCCCACTTCCACCAAATCACATGTGGAAGAATATTAGCTTCCCTAACTCCCTTGAGCGCCCTCTTGGAGGCTAGTTTATCACTTACATGTCATATATTTCATATTTCAACCTTCAGGTCTGATTTGTGTCATAGCATCTTCATCATTGTTGTCATAGTGCTAGGGAATCTAGCCCAAGTGTCCCACTAGCTCCAAATTGCCTCTTCCTCTTCCATGGGAGTTACTCTTCCTCCATATTTCGACCTTGGATGATTTATGCCATGAATAATACCTTTTGAACTCCCACAAGAGTGTTACCATTCACCTTGAATTTGAATTGCTGAGAGAATGGTGCGAAGTGTAGTGGGAAAATCTAGCCATATGTGGGCCCCACTTCCTCCATGTATCCTCATGATCAAATGCCACTTTTATTTTCACTTGTATATATTTATTTATCTTCTTTATTAAATATTTATGCCATTCTAATGTTCAAACATCATTTATTATCCCCCTTATTCAAAATCCCAAAGCTTCCACCCCAAACCTAGAAAACTAGTAATTTTCCTCCTTGGCAATTATTTGACCCTTAACATCAATTTGACAAACTCTAATGAATATGGCCAATGTGATTAGGCCATTGTGACCCAATGCAAAATTTGGGACATGACAGGAAGGTTGTTCTAGCATGCATTATGGACAAATATCTCCTCATAGACCATTAAAGCTAACCCTCATTATCGTGCACAGGTCTAGGCAATTCTTCGGGTGATACTTTCTTCCCTTGGGAAGATAAAAAAATTCCAAACACTCTAGACTATGGTGGCCCCTTTGCTGGAACTTGCATAAGAGCCTTGGTCTGATCCAGTTTTGTGCCACACTCAGTATATTTCACACCAACAACCAAAATAATTGAGAATTAATAAAATGATGAATTTCATGTGTTGTAGTATGTGTGTATATGCACAAAAGTCACACCAAAACTAGTCATAAATAAAGAGCCATGAAATTAAAGAAATCACATAGTACTAAAACTGACAATAAACATAGATATCTTACACTATAAATCCAAATGGGAAAGCAAACATTCGATGAAGACTTTACTGTTCTCAAGAAACTTCTACAAAGGGGAAAGCTATGCATTCTCAATTACAAATTTAATGCATTGCTACTCACTAGAAAAATTGCATATGGTTTTGGTTCAAGGACAACTTTCAATATTCAAACAAGTATATTCTCCCAAGTCCTTCATGCTCTGGTAGCTTCCATTACTCTTCCCAGGATCCTTTTCTTTCAACCCTCTTACTCTTTTTTTGGCATTTCTTTCCAATAAAATTATTTTAACCACATGTCTTAGAAGCTTGACCATCAAGATGATTCATTCCATCTTCCATGGCTTTGGATTTTGAAAAATTTATTCAAACCTTAACCAAAAAATTATATTGCAAAGTTTGGGAAAAAATAATATTTTGGATCCATTCTAGATCAATATGAAGATATTATCAATCCCACTCAAATAAAATACGCTAATAACCAATAATTATTAAGGATGAATCTAACATAAAATAGTATATCACAACACTTATTACATAGTAGTGGCTTGAATGATGGTTTCTTTTATTATTTAGTGTAGTGTATTATTTTGAAATTTAAAGAGAAGAGAGGGATTTAGGGAGGATGTATGATTTCCTAATTACTTAGCTACAATTTTGTTTCATTGAATAAGAGCAAAGCATATTTTCTTTAAAATCCATGTATTTTACCATGTTGTAATATATCCATTTCATTTATATGGAATGGATAATCGAAGATATGTTGTAAATAAATAAGTACATATATTTTCAATTTCTTGTTCTATATTTTTTCCTTCACAGTTATCTTATAATTCGTCACATAATTTTTTATCATTCGATTTACAATTACCCTATGATACTTCACATCATATTTTGTAAGCTACACTCTTGTCAATGATCATTTAGGACTCCCTTGAATAATGACATTGAAATTGTTTGCAAATACAATAACAATTTCATAAAACACAAAATTTTATTGCAAGACTCAACACAATGCTCATAGGACACTACATATTTATGCATTTGACGTTTTATCCACACCAAACCACATACAAATGATGTAAATTAACAACACTGATGTAAATTAACAACACTTCAACCCCATATTGTTGTAGTGGTATTATTGAGTTATGGAATTGTAATTATTTAACTTACTTGTATTATTCTCATGCTTATCATAATTATGTTATGTTAAATTTTCAGAATTTACTTCAATTTGATCTAGGATCTTAACTGAGAGAACAACATGTACAACAAATCTACAGCATATCAATCATGGACACAATAATGCAAGCACACAAGAGACACAGAGTTTACTTGGGGAAAACCTTAAAGGTGAAGAACCCCAATAATACAACCAGAATACAAGAGATAGTCTTCTCCTAGTAGCAGAGCCTCCTCCTCCACAAGTGCGCCACTCTCCAAAGTGTGAGTGAGAGAATAGAATGTGTAAAATGAGAGAGACACACTCTCTATTTATACACTAACTTGACTTGACCTTTACTCAACTAGGTCGGCCTCAACTTAACCACTTAACATAATGATGACTGGGCCGACCCCCACTAGGGTGGTCTAATAACCCTTTGAACCACATGGCCGACCCCCAATAGGGTGGTCTAATAACCCTTTGACCCACATGACTTATACAGGGCCGGCCCCAACAAGGTGGTCTAATAACCCATCAAGTATAAGTTGCGACACTTACAATATAAATGACGACACTTCCATATAGAGGAATAATAACATCTCTATAGGAATACAACCACTTCCGTATAGAGGAATAATAACATCTCTATAGGAATACAACCACTTCCGTATAGAGGAATAATAACATCTCTATAGGAATACAATAGACATATATGTGAAATACATTCCGAAGTTACATATACATCAACACTCCCTCTTAACTAGGAAGGTATTTCTCGACACAGGTCTTCTAGCACAAGTCATCTTCATTGTCACTGCTGCTGCTATCTCAATCAATCTCTGAATCTACTCATCATAGGAAGTTCTACAGAGCCAGTCCTTTTTCATACTAGATGTAGGCCCACTACCTGCAGGTCTTCATCATCTGTGTGAACGGTTTGATAGATGTGGCCTCTCAGGACTAATTTTATGTGCATATGCAATACCGGAAAAAGCATCCCAGGAACATTTATGTGCTGCAGCACGACCGACAAGATCTCTAAAGAGCATCCCAGGACTTATTACGAGCACACAGCTCAACCTCTCGGATCTCCAGGACTGATTACATGTGGATAGACAAAACCTTTAAAGAGCATCCCAGGAACATTTATGTGCCACAACACAACCGACAAGATCTCTAAAGAGCATCCCAGGACTAATTACGAGCACACAGCTCAACCTCTCGGATCTCCAGGATTGATTACATGTCTCCGTAGTAATACCTCATCCCAGGACTGATTACAAGCACACAGCTCAACCTATCGGATATCTGAGGACTGATTACATGCTATTTGCACAACCTGCCACATATCATCTCTGACCTCCAAGTATCAACCTGATACTCATGATCCAATGGATCATCATCGCACAAGGCATCATCCTGATTCCCATGATCATCCTGATCATCATCACTGTAACATCCTGTTGCATGTCATCTGGTGCAACATCCAGAAGCTCGTCATCCATGATCATCCTGATCATACAAGGCATCTACCTGATGCATACCAAGTATCTACCTGATACATATCATCATACATGATTCACCTGATCATACAGTGTATCCACCTAATACAAATACAAATACATGATACATATCACCATAGATGATCCACCTGATCATACAATGTATCCACCTGATACATATACAGATACATGGTCCAAGCATCCAACATGATGCATATACAAAAATACATACAAGTGATCCAACTGATCATATCCAGTATCCAACATGATGCGTACATACATATACATATAAATGATTCAACTGATCATATCCAACATCCAACATGATGCATATACAGAGCAGTAACTCGAGCATCATCCTCATGCTCATCATCCAATGCTTATATCCACAGCCATGTGAAGGATCCTCCTTCCAACATGCTTGGAATGGCTTATGCGAATGTGTCCATCACTTATTCCTCGAAGTGTCATCAATCTGAAGAACACCAAGCCTCTCCCTGAAGTACTCTAACTTCACCCTATCTAGTGGCTTCATCAGCACATCTGCAATCTGCTCGTCCATCGCAATGTACAGGAGCTTCACAGCTCCTCTCTGCACCATATCCCTGATATAGTGATATTTGATCTATATGTGTTTCAACTTGTCATGAAACAATGGGTTCTCGGACAGCTTCACACAACTCTGGTTATCACAAAAGATACTAGTAGCATCCAATAGGAGATCAAATAACTCATACAGTAGCTTCTGTAGCTATACTGCCTCACAACTAGCTGAATAGGCTACAACATACTCTGCCTCAGCTATACTCAGTGCTACGCAGGACTACTTCCTGCTGAACCAAGAGATCACACCTGATCCCATATTGAAGTAGCATCCAGATGTGCTCTTCCTATTTGCAGCACTGCCAGCCCAATCTGAATCAACATAACCATGTAGGTTAAACTTTTGATTCGCTTCATACTTGAGCCCATAATCAACCGTACCCTTCAGGTACCTCAGAATATGATTTACAACAACAAGTTGAACATCTCTCAGATCCGTCAGGAACTAGCTCAATGTGTTTACCGCAAAATAAATATCTAGTCTCGTGTTCGTCAAGTGCATCAAGGACCAAATCATCTGACGATACATCGTGACATCGACTGGATCAGATGAAGCATCACACAGAAGCTTCAAGTTTGATTCCATAGGTGTGGCCATAGCCTTGCAGTCCATCATCTCGAACCTCTTCAGAATCTCTACTGCATACTTTCCTTTGTCCAAGGAAGATTCCATCTGTACTCTGCCACACCTCCATACCAAGAAAATAGTGCATCATCCCCAAGTCCTTCATCTCGAACTCGACTGCAAGCTTCCACTATGTGTCAGCAATCAATCTATCATGTCTTGTTACAAACAGGTCATCCACATACAATAAGAGTATCCCTGGATTTCCTACCTCAACCTTGTAGTAAAGGTTGGAACCCGCTTTACTCTTGGTAAAGACCAAACTGGATAGAAAGCTGCCTATCCTACCATACCAAGTTCTGCACATATATGATTTCCTGTCATGTGTCTCAGAACCAATTGGCTGCTCCAGATACACTTCTTCTTCAACTACACCATTCAAGAAAGCTGTCTTGAAATCCATTTGGTGTATCTTCTATTTCATCACTTTTATATTTCTCTATGCTGCCATATGCCGCATGCTTGATCTTGATAAATCCATATGGAAGTCATAACAAACTTCCCTTCAAGTCTTGGGACTACATCCCAAACATCATTCTTCATGATCAACGAATCATGGCATTCTTCCCATATCCTAGGAACTTCAATATCTTCAATAGATAATTTTGTTGCTGAACAAATGTTGTAGTTCTTCTTTTGTAGGTGATGGCATACGATCTTTCCTACACAACAAGTTAAATTGCATGATTAGAAAACATCTCATAGTTTTCAGAACAAATTCTTACACATAAAGAAATATGTCATACAATCATGCAATTATCTTAGACAATGCTTCAATACAACATTTATCCATATCCCATAACTTTTTAGATGCCTTCCAATCTCTACCACAACATTGTTAAGAGTGTGCACAACTCCCAACATGTCAGCAAAAGAGGTTTCAGTCTAGATAAGTAGCAATGGAATGTTGTATAGTGCCACAGGCCACTTACCCATGCTATTAGTAGTATACTATTCATCAATGCAACTATTCTAATATGCATAATACACAACCTAATTCTAGGAACATCAGTATATACATTATTGAACAGTATTATTTAAACAATAAAAATATGCAAGTAATGACAATTCAAAATACTTATCTTTGTTTGTTTGTTGGGTTGACTCCCTCTCAGTCTTTGCTTCTTTTCTGCAACTCCATTCTTATGTGGATTGTGAGAAGTGGTCAACTCCCTCTGAATATCTGCATCCTTGCAGATACTCCTAAAGTGTGCTCCTTTGCTTTCTTGCAGGAACAACTGGAGTGTGCTCCCTCTTGATCTTTGCTTCCTGGATTACCTGTCCTTGAACTTAGATCCATCCTTAATCACTATGCATGCTTATAAGTATCATCATTTTGTTATCCTTGAGGTCTCATACATAATCACACATTTATTAGTATAATCTTAATACTATCAAAACACAATAATCTTAAACATGTATATTCATGATAATTCACAGATAATAAACATTAGTATTCAAGGTTTTAGGGAAGTCTTCTTTTACTTGTACATATTCTTATTTGATCATAGGACTCTTCTAGTTAGTTGAATAATCAATCAAGATAAGAGATATAATATGCATAAAACCCGTGATTATTCAAACCTATACCTTCATGATTCTTCTGGTTAGTCATATCATCAATTATGGTAAGAAACATAATATGCATACAACCATGATTATTCAAACCTATGACTTCATGAATAATCATTATCAACAACACAAACAATATAAGATCCTAACACAAGGTAGGATTCTAGCTTGATATAGGAAAAACATGCTGGATTAGCATGCTAGCTAGTTATGTCTAACATACCCGCATAATGTCTTCTGGTTCTCTTCAGTGACTTGTGCTCGTAACCTGTGTGTCTCATAAGTTAACCATTGTAGAACCAAGTTTATACATACCTCGAAAGTAGATCTTCTATGTGATCCATGACAATGGATGAATCTTTGTCTTTATGTCACCATGAGCATATGTTCTTGAAGTAGAACATGATTTGACTTTCTTGGTGTACCTTTTGTGTTAGCAACAACATAAACCTCATACAACATCAAAAATGCATTAGTATAATCATAAGTGTCCAAAACCTTAATCAATGAATATGTTCTATTAAGGTGATATGACAAGTCCAGTAATTAATCAAGATTGTACTGTAATGATATGAAGACAAACATATGATAAACTTAACCATGAAACATACCTGTAAGCCATACCTGTCAAGATTGCTTGTAATCTTCTTATGGAAGGCCTTAGCCTCATCTCCCTCTGAGACAGGAACTTCTTCACTTATGCATGTGACCAATCCATCTTCTTCTAGGATTAACCCAATCCACTTGATTTGCAAGAACTAGACCTGGAGCTGGATTAGGGTTTGTCAAAGAAACCCCAAAAGTTCAAACTTTTAATTTCAAACTTCTGAAAGGATAGAAATATGCGCCTTGATGAGCTGATCAATTTGGTAATATTCAGAATTTTAAAATTGCAAAGTTTCACCCCCTCGAAATTGCCTTTTAGATTTTCCGGATTCACTAGGGAGGACCCTAAATTAGGGTTTGAGTACATACATTTTTCCAGCTTTCATCGTCTAGGTTCTCCCCTTGATTTGTCCAAATATCATAAGATTCCTTGGTGTTGAACGTTCCTTTGGTAGAGTATCCCCATCCCAACTTGTCTGGACCTCTCTGGATTCTTATGCATCTATCCTAGAGGGAATTTAGGAAACTGATACATTATTCCTGTGGACATCGTTCTCTCCACCATTATGGTGGAAGCCATTCATGATAATCACCCTCCTCCTTATTCGGCTTCCTGAATTGATTGACCTTGGAAAGCCACAAATCCATACATCTATCCTAGCTCATGCGAGAATTGATCTGAGCAGACAGTTTGGGAATTTGTTTCCAAAAGTCTACAGTCTCTTCATCTCTAATTTCCCAGAAACTATGATCTTGTATAATGCGTCTGCTATGAAGGGTTGTCCGCCAGATATGTGATCCATGTTTTTCTTCATTAAACCTAATGAGATCTTGCTTTGGTCTATCCTGGGCATATTTGATTAGCAATAAATCCATCTTAATATTAAGTCCTTTTAACCAATTTGAAGTTTTCAATAAATCTATTTGTTGTTTGGTTTTTCAATAACACCGTTAGATTTTGGTTTTCAATAACACCGTTGGATTTTGGTTTTGTCTTTTCAATAACACCATTTCCCTCAATTTTCACTTTCTTGCAGATGTTTCATTTTTTTGTTTTCTAGCAAATCATTTGGTTTTCCATTTTTACTATCATGCACATGGTTTGGCTTTGTCCTTTCCATTTTCTAACGGACCATTATATTTGGATTTCCCATTTTCTAGCACTAGTGGTAGCCTCACCTGCAAAGGTTGAGGTTCTTTTAATTTAAGATCCTTGATGAGAGAATGCAAAGCAGTCTCCAACTTTTCAACCCTTTGAATTTGTGCTTCAAATAAAATGCCCACTTCTTTCCCACTTTCTCTTGTAGGATTTCATTCTATTTTTTAAGAGAATGTTATGTTCCCTTGTGCCTCCTAATTAAATATAAGAATTGTTCGACTACTTCATTCACTTGTTGCTCAACGTTATTAATTTGGTCTTCCACTGTTGCAATTTTGGTAATCAAAGTTTGTGACCTCTCTTCCTCGCTTGAAAATTCAACGATCAAAGCCTTCCTTTTGTATTATCCATCAACATTCAGTAGCATGCAAATATGATGACAGTGTATGCGTTGCATTGTTAAAACATCATTGCAAACCAACTATACTTTTAAAACAAACAACATGTAGGGCTATATGCATAAAATGACATTTATACAAGAATATGAGTTTGGTACTTAGGATTGAGTAGATAATCATTTATACACATATCACTATGTGATACTTTGTTGCTCATCTTGATTGACACATACATTACTTTGTTGCTCTTCTTAATCGAGGGGAGAGGAACATTGGATATAACATAATTTATGTTATTATCTAGAGCTCTGTATTAGAATAATATCAACCAAGGTGGACACAAACTTTTACGTCCATCATGAAAATCACCTAACAAATGAACTGAATATTTACTTGTCGTCCTTTAAATTTTCATCTCCATTGTTCCATAAACAATAAGAGACTTAAAAGGTTCTTTAGTGTGTGGAAAAATCCTTA